>JARHVA010001437.1:60000-547500 GCA_037957365.1 Torreya grandis | reverse complement strand
ATATTGATTAGTGTTGACTTGTAGTGGCATAAAATCTTAATTATTTTTTGACTGTTGATGATTGTTTGGTGGCTTATGAATTGATTTTATTTAGGATTACTGATTAGAGATTTGTTTTTTATTAGAGAGGTTTTTGTGGATGTGGGTGACTATACCACAAGTTTATGGCTTAATTATTGGATTTCATCGAGGAAAACTTAGTTAGGATCTTGCTTAGCTTGCTCTTATAAATTTTATTTTCCTTTACCAAGAGTCACATGGAAAATCATAGGAATCAAATTTTGAGAGGTAGAATTAACATTTCCTTGGTTTTGTTCTACCTAGTTACTAGAAGTAACACGTTCCTTTTCATGAATATCTTATTTCTTAAGATGTGGGATAAGTCATATAGATTGTAGTTAGTGAGAAAGAATTCACCTATATATACAACGCACAAGAGAAAATCATATTTGTGCTCAAAAAGTATTGTTCCATTAGATCAGTCTTATGAAAATCATTGTCTTCCTCATGGTACTCACTCTAATCAATTAGACTATTTTTAACATCATTATGAACACATTATTGATGGAATTAAAACAGATTAGGACTAAAAGGTTCTTTGATATGTATATTTTTATTTAACTTGTGTTAGTACCTTGTTGTGGGTGTCATTTGATTGGATTTTATTTGATTGATTAGTTTTTCAATAAAAAATGATGTGACTTAAGAAAGTCGAGCTAGTTTTCTTAGATATATCAATTTTATTTTATTTTTGGATGTTGGATTAACTTGGGTGTGAGTTGGATTTAGTTTAGTAATTGGATTTGATTTTATTTAAAAATTCATATTGGTATGATAAACTGATTACTTGAATTTAAATTACTTTTTAAATATTTAGCTTAGTTTGATTTCAATTTGACTTAGATCAAATGTTATATTTGGATTCACTTGGTTTGATTGATTTTGACTCATGATTTTTCATTGAATGTTTGACTTTGTTGACTTGATTCATTTTTATTGGATTAAAGGTTTGATTTCTCTAACTTGACTCACATGATTTTGGTTTGACTTAGTTTTATTGTATTACACTTAAACATTTTAATAGTTTGATTTGTTTGGTTTTAGATAAGGTATAATACTAGTTTAGCATATGGTGATCAATAAACACACATAAAGACAACCTAGATTATTCAAGTGAGTGTGTACTAGCTACTAGCCTACCAATAGTACCCCAAAATATATTTGGTGGGTGATATTGGGGATGTTGTGTTCCCTACACCACTATTTGATATACAATTGAAAGGTCTAAATGTAGGATAGATAGGATAATATAAGTTTGCCATATATAACTTTCAGTACATTGAGTTCTAATTTTCATGATGCAAAGGTGTTGTGTGTAACTTGGGTATTGGATGATGAAATCCTCTCACTTTAAGATGTTATTGAAATAGACAACCTTATCCAATAATGACAACTCCCTAATAATTTATATACTCCACTGAAACATGGGGTTTTTCACAATGTTGGGTGATGAAATCTAAATTACTAGACCCTAAAAAGATAAAATAATAGGTATAAGTTGTTTTGGATTCCTAATTTCACCTTCTAATGTGAGGGAAGATCATACACAACTTGTAACTAGTATTAGACCCTACGGCATAGGTCATTTATAATTTTTAAGATTGATTTATAGTGTAAAGGAGGAGAATACATGACCTTGGTATAAAAACACACATAATCAAAAGTTAAATATAAGATAAACAAAAAAATATGATTAACTTAAGTTATAATTTAAAATTTATATGTTCAGGTTTGATAATTAACATTTGACTATGAAACCTATAATAAATCATTTAGTGGTTTGATAAAAATGTCTTGGACAATAAAAGCCCTAAAAAAAGGATTGTTAGACTCTAAAATATACAAATAATGTTTAACAAGATGAAAATAATGATCTTAGGCATGTAGACATCATGAGGAATGTAGACTAATTGACATCATCATATATTTTAAATTGAGACTATGAGAGACAATAGAGATGTATATGCCTAACATAGATGCACAACCATAATTTCATAGGATGTATATGTCATGAGAAATGTAGATGATGTGACATCTATGTTAAAATTTCATATAAAGTAGAGAATAAGATAAAATTAAAAATACTAAGAAGAGATGTAAAATTGACATTTTCAAGAATGAATATGTTGCAGGAATCACATACAATGTGTCATATGCATAAGACATGTAATTTTTTAGAAAAGGTTCAAAAACATAGATTTCAATCTAAGATGTGTAGATGGAGTTATCCAGGATGTAGACTTCATTTTATAGGACACATAATATGCTAATTTTGGAATGGAAATTTGAAACTAAAAATAATAAATTTAACTCCAACTTGATCTAATTAACTCCTAAAATATTTCAAACCAAGCCTAAGACATTTATCAATCAAAAGGATTAAAATTATTATGGGATTGCATGGTCCACAAGGCATGCCAAAATATATACCACAAAATAGACCATTAACATGTATTAGATTTTTTTTAAAAACCAAATCAAGATTTCTTGTGCTAAACAAATTCACAAAGGATACATATGATGAGCAAAGAGGGGGATAAAAATAATACCTTCACCTACCAATGGATAAGGTGACTCTCTTAGTGTTTGGATTTTTTGGTAGTATAATTAAAACTATAAAATTATAGACTGTAAATGAATGAAAAGTGTCTGATATAGAAATTTTTGTTAACATATATCATTTTGTATGCACTTATCCTATGTATCTATACCAAAATATTATTCTATATGAAAATACTCATTCGAAGGAAGAAATGTAAGGTTAGAATGTTAAGCGATTTTTTTTTAAGTATTTAAATAATGTTCTAATGTAAATTAAAATATTTTTCAATGATTTAAGATTAATATATAGAACAATTCATGGTTATTCAAATGTCTTTTGTACTTATTCCATGTTTTTTTTAATTATGTTTTGTGTGAATATATTTAATTATATAGTAATAATGAATTATCTATATCATTAAGTCCTTATTTTAATGAAAATCTATAGTTATGTTAAAAATGAATACTTAATGAGTTTCTTAGTTTTGTTTACATTTTGAAATTATAATCTGTTTCACAAAGAAATAAGAATTAACATGTTTTGATGGGTTTTTCAAGAAACTCTAATAATAATGGTGTGATGAATGTGAAACTTTTAAACATGGTGATATGGTTACCAAGACAAATATATTTGTACTGATGGTTAGATGTGAGAATTTATAACTTTGCAAAAAAGGAGGAAAAGAGAATAAGATGCTCTATAAGAGAGGTTATAAATGATCACGTACATAGTGATAGATACAAAATATTTTGGTGTGATTGTCTAGGTTGTGTTATAGCCCAAATTTTCACCCTAGATAAGTCAAGTATACCTTCTCAAATTTGGCGTAAAATGCAACTATCTCTACAAATAGGCAAACTAGTATAAGATATAGATTTATAAATTTGAAAGGGTTAGCTCTCTTGATTTATATTTTAGTCTCACACACTACATTAGACTAATCACTATTGGGGGTGAAAAGGGAAGAATAAACATAAATAAAACTAAACTAATGAAGGTGATATACCAAATATAATTCCAAAAAACACACTAGCATTTTTACTAAGAAAGAAGGCTACTAAAACTGACCTCAACTCAATGTTATTCTAGCATAAGTGTTTCTACATGGAGGTAGATTTCTATGCATATCCAGAGGTGGGTAAAAAGGAGGTCTAATATTAGACACTAATAGTCTCCCTAATGATTCAAAACACACTTAATAAACACATAAATGCTGTGATACTTATTAGACGAGATGCTACTACTCACACAATGCATACAAGAGAAGATTAGAAGCAAGGAGAAGACATTCATCACTTGTCATCCAAATACATTGCTTGAAATATTTAGGCAAGAGTTATGGAGAAAAAATCAACTTCATAACTTTATTCAAAGATAAATCAAGATTTCAAACTAGTAGGGCTTTGCCATACCAATTGTGGATTTATTTACAATGCTAAAATGGCTTGCATATATAGAGTATAGGAGAGGAGAGAGAAGAAGTGAAGTTGGATATTCAAAAAGCTAAGTTTCAAGACTTGGAACCTAGTTACAATGCAAATTAATGAAGTGGAAAATAGGTCATGAAGTCCTCTTATACAAATTTCCATCTAAAATATAAAACCTTTCTGAGAAGAAGTGAAGTTGGATATTCACAAAGCTAAGTGTCAAGACTTGGAACCTAGTTACAATGCAAGATAATGAAGTGGAAAATAGGTCATGAAGTCCTATTATAAAAATTTCCATCTGAAATATAAAACCTTTCTTAGATTTGGCATAGAGATCTTCATGGTATTACTTGAAATTGCCTTGATGATCAGGAGTCATTTGATAGTCCATAATTGACTTTAGAAGTTGTTGAAACATATACTATTACTTGAGAATTTAGAAACAAGATTATGAATGCCCTTATATTCCCATTAACTAATAAACTTCTCTACACCACTTGTCATTCACTCCCTTATAACAACTCATTAGCCCTTTATGATTGTCTTCACATTTGTCACTTGAGTGACTTACACACACTCAATGAGATTTATTGTAGAGGTGTTATAAAAATAAGTTATATCTTATTTGTACTTTGGTATATAAAATGGACCTCAATGAAACTCAAAACACACTTATCACTTACAAATTTGATAGTCACCCTCTTTCTCATTATGCTATTAAAGACTGCTTGTAATGACCAATCTAACAGATGGGTTTTTAGGAATGACTAAGGTGATAATATAGTTTTATGAGAGATATTACATATCCACACATATTTCACAATGGTTTACATCTATCCATTCCCTTATTCACCTTAAATTCAACTCAAATATTGTATAAAATAGAGATTTTGATCTATCTCTATAAGTGAAAGTATGAAACACTTGATCCGAGTAATATTTCAGGCAATAATTTGGGTGATGGTTCTACCGTAATTGGTAGCAAAACTTTTGGGAGTCATAAATTTTTCACCATAGCTCCATTTAACTCCCTGTTTGAACCATTGGAAATATAATAATGAAAAGAACACCTTGAGATGGCATGAGCTCTACTCGGTGGGTTTTGTCCCCCACAAACCAAATGGAAGTGCCCCAAATTTCAATTTTAGTAGTGCAGTCTAAAAATAGTAATTCCTCAAATTTTGTATTGTTGTAGATCATGTAAGTTGAAACACTTAATCTCCCTCAATATTGGTGACCTTCCACATCCTCTTCCTACCTTCAAAATTTGTATAAATCAATAACCTAAGTGGAAATTAGACATCTTTTCTCAGAGATAGGCATATGTTTGGGTCTGCAAATTTGATTAATAAAACATCTCTTCTTAAAGACAAAATTATTATAATTGTGTTGTTCTTGTTTCTTGAATTATATTTCAACCAAAGCTTCTAGGTTTTACATCAGTGGTATCCAAGTGGTTTGTCTTGAGAGTGTATGATCCTAAGGATGAGGTCAAGCTACAAGAAGCTTGAGTGGAAAATAACAGAGCTTCCAAACTATCCACCTATTTGCTCCAAATGACCTCAAATGGTAGACAACACTGAGACATTCAATCCTTTCAAGGAAATGGTGAATGAATCCCTCTGATAGTAGCAATCCAAGATACTATAATAATTTTCCCAAATTCTCTAATAAATCTTGATGTGAAATTCTAGCTCCTCATCTGCACCCCCACATCCTTTCAGTGCCCCAACACCCTTCAAGGTTCAGGGGAATCTTGATATCCCTACATTTGAAGGCAAAATCAATGTTGATGTAGTAGAAAATTGATTGGATCAATTATCTTCCTATTTTTTTGTAAATAAATTCACCGATAAAGAGAAGATCACTTTTGCTCTTTTGAAAGCATCATTGCTTATAAAAAACTAGTGGAAAGTGTAAAAGAAGAGATTCAATATAGATGATATTGGCCTTGAGGTGGAACCTACTTGGGAAAATTTCATAGAAGTTGTAAAGGAAGAATACTACCCCATTGGAGGATATGATGATCTATATATAGAGTGGCAACAACTTCACTAAGGTAAGGAACATTCTATTCAAGATTACACTAAATTTTTTCATTCTCTATCTACAAGATTGGGCATCCAAGAAAGTGAGAAACATAAGGTTCTCAAATATCATGGTAGACTACAATGGTACATATGGGGGGAGATGGAACTCTTCAATCTGAAAACCCTCAGTGAGGCATACAAGTTCATGTTGAAGATTAAGTAGAAGCATGGAATAATGAATATAAAGAGTTAGCCTACAAAATGGAAAAGTGATAAAGAAGGTCAAACACGAGGCCAAAATTGGAAGAAAAAGGAAGAGAAGACTGGGAAATGGTGTGATTACCACAAATTTGGAATGTAATCCAAATAAGAATGTCGAGTCATCAAGTCCTTACTTTTTGAGTCAAAATCCTCAACATCTATTAATCTACCTCATACACACTATGAAATTGAAGAGGATGAACAAGAGATTATATATGTTGAGCCTAATGCCATCATTGCTTCATCATAGACCCATGAAGAGAGGCCACATGATAAGGAAAGGTTGTTTCACTCTAAGTTATGGGTGAAAGGTAAGCCTTTGCATTTCGTTCTTGATAGTGGGAGTCAAAAGAATTTAATCTCTGATAATGTTGTAAAAATCCTAAATTTTTCCATGAATCCTCACTCAAATCCATACAATATTGGATGCTTGAGTCTAGGCAGAAACCTCCATGTCACCCACCAATGTCTTCTCTCATATGCAATAAAACCTTTCCAAGATGAGGTCTTATGTGATCTGGTCAATGTAGATGTTTGTGATGTACTCTTTGGTCATCCATTCATGTATGATCAACATGGCATCTATGAATCAAGAAATAAAAGGATCAACCTCACTCTTGGAACATGGTGCTATAGGGTACCAGAGGTACCACCTTCTACATCTACTCCCTGATTGGTGCCAAGAAATTCATTCTCATGGTGGTCAAGCCATAGGAATCCAAAAGGGACTGATATTACAATCCTAACCACACAAACAATATAAAAATAGAAGAAAATAGACACCAAGCTGAAGAATTTCATGGCCTTCCATCCACAGACTGATGGTTAGATAGAAATGGTGAACAATCAAGCTCTGCACAGCTCTATAAAGCACAATCCATTCTAACTATGTATCAAGAATCAAATAAATATACAACTACCAAACTTGATGATAAGTCTTGATAAAATGAGGACCATTGATTCTCAAGGAGAGAGGAATGATCTAAGAAATATTTTAGGTGATAATTTTGGTGATGGTTCTACCCCAATTGGTGGTATAACTTTCAGAAGTCATAACTTTTGCACCATTACTCTATTTGACTCCTTGTTTGAACAGTTGGAAAGCTAAGAATGAGCTCTAATCAGTGGGTTTTGACCCCCAAAAAAATGAAATTTCCCCAAATTTCAATTTTAGTAGTGTAATCTAAAAATAGTAAGTTTCTAAAAATAGTAATTCCTCAAATTCTGTATTGTTGTAAATCATGAAAGTCAAACCACTTAATCTCCCTCAAGATTGGTGACCTTACACATCCTCATCCTACCTTTAAAATGTGTATAAACTAATATGTAACCCAAAATGAAAATCAGACATCTCTTCTCAGAGATAGGCATATGTTTGGTTTTATAAATTTGATTAATAAATTATCTCTTCTCAGAGATAACATTATTACAATTGTGTCATTCTTATTTCTTGAATTATATTTCAACCAAAGCTTCTGAGTTTTGGATCAAAACTGAGTATCAAGGATCTTGAGACAGTTAAAATCATGTAAAAAACATTTTACAAGTAAATTTACCCCTCTTTGATGTATTTCCATTCACTTTTTCTTCATTGGGTTCATATGAGGGTTTTAGGACATTCTAGTTCTTAGTGATGATTCATAAAGGTTAGATGTTTAACCTTCAAACCAATTACACTAAGTTGGAGTATAGGACCCCAATAAAATATTCATATCTTATTGAGACACCATGCATCTTGTTCATATATATATGAGCAAAATAGAAAGGTTTTTTGAGCTCCTACTTGTATTATGAGTACCCCTAAGATAGGTTTAGGCTAAAAATGACCAATTTGGGTTTATATCTAAAAAAATGGGTCTAATCCATCCTCAAATCTCCCATGAACTATTTAAAAGTGTTTTAAAATATCTCATGGTCATATGAATCAAGTTATAGGCTATGAGGGTTTAGGTCTAGTTCTAAGCCCAGTAGACCTAGACTGTATTTCTATGTATATGACCACCTATAGGTGATCATAGTGAATTTAAGTGTTACTCAACACTTTCTCATCTCCAAATAAAACATATACATATTTTCATGATCATTTACCTATCCCTACCTTTCATCCTTTTACCATTCACATATTAGGCATCCAAATTACCTTGTTTGTGAAGTGCTTCTACTCTGAGATAAAATAGAGAGCATCTCCCCTATTATTCTAGCCTAGATGAGACCATGGAGGTCTAGCCTAGGTCATGAGGACCTTATATACAAAGTTTTAAATATTATTCATACTTATAGAGGTCTTTAAACTGTAAATGTAAAAAATTAACTTCTAGACTTGTGACTGTGTAGGGTTTTGACTAACTGAGAATGAGGTTAGAAAACCCAATTTGTTTAACCTTATATTTGGTTATCTACATCTAATAATCACATGGAAATGTGATTTCATAACTAAAATAATTATTTATACATGTTAATATTCATATTATATCTCTACACACCAACCAAACTACATCTCTCATGGGCTTAGGCTAATATGTTACCTCAGCCAATCTGTAGGTATCAATTAGGGAAATCAAAGGACCCCTATAGGTGGTGATATATGCCAATTCACTATAATTCATGATTTTGAGTTCCCCCTGAGTTCATTAGGTCATTTATAACCTAAAATTATTATTTTTTCCTTGACATCATGTATTCAGTTCTCACCATCAATGATACTATAGGGCTATAATATGAACCAAAATGTAGATGTTGTTTAGGGAATATGAGACATTCCTGTAGATGGTGATATGTGCTTGGATACTTTGTTTCATTTAATTTGTTCCTCCTCAAGTAAATAGAGACATCCCAAACCTAAATTCATAAATTTATGCCTTAATACCATGTTACGATTCTATTATCATCCATACACTATGTATCACTTTTACATTGGCAGTTCTAGTTTTCTTTTGGACTCAAAGGCACTATGTTCACCATTTATTTCTAGTGAAAATTGAACTGAGTTGGAAGATCACTTATCATCCTATTCTTTTGACCAACCTATTCTCATGTTAAAATGTGAGCTATAAGCCTAGACTAATTGAAGGAAAACATTAGGATTATATAGACCTGATCAACCTTCACCAATATATGACACTTTGTAGGGCAAAAACCTTTTTTAGAGAAATTAAGTTATCTCATTTAAAAAATTTATCAACTTTGGATAATTATAGATGTTTATTAAGAGTGTCTTGACTATGTTAATGAACCCTAAATGACTTAAAAAATCCTTTCAAATCATGAAATTTTATATAACCTTTCCCTTGATTTTTGGATAGTCCTTCAATTATACGTATAAACCTATAGGTGACTATTTTAGGTTTACTCGACTATATTAAGTGCATGGACTTACATTACATCGATGATCCTCTTAATACCAAAAATTCAATAGATAATATGATTAACTATGCCCTATGAGGTTGTCAACAAGTTCATTGCTTTAGTTTGAAGCCACTTACAAGAGGACAAACACTATAACTACCAAAACACTATCTTTAGCCTTTAATGGTCCTCAATATTAGCACAAGGATGATTATTCCTATATTTCCATGTTCACACCTAAAAATTAGATTTAAATATACATGAAAAGTAATAATATATTGTACAAGTTCACAAATACCATTTGGTTCACATAGAAAAATGCAAATAGGTGAAGAAATTGAGGTGTTAGGGATGTGCATGTAGTTTGAAGGCACTAAAAATATTAGTGATTGTTCATACAATATAGAACACCATTATAAAAACCATCAACATGAAATGGGAGACCATCCCCTAAGTACACTTATACCAACTCTTTTTCTCTTGTTTGTACTAACAAAAAACTGTTGACCTATTTTGAATTGTCCAAGAGAGCGATGAGGGAGATGGACAAGTTTTTGGTAGTTTTGAACCTATTAAATCTTATTTCACCTAAAAATTACCTATGGGACTCTAAATACAGTTCCCTAGAGCCTCCACACATGTCATATTTGTCACATTAGTCTATACAAGCATCTTAAACTAACTTTTACAGATGATCTTATTTTTGTACGTTAAACCTACCACATTACATTTTAAAAATTATTCTTGACACTTACCTAACGTTTAGTACATTAAATTAGATCTTTGAAACATTTTTCCTTGGTGGAAAACCATACAATTTCATTATAATGACCAAAAGGTGGCCAAAAAAGGACATTAAGACAAATGATAAAAGTGACCAAGGTTGAAACATATTGTATGACCTCATTAATGGCCATGGTGAACATTTCAAACCTAGAAGACCTTATGAAAAATTTGATAATTTAGGGGGGTTGACTTCATTTTACATGGGGGTAAAATTAGTCAACATTTTGGTGATTTCCTAGGGGTAGCATGTATGTTATGCTAAGGACCAGTTTCATTCTCCTATCCTTAGGAAATGGAGTCACCCATATACTACACTTGATATTATAATACCTCTAAATAAACCATAAAATCACACCAACACAAAAAAAAAAACCAAGGCACACACTTGTTATATTATGAACATGTAGGGAAAACACACAAATAACTCATAGAAACTATACTATATAGTAACTAACTTGAAACAACTTTCTCCTCCTAGGTTAAAGGGAAAGCTTGTACCATTATTTGATTCATGAGATGAAGGAGTGAATGAAGCATGATTCCATTTGAGCCTTAGCCTTTATATCTTAAATTACTTCATGATTTCCATTCTATTTGGAATTATCTCAAATGAAATGATAGCTACAAACATGTCACTGATGAAGGTGAACTCTTCTTGTAATTCAACATCCTTCTCATGAAATTTCTTGATGTTTGTGCTTGTCTCAATCCTGATGACTTCTTGAATTATATGGGAAACCTCTATCTTGGTTTTTTTAATATTTTCATGTTATACTTCATAAATTAATTAATCTTTAATAATGTATTCAACTTGGATAACATGAGGTATAGGACTTTTAAGGGCCTCAAATTCAAACACTATCTCATTGAATCTTTGCCACAAGTCATCTTGTTTCATGAAATCATTAGTAGCTTCTTATTTTATTTTATTTTCATATTAAATATCTTACTCATACACATGAGTCTCAGATAACTCTACTAATGTGATGTCCTTCTCAAGCACCTCCTCTCTCATGTCTTGATCAAGCTATTTGTGAATATATACAACATGGTCTAGATATTCTCTTTATTCACTCAAGAAGGTTGAACTGTAATTGTATCAACCAAAGGGAGTCCCTATAGTTAAATACTCATCATATAAACTTGAGTCATCTTCTTGATCAACTAAAAACTTAGCTTGATCTTCTTCACTAATATCCAATAGGATAGGTTGTCCTTTAAGAATGGATGAGGTGAGAGATGGTGAACAAGTTCATGGGTTGGAGGATAAATATGAGGTGTGGTGGATGACCCATAAATGGTAATGGGGATGGAAGGATTAATATTGAAATTAGGAGACTCTTGAAATAATTATTGGAGAAATAAAAGGTTCAATTCAGATATTAGCACTTCATTTTCTTCAACAAGCACCTCACCTTTCTCATTGCCCTCTTGAGGATCTTCAATAGCTATAACTTCATCTCCCAACTTTTCAACTAAAGCCTCTTTTTCATTATGAAAATATTCTTGGATAAACTTACATGAGATACAAGTTATAGTTTATTGAGGAGAGGGAAATTAGGTTTGAACAAACACAAGGCTTTCTCTCTTGACATCAGATACTTGGTCCTCACTCTCATCATCTTTGTTTCCCAAAGACTTCACTACTAGATTACAAATTGGAGTTTGAAAGCTAATGGGATATTTTAAGGATTGGATTGGTTTTATTAGAGGCTCTTATTGAGGATAAAAAATGGTTTCATTAGGATAAGGAGCATGAGAAAAATTATATGTAACATAAGAAGACTCTTTAGGAGGGATAGGTATAGATTGAGGAGGGTTGCGTCCAAGTATCTATCTCTTAGGAGATTAGACTTATTATTCAAGAGCCTTAATCACATATTATTAATAACCTTCTTCATAGGATTATTCATAGGGATAATAAACATCATATTCATAAGGAGAATTAATAGGTTGATAAAAGGGCTGCCATGGGTCATAAGATTGATAACACCCTTAATAGGGTTGTTGAGGGGCATAGTAGGAACTCTCTTAGAAATAAAAATAAATGACTAAAGTATGAGATATTGTGATTACCTTAGGAATGAAAGAGAGCACTAGTATACAACCAAGATTCAAATGTTGGAGTCATTGGATACTATAGGAAGTAGACCATTACAACCTCTTATTGTCAAATCTAGCATCCACCTTGAACAACCTTCTTGGACTTCATGTCCCACTGGGCATGATCAAACTATTATAGACCAAATTTTCACACTATAAAATTAATGTAGACCTTATAAAATTTAGGGTGACATATAATTATATCTAAAAATAGGTAAGCTACTAAAAGAGATAGATCTCTAGATTTGAAAGGGCTGGTTCCCTTGATCTATCTTTTAGGATCACACATTACACTAGACTAATCACTATTGGAGGTGAAAAGGGAATAAGGAAACATAAAATAATGAAGGTGATACACCAAAGATAATTCTAAAAAACACACTTACATCTGTACTAAGAAAGAAGGCTATTAAAACTGACCTCAACTCAATGTTATTCTAGCATAAGTGTTTTTCCATGGAGGTAGATTTCTATGCATATCCAAATGTAGGTGAAAATGAGATATAATATTAGACACTAATATTCTCTCTCACACTTCAAAACATACTTAAAAAACACATAAACTTCATGAGACCTATTAGAAGATATGCTACTACTCACACAATGCATACGAGAGAAGAATAGAAGCAAGGATAAGACATTAATCACTTGTCATCCAGATACACTAATTTTAAATACTTAGGAAAGATTTATAAAGAAAAAATAAACTTCATAAATTTATTTGAACACAAATCAAGATGTCAAAACATCAGGGCTTCACCATTCCAATTGTGGATTTCTTTATAATGCTAAAATGGATTACATATATAGAGTATAGGAGAGGAGAGAGAATAAGTGATGTTGGACAGTCACAAAGCCAAGTTTCAAGACTTGGAAACTAGTAAAAATTCATGAGAATAATGTTTAAAATATTTCATAAAGTCCTCTTAGAAAAAGTTCCATCTAAAACATAACACCTTCTTAGAGTTGGCATGAGATATTCATGGTCTTACTTAAAATTTCCTTGATGATGAAGAGTCACATGTAAGTCCAGAACTACCTTTAGAATTTTTTGACACATATAATATAACTTGGGAAGTTGGAAAAAATATTTTAAAATCCATTATATTCCCTTCAACTGATAACTTCTCTACATCTCTTGTCATTCACTCCCTTATAACTACTCATTAGCCCTTTAATCTTGTCTTCACATTTGTCGCTTAAGTGACCTGCACACACTCAATGAGATTACTTGTATAAGTGTTAGAAAAACTCATTTATACTTTTTTACTCTTGTATATCAAATTAACCTCAATGAAACTCAAAACACACTTCTCACTTCCAACTTTGATAATCACCCTCCTTCACACTATGCTATTCAAGACTACCTTCAATGACCAATTTGATGAAGAGGTTTCCATGTATGACCATGTTAGAAGCACAATAAATAAGATGTGGGGAGTGAATAAATGTTTAAAAATTTATTTAATATGTACTTTAAAATTCCTTAAACCATTAAATCAATATAATAATATAGTAGTACATAAAGAACCAATCACATGATCGTGAAATAAGAGCATAACACATAAAACACATATATGAGTGAGAAAACTTCAAGGGGAAAAAAATAACTATGATACCTAAAAATTGACTAATATTATATAATACAAAATATCAAATTGTGTTGAGCACCAACTCAACTTGGAGAACCAACCCCAATGATGTCAAGAACCCACTTGACTAAGATTTAGAAATTACCTACTTGTAAGGAAGAACCAACTCCCTAATAAAATAAGCACCAAATCAACCACCTCACCACACTTATAATCTCATTTTGTGTTATTATTTCAATACCTTATTCTATCAAAGCAATATTTAATTATCTTTAATTGCTTACTTCAAAATAGGCCTAAACTACCTTGTATATATATGTCTCATGATCATACACCACTTGGTCAGCCACATACCTTAAACCTATTAGGTCAGCCATAGAATAGGTATCATAAAATATTTTATACATTATTAAAATAATATTTTGACCCCTTTTGGTCTTAAATAGCTCAATTAGGCTTTATTTCTCTTTTAGGCATTAGGGAGACATAATTACATTAGGTCTATCTTCTTAGCATCAAAGCTTGATTTTATTGGGCACAGATGGCATTCTACAACAACTAAAAACCATTAATTTACCTATTAATATACCTCTACTGAACTCTTCCATGCTTGGTCAGATCTATGTCTTTCATTCATACCTTGAAACCTTCTTTAGGACAAACTACCCTATTAGGCCTATGCATAGTAAAAAATGTGTCTTGAAATAATGATTATCAAACACTCTTAAGCAACTTAATAATAATAAATTAAACATTTATACATATACTACATGAATTCAATATAATTTGCAGATTCTTTGAATACCTTCACGTAGGTCATAAAGGCTCAAGATCATCTTTGCAACTCACTCACTTAGAACTGCCAATTTACCTCAAAGACCAATCATGGTGACTTAGACCACTAACACCTATGTAGACACATTTTCATGACTCTTGATTCCTATATATGGTCATATGAGATCTCTATACCATACTTAAATATAAATATCATATGGTATAATGGAAAATATTGGTCTTGCAGACCAATTTATTGACCTTATATCACACAGTCTTATCTGAACTAGATAGATCAACTTGTGAGCAAGTTTTTCACCTATTCACTAAACTTAAAAACTTATTGTAAGAATTAACATGATGTAAAATTCATAAATAAACTCTCCATGTACTTAGTTACATCAATCTGACAATGATTAGACCCTTAAATCCATCTTCTCATCTCTACCTGGGTTTTTCACTATTCATACCATTAGGTTTGTCTGTGATTGACTAACTTGGATGACTGGTTGAGCACACTTGAAGGGTGGAACTTATCTATAAACTATAATTGGAATTTAGTATGATTCTCTAGTTTATTTTCCCATTCATTTTATTTTCTTGACTAATGCAACTTTTGAGAGCTATAGTAACTTATTGATAAATAAGCCTACATCTATGCATTTTCTCTCTCATATGACTAACCACCACCACCTAGAGGTACCTAGGAGAGTTTAAGACATTATAAAATATATTTTATAGTATTTTGAGACCATTATAGGCTATTTTGAATAATATCATTCACACTAGTTCCTTATTAGGGTTTTATGAAGGTTTAACACAAGATTTGGTGTTAATGATTGTTCATAAAAGAATTCCCCTTAAATCTAAAACCAATGCCTTGAGATATTATATAATACCCTTACCCGTCTCTCAATAACTACTTAGTTTCTAATTTAGAGGTTACATGTGCTAACGAACATATGAAAGTTCTTCTCGGGTCTTGAGACCTCATTTTATGATCTTGAGAAGGCCTAAAATAGTATTTCTTGTAGTTCCTTAAAATAATGGCCTAAAAATTTGTGATCATGCCTAAAATAACATATATTACCTCTATTCATGCTCACATATGCATAATTTCCCTAAAATATGATCTTCATGACTCATTTGGCTAGGTAGGGTATAAGAGAGGTCTAGATATAGACCTAGATTGAAGGTCCTACCCCTATAGGCTCACTATGAAACTATAATGAGAAATATAATGCCTCAAATACATGATAAAATATTGTAATACATATTTCACATTCCTATGTTCACTCATTTTCATGCACATACCTCTTCATGTCATGACTAGGCTCATGACTAGGCTTCCTATGCAACTTGACATCAATGACCTATACCTTCTTACAAATATAATGAATTAGTTGCCTTAAAATTCTCTCTTTTTAATTCAAATTATCTTTCATGACAACATCCTTAAATGACAACACTCCATCAATGCCACTTGTCACATTAACACATTTCCAACTAGGCACACTCTCAATGACATCAACCTCATACAAGATGAACCTTTGACATTAATGGCAATACTAAACATTCTCCCCCTTTTTAATTTATGGAAACCACTCTCAAAAACTTATCTCAATAGTAAAATTCTCCATCACTCTAAAATTTCGCCCCCTTTGACATAAATGATATAGTGATGTCTATAACTTCTTAGATCACAACTCTTGTAACCAAAACACTCAACATTCAAGATTATAGGTTTATGAGTAATCATACAAACATGATCCCTCTATCTCCATGCATAACTTATCATAAATATTAACCTAAATTTGGAGCTAATGAACTACTTGATTAGCTCCCCCTAAGAACTCGAATTCCTTAGTGATTGTTAGATGTAGTAACTACACCCAATTACTATCTTAGGTGTTCAAATGTTGATTTTGGAACCAACTTATTCAAAATGTCTGAAATCTAATCCTTTGTAGAAACATATTCAAGTTTGACACTTTGTTCACTTACCTAATCTCTTAGGAAATGATATTTTTTATGAATGTGCTTAGTCCTTGAGTGCATGATAGGTTTCTTTGAGATGCTTATAACACTTGTATTATCACAATAGATAGGGCTCAAACTATCATACTCCACCCTATAGTATTTTAAGGTCTATCTCATCCATAAGATTTGAGTGCAACATGAAGTTACTAAAATGTACTCAATCAACCTCACAAGAGGATAATGTTACTAATGGTTGATTCTTACTTATCTATGAAACTAGGCACCTACTTAAGAAGAAATCTCCTCTATTAGTACTCTTCCTATCATCTAGACTTTCTACCCAGTCTACATCTATATAGGATGTAAAACTAAACTCCAACTCCTTTAATTTATGTAATTAAAAATACATCATGTCTATAAATCAATCCTCACTCAAAGAAGATAGAGCATACCTACACTTCTGATTGGGATACACTTGTTAAGCAAGAGAATGATCAATATGGGGATCCACTATAATTGATTAGGGGATCACTTATCAAAACATATCATGCTATAAAGGGTTATAAATCCTACAGTATAACACAATAACCCTAATGGAGTCCTAAGGTTTGATATTTCACCTATGCTAATAAACAAGAAAGTATATCAAATCTACTATACACCAAAGCTTGTGGGACAAAGTTGGGGTTAGAAAAAATATAACAAACACATATAGGGAACCTCAATTAAATTAAGTATGAGTAACACCCTAATACATGAAATATGAAAGATAGTATTATTCTAGCAAACACTTATGTTACTTCTATCTACTAAAAGAGAGGAGAACAAAGTTAGAATATAATTACCTAAATATGAACCCATCAAGACTCAATCTCTCCCTTAGCCAATGGAACTTTTCAAGAGGTTGTTGTGGTTTATAAAGATAACTAAGAAATGCCAAATCATCCAAGACTTATCCACAAGACTAGATTCTCTAAATAACAAACCTAAGCTAAGTTTATTTAAGTGTAATGGTCGAAGAGCATATTGTGAAGAAGTGTAATCAAATAATAACTCTTGATTGCACATATGAAATAATGATAAAATTATCTTGTATTTATAGGTGGGTCTTGCCCTAAATCCTTTAATAAATGTCAGCTATACAGGGTCGAACCAGTTGACCAAGTGTGTTTTCAAGGATAATTCACTAGGTTTGAGATAGGTCAAATGAAAGTCTAATAAGATAAAAAAGTGAAAATACCCCTTAACTATACTAGGTCAATCTAGTCAACCTAGTACAAATGACTAACCAAAAGGGGTTTAAGATAAGAAAAAGAGGGATGGAAAGAGGAAAAGACTAGAGGAATATTCAAGGGAGGATACATATCTTATGGAATGGTTTTGAAAGCTAGTTGGAATGGTAATAATGTGGTAAAAAAGGATAATAACCCTGTAAAGCACCAAAGGTCTACCCACCCCTTTCTTGGTGTATGCCTTAAGGCATGCACTCAAAGAGATTGAGTCTTGATGGGTTTATACAAGTTGTAAAGCATTAGTATTTGATAAAAGTTTAAAATATTATGTCTATACATATGCCCCACTCAAAGCTCATCATGTTTCACTAAGGTGTAATAAGGGATGGTGCTTTGAGAAAAAAACAAAAAGACACACATAATGTTGATGCTAAAAAAAGGTTGCAATATTTTAAATAAAAAATAACTGAAATTAAATGACTTAAAGGGAGACTAATCTAAAAAGTAAATGTAATGTGTACCTTGACTTACCTTTATCACAAAATGGTTATCTATTGTGTTTTTAATTTTGATTGTGTAGGGCATAAAGACTACTTTTAACAAACCCAAGAATACAAAACTAAATATCAAAAATAAACAAAATCAAGAAAAGACAATATAGTTGGTGCTATGAGGATGGGATGTACTTGGGAATTTATTAAGCTAGGGTGATAAGTGTTATGTTAGACCAAATGACCAAGTAAAAAACAAGAGTAAATTAGGTAACCAAAAAGCCAATGCCACTAAAGATTTAAAAACTCAAACATGTTATCCTTAAGAAATAAAGGCAAACTCACCAAATAAAACTAAGGATATATGTCAAAAAGCTGGTAATAAAACAAATCAAAGGGTAAAATACTAAATAAAATGGTAAAACAACATTGATGAGTGACTAGTAACAATCCACATCTAACTCATCAATGGAAAAAGGTGCATAAAAGGTAAAAAACATTGTCAAGTGAGAAGTAACAAGCCAACCTCACTCAACAATATAAAAATGGTACAAACTTAGGTGTTCATAATAGTAGGATAGAAGAATCAATGACAAAAGGTAAGAAAAAGTAAAATAATTCTAGGAAATGTAAAGCGATGGTGTAAAGCACATAATCCATGGTTGCTCAAACATGTTGTTTCACTCTAAGAATAGATAAAATTAAAATAAATTAGTGCTAACATGATTTTAAGAGATGAATAAGAAATAAAAGAAGAAAGGAAAATAGAATTGGAATCATAATTTTTCTATCAAGGGGGGGAAATGAAATGGGTGGAGGGGATAATGAAGGAAAAAATAAGGTAGAGGAACTCTTTATCGAAGTCAAGACACTCAAATTAGGTTTTTCAAAACAAGAAGACTTTTAAGACTTTCAACCTTAATGACTATGAATAACTTCTCTTAGCTACATAAGTCTTATCTCAACAGATAGAGTATATAGATCATCCCATGAAGGATATATACATGAAAATTAAATGGACCTACCTCTCTACGACATGTTCTTTATTCCTTAGGACCCCTTACAGATCCATCGATCTACTATGAAGATTGTGTAATTACTTGAGAAAGTAGGTAGCACCATCGAGTTTTTTGAATTCCCCTATTCCAATCTACTATCCTACCACATTGTAAAGGACCTTGGATTTATGTGAGGCCAACTATGGAGTTTGATGTTTGATTATAGATATGAGATGTGCTTGTAATCATGACTTTTGGTGTGAATTTGACTTTTGAGATTTATATGTTTCCTTTTAGATATCATTGAATTTTTTTCAAATGATTTGGATTTTAAATTTATTGATGGATTTTTTAAGATTCCTTCTCCATATGGATTTGGAAAACCAAACATTGATAATAAAGATGACTTTCATTCAAATATTTGAGACAAGGTTGCTAAGAGAGAGAACATTAAAGAGCATAAGGTCTAAGAGTCTTGTAAATCAAGGTGAAATAAAAGTGCTATCTTGAATTTGACCTTGTTTTATCCAATGTGGAAATGAAAGGAAGGGGAAATCAAGAGGAATGACACATAGAATAATTTGTATTGCTTCAAATCACTAAAAATGTGACAAAGGGAAAAGAGGTATACAATAACAGTAAAATGTGATCCTTATCATGAGAATGAGGGAAATGGGAGACAACATGCTAACATATATTGTTGTGTAGATTTCATCTAGCAAAATAAGCAAAGGCTAAAGTTGAAAACAAGGATAAAGAACATGAAAATGTGGTAATTTTATGAGGATGGCTAGGTCTTATCCTTTTCAAGAGTAGGCCAAAAATAACCCATCTATAGGAATTTTTGGGTTGTAGTATGTCTACTATAGTGACCATTGTAAATTCTCCCATGTGCTTGTTTAAGAAGAGGAGGAACCTCATCTTGCATAACACAAAAGAGCAAGGTACTTTTTGTGTTGTGATAGTAAAGGATGTTATTTCAAAATATATACTTGAAAGCTTGTTTATGATTGCATGTCTTTTCATAAGAGTCTAAATTAAGATGATAGGTTTAGTGTTCTAATAGTTGAGTGATATCTTGGTATCAAAAGCTTTGTCAAATGGTAATAGCCTCAATATGATATATAAGTGAAACTAGTGGTTGAGTAGAAGATGGGGATTTTCTTATTTGAATAAGAAAATAAGGATATAAAAAAATTGATAAGGATGAAAGAGAGATGTTGAAGTGGAAAGAGATTCAGTAATGGAATTTTGATCTCTATAAATAGGCTTAATAGTAAAAGAGATAAAATCCTTAGTAAGAGTGGTTAAAATTTGATATGTGATGATTTTTTACCTTTTACATTGATAATCACTACTAACTTGATGGCAAGTAAGTTGAGAATCACCTAAAGCATGAAGGTATTGAATGTTTAAATCAAGATCAACTCTCATGCCAAAAATAAGATCTTCATATTCAACCATATTATTGGTGACATCAAAGGTGAAATGAATAGATAAAGGAATGATTTTACCAAGAGAACTTGTGAGAATGCAACCTTACCCAACTCCTTGAAAGCTTTTATAACTAATAAAGTGAAGGGTTCAAGTATCCTCATGTTAGTCAATATTGATTTTAGGAAGCTCCTTGATAACTACTTTTGGTTTAGTAGTACCATAGGGAGTAGTGGATTTGTTAGCATTATTGGCTTCAAGATTGGTGGTAAAGCTATGAAACTAATATTTGAGAGAAATATCTTGATTAAGACCTTCTATGTAAAGGATATTGCCAACTAGAATGTCATCTTAAAGAGAAGAAGTGTCTAGAATGAGAGTTTTGGCATGTTCATTAGCTATGATTTTCCCTTTGACAAATTTTTGAGTGATGATGCAGAGATCAAATCCCATAAGGAGGAACATCCATTTGCCAATTCTATCTCCAAGAAGAAATGCTTTGGATAATAAATGATGGGGGTAGGAATGAACAATGACATAAATAGTTTGGTAAAATAGTAATAACAAAGCTTTTTAGCTAAAAAAAAGATAGGGAGGTAGTCATACTCAATTTTAGTATAATGTGTTTCATAATTGATAAGGCCTTGCCTAATGTAGTAGATAACATAATCTCTCCCAGTATCATCTTGTTAGGTAAGCATTGCCCCAACTAAAAAAGGTGTGGAAGAAGTATATATAATGAAAGGTTTATCATTGGAAGGAGGATGAAGTGTGGGTGGATGAAGCAATGACTCTTTCATGTTATCAAAGTATTTTTTACATGGATTCATCCATTATAAATTAGTACCTTTCTTGAGAAGGGAATTGATGGAGTGAATTGGATATTCCATTCCTAGGATAAATCATCTGATTGCCCCAAGCTTGCCTAAATAAGTATGAATGTCAAGAATAGAATAAGGAATGGGCATGTTGATGATAGCACTAATTTTGGTAGGATCAATTTCAATACCATGGAGAGAGACTAATAATCCTAACAATTTTCTATATGTGACTTCAGAGATACATTTGTAAGGATTAAGTCTAACTTTATATTTAAGAAGACAGTCGAAGATGATAGAAAGATCAGAAGGATGATTTTTATGATGTTTAGATTTGGTAATAAGATCATCCACATAGGTTTCAATAATTTTGTGAATGAGATCATGAAAAGGTGAGTCACAACTCATTGGTAAGTGGCTCTAGAATTTTTGAGACTGAAGGGCATTTTGACATAGCAATAGGTGCCCCATTCCATGGTTAAAGTAGTCTTATGTTTGTATTTAGGAGTGATATGAATCTAACTATATCTCGAGAAACCATCCATGAGAGATAACATTTCATATCCAGCCATGGAATCAATAATGGTATCTATTAAAGGTAAAGGGAAGTTGTCCTTGGGATAAACAAGATTATTATTATGAAATCAATATAAATTTGAATGACCATAGTTAGTTTCTTTAAAACAGGGACAATATTGGAAACCCATTCAGAATAATCCATTAGTTTGATAAGTTTAGCATCAAGTAATTTGATTATTTCATTATAACTTAAAGTTGAAACTTTAGGTGGTTTTTTTTTTTTTTTTAATGCACAAGCTTGGCATCAGGATAAATAATGATATTATGCACCACAATGCTAGGCATGTCCTTATAAGACCAAGTGAAAGCCTCACAATATTTTTAAAAGAATAAGCTAAAATTATCATGTTTGGTAGGCAAAATCTCTTGAGAAACTATAATAGGTCAAGGAAAAGATGGAGTACCATATTCTATGTGAGTGGTTTCTTTGATGAGAATGGCATTGCCATCTTAAAAGTGGTATGGTGCATTAGGTAAGAATAAAAATAGATTTGTTTTAAGATCAATACTAGTAATGAAGTTATTGAATCAATGAGTTTTAGTCTTGAAATTTCTAAGTTTATGATGCTGACAAGGAAGTTGAGGTTCTTGGGCATAAAGTAACTCAAGAATACCTTCAACACTAGGCAAGGTAGGAAGAGGACCATAATACTAAACATCTACTTCAAGATCTAAAATTTCATTTCCATGGTGATCAAACTTAGAATATATCTGACGAACATGGATTGCCTTATCATCAAGTCTAATTTTGGGAGTAAAAAAAGTAGATAAAGTAGAAGAGATTAGTGTGTCAATGGATTTGGTGATAGGAGAAAGATCAGATCTAATGATTGGATCCAAAGGTGGTTAAGGAGATGTAGGAACTTACAGAGATTTGGAAAGCATAATTTACTCTACCACCCAAGGAGTATTGATAAGAGGAAGATTGACGAGAGGTACATGACCCTCAATATCTAAGGTATGATATATAGAAATGGTATGAACATCTTGATTAAAAGCATGAATTTGGGCTAAGGTTTTTTGATAATGCTAGACATCCAACTATCTAGATTGAGTTTGGGTCATGATATAGTTATCATCATATGTTGAAGAAATCATACATGCTTGGTAATCAGGGGGATTTTCAGAGGATGAAATACTATTATTACTAAATATACAATGAGACATGATGAGAGGATATTGAAATAATTTATCCACTCCAAAATCATTACAAGTGAAGGCATCTTCTAGTAGTGAAGGCTCCTAAGCATTACATGGAGGGGGAAAATTAGTAATCTCATCCATGAGAGGAATAGTATGGTCTCTTGGTAAGAGAGAAGGATGAAGCCATTGTGAAATGTATGGAGGTAGCTTAGTGGTATTGTAAGTATATTTCAACTCATTGGGCTCATCATCATTAGAATCCATAAGATTAACTTGTAAATCAATATTTATGTTGATGAACTCAAGTAAAGGAGCACTATTGATCTTAGGAATCATAGGAATAAGATATTTTAATTTAGGATTAGGTAGTTGAATACTCCATGGGTAAGGATCAGCTTCATGCTTATATCATTTTCCATTATGCAAGAATTTAATACATTGACTACTGGAAGAAGTAATGGCCCTCATTCTATGAGTCCATGGATGACCAAGGGGTATATTATAAGATAAGGGAAGATCAAGGACCATAAGCTTAGTTTGAATAGTCTTAGGTCTAATGGTTAATGGAAGCCAAATACAACCAAGTGGCTTTAGATTAGTCTTATCAAAACCATGACAAGTAAGACAATTTTGTTTAAGATGATCTGTGTTATAACTAATTTGTTGTATAAGCCATAAGGATGTCACATTAATATCATATCCTTCATAAACTATAAATTCTCAAATAAGAGTGGTATTAATGTCTCATTTGATAAATAGTGGCATATCATTAGTGTAAAAAATAATTTCATCATTGATCATGTCCTATTCAAGGAATTCAATAGAGGGATTAGAAGAAGGACATGTGGTTTCAATGTTATTGATGTTGATAGGTTGATAATTAATAGAAGGTGGTTCTTCATCTATGGATGAAGGATCTTTGATTTCTTTAAGTTGTTACATAAGTAATTTATGATGATAGGGTGAAGTATGAACCAACTCCATAAGTGGAATCTTACAAGTCATAGAGTTAAGTTCTTTAATAAAATTCCAATGAGATTTAGAAGAACCAACATGAGTTTTGGAAGGTAAATTAGACTTTGTAGGAATAGATGTGGTTGGAGGATTGAAAAGAGGAATTTGTTCTTTAGATGCTTCTGAGTCAGGATTAGTAGTGGTCTTATGGTTAAGAATTTGTTCCTCCAAAGATGGATTTTTAGGCTTAGTAATAGGATCTTTATGAGCCAGTTTATGATGATAATTTATTTGTAGTGTTGGCATATTTAGAGTTGTTATAATATTGGTCATAATTGGAATCAATGGCACATACATCCTTATAATTTGATTGATTATTTGAAGAGGATTTTTGTTTATTTGAAGTAGTATCTTTGAGAGTTTATCATTTTTGAAAAGTAGTAGTGTATTCTTGATGATGAATATTGATCATAGCTTCATATTTGAATGAATCACCAATCACATAAGAGACAAAAAATTTAGATATCCCTCTACAATATTCATGAGAATTCCCAATTTTGGTAATGAACCAGAAAAAGAGATTGGGGTCATACCACTTAGGAGGAGCATTGGGATAAATGAAAGGTTTTGAGGGTGGTAAAAATAATTTCATTTTTTGAATCGAAAGAGGTACATGAGAAGATGAAGGAAGTTCAGCTTTGGTAACTCCTTGTTTGGTTTGTGGAGAATTACTAGTGATATCATTAGATGTTTGGAAAGATTCTTTAAGGAGTTTAGGATTAGGTTAAAATTTCTTCATGAGAAAGTCTTGATGTTTATCTTGATTAAGAGCTTCATTTAGTGTTTGGGGAGAAAACGTTTGAACTATTGAGTGTGGAGCCCTTTGGGGCTATCACATAACCATGATGGTACATTTTGGGGGCTTAGAGAGCTCCAAGGATGTGGGAAGTACATTTTGCATTTAATCCTCTTGTGGTTAAATATTATTAAATACTTATTTAATAATTTTCATTTTGACTTTCATGCTTGTTGGAAGTGGGATTGATTTCCTTATTCTAGGGAATTAATTGTTTCTTAATTGATTTCCATATGAGTATAATTGTTAAATAATCTATTTAATAATTTTTATGATGTATTATAGGAGAAAATTATTAAATGTTTTATTTAATAATTTCTATGATGTATTATGCAAGTGGGGTGGACTCTCTCGTTACTTGGAATTGGTTATTATCTCTTTGCATTGGAAGTTGTGTCCTTTGAAGGAGAATGGCATGTTTCTACTTGGTGGGGCTTATGGATAATCATGATTAGGCTGAAATGGCATGCACCTTTGTGGATGAGGCTATTTTGGATAAGGATAGCATATATATTCTTTATTTGGTGAGTTTTATCATCATTTGTTATATATATAGGTGGTGGTGAGGCTTTGGAGATATGATAGATAAGACAAGACATGATATGTGAGATAATTTTATGGGGTGTGGTATAGAATATTTTGGATGTTTGTTTTATATATGTACAAGTGTGGTAGATCATTTTTTGATTATTGTTGACAGGTTTTAGATTTTGGATCAACAATTTAGAGAAATCATTTGTGAATTTTGGAGGAGATATTCTATCTCTATGAGAGGTCTTTGTAATCTTGTTCTATTATAGGTTTTATTAAGGAATTTCTTGGTGGATGTAGCCCACATTAGGTGAACCATGGTATATTTGTGTTATGGTTTTAATTCTAATTTTGTTCTCTCCATTTATGCTTTCATTTAAATTGTGATTGAAGGAATTATTTTCACATAATTAAATATGATTTTCACACATTTAAAATTTGGTTATGTGATTTTATGGTGAATTAAATCTAGTTTATATTCACGTAATTCCTAACATGAACCTTATATTGGAGAGTGGGAGTTAAAGTGGTGATAATTTCTTTGAATAGGTTATCATCAGTCATGTTATGGTCAACTTTATGAGCTAAATATTTCCATCTTTTGATAAAGTCATGAGCTGATTCAGTGGGAGATTGCTTAGCATTGATGAAGTGGCTAAGACAATTTTTGGGAAGATCAATGTGTTGAAACTCTTTAACCAAAATATTAACCAAATATTCAAGTTGAAAAATAGAATGTTGGGGAAGTTGATTATACCATTCTAATACATCATCAATAAATTTTTTCACTAAGAGTTTAGTTGTGGCAAAGTTATTAGTTTGGATCCACTCTTTGTAAAGGTTGTTAAAGGCTTTAATAAATTAAGTAGGGTCTTTAGTCCCATCATACTTGATAGTTGGAGATATGTTACCAATATTAATGGATATAATAAATGGGGATAAAGGCTCAATTTGAATAGTTTTAAGCATTTTTTTATTCATTATGGGTTGAGGAATAACATTACCTGAAGCATCTTGAAGAGGTGGAGGAATATAGTTAAGATTAGCTTGAAGATGAATAGTTAGAGGTTGATTAGCCACATTAATTAAGTGTTGTTGAGGTTAAATCATTTAGTTGGTATTAGAATTTTTCATAATGTTCATTTGTTGAATAACTTGGGCTAAAAGTTGAGTTATATCAGGTGGTGGGTTGGTGTTGGCATGGGCACTCCCTAAATTGGTATTAGGGAGAGGATTGGAAGAAGATAAATTGTTAGTGGGATTATTATGTAAACTTATATCAATTATTCCCACATTAATTTGAGTATTTTGAAAAGTTTTTTCGTAAGTATAGAAAGGATAAGATCCATCAACTTCACCTTGAGGTGTTATTTGAACCATATTACAGGTCATGGATGAAGGAGGAGAAGAGGTGCCCCAAGAGTGATGGTGCTCCTGGGAGGAAAAGAGAGGGAGAAATGAACATCCCATATAGTATTTAAATAGATTCAATCTATCGAAGAAGATTTTGATAGGAAATTTCATTCTAACTAAAGAGAGATGAACATAATGCAAAATAAGAGAAATAGGAAATTAGATTGATGATTAAAGAAATAAAAAAATAGTATAGGATCAACTAGGTTAACCTAGCATATAAAATAAGACTTGAAAATATTACAAGGTTGATTGGGTCGATCTAATAGTGCACAAAGGCCAAAAAAGGTATAGGGTCAACTGGGTTGACCTAACATAATAGATAGGGAAGATGAGAAAGTTAATAACAAGTATGAATTGAGATAAGATAATTTTTGTAGCTAATCTCATAAAGTAAGAGCTGAAAGGAAACAAACAGTCAATTAGATCAACCCTGGCTAATCCAATTGAAGCACATAATACAAAACCTTTCACTAACATTGGCTAATGTAATTTTTTTCACACACAATTGAGAAAAGAGAAAGCAATCAACTTGAAAATTAAAAATCTAACTAATTGGTCAACCTAAGATGTTTTATTAGATTATTAAAAAATTATTTTAAATGTTCTGGGAAGTTGGTTGTAAAATAAGGAACTAGATAATAATCTAAAGATGGTTTGAGGTAGTTTGGGTTGAAAGGGACTATCGTGGCAATGGTATAGGCTTGGTATTGGGGCCTACCCCCTCACTTCACATTGAAGTGTGAAGGGTGTCAAGTGATTATCTAGAGTATACCATTAACCATGTTTTATACTTGCCTAGAGTATCAAGTTAGGTTCCCCCTTACTGATGAAATCCAAGTTGGTTGGCCTTGGGTAGACAAATGTTAAATTGCTTGTTTAGATTATGTGATTTGGCCATGTGTGCATAAAATAGAAATAATGAAACTAAATGGTTAATTAAAAACCCCCTAATTATACTAGGTGAACTATCCTAAGCATGTAAGTAATAAGAAATTAAAGGTGTGAACTAATTATTATCATATAAAGATTAATTCCAACTTGAAACAAGGTATGGTGTTGACACTATATGCATAAAATATAGAACATGGTAGATAGGGTCAAGCCTATACTATATAAGCAAGGTCTGAAAATGAACAAGGTCGGCCAGGGTTGACCTAGTTATTTGAGATAACACATAAAACACAAAACTAGGTTGGTAGGGTCGATCTAGTTGACTGTGCAAGGGAAATTTTAAATACTACAAATTATGAAAGGAAAGATAAAAAGAAAGAAATAGAGATGTAGAAAGGAACATTGGTGGATTAGAGATGAAATAAAGGAAGATTATTGATGAATAACCTTGAAGTATGTTGGCAAAACCTGTAATCTAGGTCGACAAGATCGATCAAGTTGTGCATGAGCCTACTATATAGTGATAAAAATGTACAAGGTCAACTCGTTTAACCTAGTAAGATGAACTAGATGTCTAAAAGGTTGAAAAAATATACTAGGTTGATTGGGTTGATCCAATTGCCTATTCCTAAAATCCTACACATAGAGATTAAAATAGGTTTGATAAAGTCAATCTAGTATGATAGATATATGATAAGAATAATGCTAAAAATAATGAAAATAAGTGAAATAAGTATTTTAAGGGTTAGTTTCATGTTAGGTTCACCAGAATGTATGAAATCAAAAATGCATCATATCTATAAATCAATCCTCGCTTGGAGAAGATAGAGCATACTTACACTTCTGATTGGGATACACTTGTTAAGTGGGAGCATGCCCAATACGAGGATCAAGTAGACCCAATTAGGGGATCACTTATCACAAAATATCATGTTAGGAAGGGTTCCTAAGCCTACTATCTAACACAATCACACAAAAACCCTAATGGAGTCCTAAGGTTTGATATTTCACCTATGCTAATAAACAAAAAAGTAAATCTAATCTAGTGTACATCAAATCTTGTGGCACAAAGTGGGGGTTAGAAACAATATAACAAACATGTATAGGGAACCTCAATTAAAGTAAGTATGAATAACACCCTAATACATGAAACATGAAAGATAGTATTATTTGAGCCAACACTTATGCTACTTCTATCTACTAAAAGAGAGGAAAACAAAGTTAGAATATACTTACCTGAATGTGAACCCGTTGAGACTCAATCTCTCCTTTGGATAAATGGATATTTGTAAGAGGTTCTTGTGGTTTGTAAGGATAAATAAAAAATACCAAAGCATCCAATACTTATCCATAAGATTAGATTCTACAAATAAGAAACCTAAGGTAAGTCTCCTCAAGGAGAAAGGTGGAAGATCAGATTGTGAAGAAGCATGAGAAAATAATAACTCATGATTGAACATATGAAATAATGATGAAATTATCTTTTATTTATAGGTGAGTCTTACCCTAAATCCTTTTTGAAACTTTAGCTTTACAAGGTCAACCCAATAGACCTAGTGTGTTTTCAAGGATAATTCACTAGGTCTGAGCTAGGTCAAACAAAAGACTAACAAGCTAAAGAAGTTAAAAATACCCCTAAACTATACTAGGTCGACCCAATTGACCTAGTGCAACTAACTGACCAAAAGGGGTTTAAGACAAGACAAGGAGGGATGGAAAGAGGAAAATACTAGAGGAATATTCAAGGGAGGAGAAATAGCTTAGGGAATGGTTTTGGGAGCTAATTAGATTGGTAATAATGTGGAAAAAAGGGACAACAATCTTATGAAGCACCAAAGGTCTACCCACCCCTTTCTCGATGCACTCCTTAGGGTTTGCACTTTGAGAGATTGAGTCTTAATAGGTTCCTACAATATGTAAAGCATCAATATTTGATAAAATTTGAAAATATTATGTGTATATAAATACCACAACCCAAACTCCGTAATTCCCTTGAGATACCTAAGTATCCTTTTGACTACTGATAGATGATTTTCCTTTGGGTCTACTTGAAACCTTCCCACAAGATCTAATACTTGCATGATGTTAGGTATAGAGGTAGTAGTATACAACAAGCTTCTAATCATTAACCTATATGATGTCTGATTGATGTTTGAAGACTCATATTCCTTGTTTAACTTACACCATATGATCATAGGTGTGATAACAACCTTGCCATCTTCCATCTTAAATTTACTCTACATCTCTCTCATGTATTTAGCTTGCGTAATGAATATACCTTTTTTAGATTAAATGATTTTCAACCCAAAAAATAATGATAGTTCTCCCAACATGGAAATCTCAAATTCCTTCTTCATCACTTCTTCAAAGGCCTTAGTCATGATCTTATTATTTCCACCAAAGATGATGTCATCCACATAAATAAATATAATCAACTGATGGTCATCTTCTATCTTTATGTACATATTACTACCTACAATTCCTCTTTTGAATATTTGATCCAATAAATACCTATCTAATATGGCATACCAAACTCTAAGAGCTTGCTTTAGACCATAAAGAGCCTTTTTCAATCTAAAAGGGTAGTCTTTGTTACCTGATAGTGATAAACCCTCAAGTTACTCTATGTATACTTATTCTTCCAAGTTTTCATTCAAAAAGGCAGATTTGACATCCATCGGGTACATTTTGAACCCTTTGAATCTTGCATATGCTAGAAACAATCTGATGGCCTCCAGTCTTGGCACTGGTGCAAAGGTCTCCTCAAAGCCTACCCCTTCAACTTGTGCATATCCCTTGCATACTAATCTAGCCTTAATCCTAGTTAATTCTCCATCTTCATTAAACTTGTTTCTAAACACCCATTTTATGCCTATGACATTCTTATCTTTAGGCATAGGGACTAGTTCCCAAGTATCATTCTTATCTATTTGGTCTAACTCCTCATTCATAGAACCTATCCAAATCTTGTATTTTCTTTATTATAAAAGGTTATTAGGTTCAATCTTAGAAAATAGAGAAATATTCTCTTCATTTAGGTTACTTATCAGTCTTCTCCTTGTTTGCATGCTTGCATCCTTGTTGCCAATGATTTGTGATTCAATATGATCTCTTTAAATTTGTTTTAAGGGGCCTTTTGGGTCTTGTATTTCCTCAACTTATTATTTTTCCTCATCAACCTCTATGATTTTTTATTCATTCTTGATGTTTGGATTCTCTAATGTATCCTTTGACTATGAGTGAGATTTCTTTGTCTCATCAATCTTCACATTTGTGCTTCCCACTATCTTCTACAACCTCTTGTTATAACATCTATAGGTTGAGCACACTAATGAGTATCTAAAGAATATACCTTTATAAGACCTAGAATCAAAATTTCCTAAGTCTTCCTCATCTCTTTTGATGAAACATTTACTCCCAAACACTCAAAAGTGTTCCACATTATCAGGTCTACCTTTTCAAAATTCATAAGGGATATTGTTACCATTAGTCCTTATCTAACCTATATTCAAAATGTAGATTGTAGTGCTCACTGCCTTTCTCCAATATCCATCAGATAATATAGACTCATTTAGCATATTTCTTTCCATCTCTTGAACTGTCATATTCTTTCTTTCCATTACCCCATTCTATTGAGGTGTCTTAGTTGCTGAGAACTGTCTCCTTATCCCATGGACCTCATAAAAGTCATCAAACTCACTAGATCAAAACTCTCCTCCTCTATCAGATCTTAGGCACTTAATCTTCCCATTCTTCTCATTCTCAACATGGGCCTTAAATACCTTAAACTTGTCAAGAGCTTCTGACTTTTCTTTCAATAATGCTACCCATGTCATTCTTGTGTAGTCATTTATGAGTAGCATGAAGTAGCTATATCCTTAAATAATTTTGATTATTGTAGGCCCATAGAGATCAATGTGTATTAACTCCAAATGTCTTTTAGTAGAGTATCCTTTGGAATTGAACCTTCTTTTAGTCTACTTACCATCTTGACATGCCTTGAAAAGTATGTTTATTGGTTTGGTGATCTTAGGTATGTTTTTCATAGACTTATTAGTGCTTATCTTGACTAAATTATCAAAGTTTAGGTGACCTAATATTATGTGCCATAGCCATATTTCATCTATTTTTATCATAAAGCATCTTTCCTTCCTCATCTCATTCAAAACATAGATATATTATTCTCAATCCTCTTAAGATTTACAATTAGCCTTCTTGATTTGGCTCTCCTTATATCACACCCTCTATCATGAAAGGTTAGTGTGTGTCCTTGGTTTCACATTTGGCTTACACTAAATAGGTTATGTTTCCAACCTTCCACATATAACACATTCTCTATTTTGGTCTTCCCAATGTCTAAACTCAAGATACCCTTGCCAACTATATTGGTAGTAGCGTTATCTTATCTCCAAATCTCATTATTCCTACAACACTCTTCTTCAATGAGATGAAATTTATTATGTATTCTACCATGTCAGTTGAGAAATCACTATCTATATACCATTTCATGCCTTCATCTTAAATGTGAAAGGTAGTCTAAGATAACATAGATTATTCATCTTTAGTCTTCTACTCCTCCTTCTTGTCCATAGGGTCTAACTTCTTTATCCACTTCTCAATGGTATGACTATATACCCTTTTATCTTGATTAACCTTCCTCATATGCCTCATCTTGCAGTCCATTGAAATATGTCATCTTTGATTAAAATTATAGAATATTTTTATTCTTATAATTTTGTAATAGACATTCACCTTATTCCTCCATGAAGAATTGATTCTTTCATAGTGTTTACAATCCATAACTCTATGTCCATATTGATTATATGAGAAATAATAACCATTGAATGAATTTACATACCTTGTGTGTTTGAGCTTGAATGATACACCTCTACCTTTTCTATCTCTTGAAGGATTCAAGTTATTTTTGACTTGTTGATGATAAAATTGAGTCTCAAATTTGATAGCTTCTACATAGGTCTTTGAGGTTTGAATTTCCTTGTTTTCTTTTTGGTCTTCTTTGAACCCAAGACCTGTCTTGTCATGTGGAGATCTTTGTCTACTCAAAATATCACCAAGAAATCTAGTACTCTTTTAAAATTTATGATGTGTCTTCAACTTGACTATTACCTAATCCAATTCTTCCTTCAAAGACTCCATTTCAACTCTAAACTTGATGCATTCTTCCTCCTTAGTCTTAAGACTTGCAATGACAATCTCAATATGAGTTTATAGTTGTTTGATGATATCCTCGTGTTAATTGGTGTTGTTTTTTAGTCTCTCTTGAAAGAGATTAATTTTATCCTCATAAATATTAACCAATGACCTTAGTTTTTTGGTTCTTCCTTCTTTGGAACTTCAACTCCTCTAGAATACTTACTAGTTCTACCTCAAGGTTAACTTCAGTTTCTTCTTCATATGATTCTTCATCATCTATAAGGATTTTCCCTTTTGATAAATAATCATTATCTATTTATATAGGTATGAATAAGGTTTTATTGTTATCATGTTCATTACTATCATCATCACTACCAAATGTACTATTGTCACTTACATTAGATGAGCTACTATCTTCTTTGGTATAGAAACTTGTTCTTGAATGACCCTTTTTTACCTTCATACTTCCTGAAACCTTTTTTGCTCTTATCAGGCTTATAGACCTTCTTATCATCACCATCATGTTCATCATGTTCTCCATCATGCTCATTTTTATCCTTATTATGAAATTTAGAGGCAAAGTAAATAATCTTACCATAGTTGAAGAATTTGAATTGTAAACTTACCCTTATACTTACCTAAACCATTCATTAGTTTTATGAAAAACATGGATTCTATATTATCATCATCAATGTCTATATCAACATTATCCTTGGCCTTATTACCTTGTGACTTATTCTCAACTTTGATGGTAACTTCCATATTGGAAGGTATTCCATCACTTATTCTCATTTCATAGGCAGTCAAGATGCCATGAAGTTCATCCATCTATAGTGTGTTAAGATCTTTGATCTCCTCTACTATAGACACTTTTGAATCAAACTTAGAAATCAGGGATATTAATACATTTTGTACTACTATTAATTCTTATAAATTAGCTCCTAGACCTTTGATGACATTTATCACTTCATCTACTCTCAATGGATAAGATGTAATTTTTTCATCCTCCTTCATTCTCAAGATTTCAAACTACCTTTAATGAGTCTGCAACTAACCCAAATTAACTTTGGTGTCTCATTAATAGATGGTCTAAAATTTTTCCCAAATCCGTTTGGCTATTAAAATGCATGACCTTAATAAATTCTAATTCTAAAAGTCCACACAGGATGGCATTTATTGCTTTATATTTATTCTCACTTACCTTCTTGCATGCTAAATCAATTGGTGGTGTAGAGGGTGGAGTCAATCTATCAACAATAGATTGCCATATATCATAAGATAAATACATTAGATAGGTATTCATTTTAATGATCTAAAATTCATAGTTAGTCTCATTGAAGAGAGGATCCTTATTAGTTGATAAACCTCCTTGTGCTTGATGACTAGACATGCTTGTGATTCTATGATCTCCTTTATGTTGTTAGGCCTGATTCAAAGGATAAAGATTTAATACCAATTTTTGGTAGAACAATCACTAAGATGGGGTAGTTTAATCAGTTTTTAAAACTTTATTTCATATGTACTTTAACATACCTTGAACCATCAAATCAATATAATGATATAACAATGCATAAAGAACTAATCACATGAGCATGAAATAAGATCATAACACATAGAACACATATATGAGTGGGAAAAACTAAAGGCGAATAAAAACCACTATGATCCCTAAAAATGGAATACTATCCTATAAAACTCAACTTGGAGCACCAACCCCAATGAAGTCAAACACCCACTTGACTAGGCTTTAGCAAGCATCTACTTGGAATGAAGCAATAAATCCCTAAATGACTCAACACCAACTCATACACCTCACCAAACCTCTAATATACTATTATGGTCTCATTTATATACCTCCTTCTACTCTCCAATCAATATTTCATTTGTCTTAATCGCTTACTTTAAAATAGGTCTAAACTACCTTGTATATATAAGTCTCATGATCACACACCACTTGGTCGAATACATACCTTTAAAATATTAGGTCATTGAATGTGCTAACTTAGATGACCAGTTTAACATAATTGAAGGGTGAAAAATATATATAAACCATCATGGTAATGTATTATGAGTCTCTATCTTATTTTACCATTAATTTTATTTTCTTTACCAATGCAACTTTTAAGAGCTACAATAACTTCTTGATAAATAAACCTGTATCTGTGTATTTTATGTCTCGTCTAACTAACCACCACCACCTGGAGGTACCTAGGAGAGTTTAATACATGATCCAATAGATTTTATATGACTTTGAGACCATTTTGGGTTGTTTTGAACAAGATCTATCACATTAGTCATTATTAGGGTTTTAGGGAGGTTTAACATAGGTTTTTGTGTTAATGATTATTCATAAAGGACTGCCTCTTAAATCCAAAAGCAATTCCTAGAGATATTATATAGGAACCTTACCCATCTCTTTGTAATTTATAAAGTTACCATGCATAGGTTACACATGCTAAAAAACATCTAAAAATGCTTCTAAAGTCTTGAGACCTCATTCTGTGAACTCGAGAAGGCTTAAAATAGTGTTTCTTGAAATTTAATTCAAAACATGGCCTAAATTTATGGACATGATTAAAAAATATATCTTACCTCTATCTATAATCACATATGCATACTTTGTTTTAAATTTGATCTTCATGCCTCATTTGGCCAAGCAAGGTCTAAGAGTGGTCTAGATATAGACTTAGACTGAAGGTCCTAACCCTATAGGATCACCCTAAAACTCTCATGAATGATCCAATTCCTCAAATAAATTCCAAAATAGTGTCATAAATCCTTCACATACTTATGTTTATTCATTTTCATGCACATACCACTTCATGTCATGACTAGTCTTCTATGCAACTTGACATCAATGACTTGTACCTTCATGTAACCATAAGGCATTAATTTCCTTAAAATTATCTTTGATAACAATATCCTTTAATGAAAACACTCCATCAATGCCCCTTATCACATCAACACACTTACAACTAGTCACACTCTCTCAATGACATCAACCTCATGTTAGATGCACCTTTGACATGAATGAAAATACTAAACAGACCAAGGTGATAATTTCATTTGAGGAGTTATATTACATCCCCACACACATTTTTTAACGGTTTCCACCTACTCATTCCCTTCTTCACTTTTAATTAAACTCAAATCTTATAAATAATAGAGATTTTGACCAATCCATACAAGTGAAAATATGAAAAACCTAAGTGTTAAGGATACTGAGAGAGTTAAAAGCATGTAAAAAACATTTTCCAAGTTAATTTACCCCTCCTGTATGCATTTTCATTCACCTTTTCTTCATTGGGTTCATATGAGGAGTTTATGACATTATGGTTCTTAGTGATGATTCATAAAGGTTAGATGTTTAAACTTTGAATCAATTTCACTGAGTTGGAGTATAAGACCCCAACAAACTATTCCTAGTTTCTTGAGATACCATGCATCTTTTTCGTATAGATATGACCGAATGAAAAAGGCTTCTTGAGCTCCTACTTGCATTTTAAGTATCCCTGAGATAGGTTTAGGCCAAAAATGATCAATTTAGGTTTATCTCTACAAAAAAATGGGTATAATCCATCTTCATCTCTTCCTTGAAGGATCTCAAAGTGTTTGAAAATATCTCATGGTCATATGAATCAAGTTAGATTCCATGAGGATTTAGGCCTAATAAACCTAGACTATCTTTCTATGTATATGAACACCTATAGGTGATCATAGGGAATTTAAGTGTTTCTTAACACTTTCTCATCTCCAAATCAACCCTATACATCTTTCCATGATCATTATTGGCCCTACCATTAATCCTTTTACCATTCACATACTAGGTCTATAGATTACCTTGTTTGTGAAGTGCTTTTGCTCTGAGACAAAACATAGAGCATCTCCCCTATCAGTCTAGCCTAGATGAGACCATGGAGGTATGTCATAGGTCATGATGACCTTATGTATAAATTTTAAAATATTATTTATACTTTTAGATGTCTCCACACTTCAAATTTTCAAAACTAATTTCTAGGCTTGTGATTGTGTAGGGTTTTGACTGACTGGGAATGAGGTTAGAAAACCCAGTCTTTTAACCTTCTATTTTATTATATATATTTGAGAATCACACAAAAATGTGATGTAATCACCATGATAATTATTTATACATTTTCATCTTCATATTATGTCTCTGTTAACCAATAAAACTACATCTTTCATAGACTTAGGCTAGTCCGTTACCTCAGTTAGTCTATAGGTATCAATTATGGAAATCAAAGGACCCTTGTAGGTGTTAATATATGTCAAATAACTATACTTAATGATTTTGAGTTCTCCCTAAGCTCACCAAGACATTTCTCACCTGAAAGTATCATTTCTAACTTAACATCATATATAATATCTCACCATAAATGATACTATAGGTATGTAGTATGAACCACAATATAGATCTTGTTTAGGGAATATGAGACACTCCTGTATATGGTGATATTTATTTAGATATTGTGTTTCACTCATTTGGTTCTTCTTCAAGTAATTAGATACATTACAAACTTGAATGCATATATTTATTCCTTAAAACCATGTTATCATTCCATTATTATCCATACATTATGTGTCATTGTTGCATTGCAAGTTCCAGGTTTATTTTTGACTCAAAGGAACTATGTTCACTTAGTATTTCTAGTGAAAACTTAAATGAGTTGGAAGTTCACTTATCATCCTCTTATTTTGAAAAAACAACCTCTTATCATGTTCAAATGTGACATATAGGCCTAGACTATAGGAAGGAAAACATTAGGCTTATACAAACCTGATAAACCTTCACCAACAGATGACACTTTATAGGGAAAAAACCTTTTTCAGAGAAATTAAGGTAAGTTATCTCATTTTAAACTTTTATCAACTCTAACTAATTGTAGTTGTTGCTTGAGAGTGTCTTAAATGTGTTAATGAACCGTGAATGACTTAAGATCTCTTTTTAAGTCATGAAATTGTATATAACATATCTCCTGAGTTTTGGATAGTTATTCAATTATATGTATAAACCTATGGGTGACTATAGGTGACTATTTTAGGATTACTTGATTATATCAAATGTCATGGACTTACCTTCCAGACTTAACTTCCATAAATGATACTCTTGAGACCAAAACTTCAATAGATAATATGATCAACTATGCCCTGTCAGATTGATAATAAGTGAATTACCTTGGTTTGAAGCCACTTACAAGAGGACAAACACTATAACTACCAAAACACTATATTTAGCCTTCAATGGTGATCACTATTAACACAAGGATGATTATGATTATATATCCATTTCACACATGCCAATCATATTTAAATACACATGAAAAGGAATAATATACTCTTTAAGTTCACAAATGCTATTTGGTTTACATAGAACAAGGCAAATAAGTGAGGAAACTGAGGTGTTAGAGATGTGCAAGCAGTTTGAAGGCACTAAAAATCTTAGTGATTGTTCACATGGTACATACCACCATTATAGAAATAATGAATATGAAATAGGATCCCATGAGGACTACTAACATCCCCCAAGTGCACTCAGACCAACTCTTCTTCTCCTATATGTACTAATAAAAAATTGTTGACCTATTAACTTGTCCAAGAGAGCAATGAGGGAGATAGACCAATTTTTGGTAGTTTTGATCCTGTTGAAGCTTCTTGCACCTAAAAATGACCTATGGGAATCTATAGACACTTCATTAAAGTCTTATTAGATGCCATATATGTCACATCTATCTGTAAAATCATCCTAAAATAATTTTTGCAGATGATATTCTTTCTTATAGATTGAACCTACCATATTTAAATTTTCATATTGTTCTTGACACTTACCTGACATGTAGTATGTTAAATTACATCTTTAAAAAAAATTTACTTTATGGAAAACTATACAAGTTCATTAGAACGACCAAAAGGTGGCTAAGAAAGGACATTAGGACAAATAACAAAGGTGATCAAGGTTGAAACATATTGTATGACCTCATTAATGACCATGGTTTACATTTCAAACCTAGGAGACCTTATGAAAAATTTGAAAATGTAGGGGGTTTGACTTAATTTAACCTATGGGTAAAATTAGTCAACATGCTATGAGTTGTATGGTTTTCATTAATTTAGTACCACTGCTTTAGGTTGAGGTGATAAAGCACTTTGTGTGGACCGAGGAAAATATATAAAAGTGTGAAATCTAGACATTGAGTGGACACCCATAATATATCATTGGATAGAGACTACCATTGATGGAGATATCATGAAGTTTTCTATGAAATGGTATTTCATTTTCTAAGTTACATAGGATTTACTTATAAGATGTATCAAAGGAAAATTTATGTAGTGACTACCGACTCTGCTTAAAATTGTTGGTTGTGTAAAAGGCTATGGTGCATATCTCAACTAACATGGAGTAGTTGATTTGTGAATTATGGGGATGTGTGTGATGATTAAGTTAATTATGAATAAATGAGAGAATAAACTTGAACTTTAACTTAGAATATAGAGGAAACAAAGAAATAGAATGATAAGATAATGTTGGGGCTAAAGCGATCCCTAAGACAATAAAGGAGTTGGATTCAATAGAAAAATCCTAATGTAACTAAAAGTAGGAGTAGATAAGAGAGTTTAAGAGATAAAAAAAGAATGGTAGCTCAGATAAAAGCTATATATTATGGAGATGAGGAAATGAGAGAGGCCAAAAGAGGAGAAGGCATAGACAAGAGCACATAAATGGACAAAGAATTGGGAAAGGGATTTAGAGGATATGAAAGATAGTGGAAATAAATTAGAAGAGTAGTTAGATTAATTACAAGGTAGTTTTAAATGGTTGTAAAAAGGTGAATATTATTTGGAGAAAATAAGGATTAATCCTTTTCATACGTTATGCAAAATTATAGGATTAAAGTAGGTTCAAGTTCAAATGACGAATGATTCACAAACAAGGATAATTCATTTCAAGGGTATACATCCCCTGTGCCTAACTTATCAAAATAAATAAGAATAAAAGGTGTAGAATATAGTAAGGATAGTGCATGGTTTGACTATTTCATAGATAAATTTGGATAATATAACAAAGACATAATAAAGTGTTGGATAAGAATAATTTAATTGAGGTTGGGTTTAAGATCACAACAACTTTTAAGACATTGGTAAAGTCCAATCCACACAATCTAGTGGTTTTAGGTACAAATTTTGAAATCATGGATCTCACTTTAGGATTTTTTGTCACTTTTGCACCATATGATGGGTCTATTAACCCTAATAGTACTTGTTAACATGTGAAATGAAATGGCATTTTAAAGGTGTAAGTACAGATGATGTATATAAGTGCGAGCTACTATGCACCTTAATAGGAAACGATATTGAATCCATGTATAAAATATATACTACCAAATACAACCTTCAAAAATTCAAAGATCAATAATAGGATAATTTAAAATGAATAAGTGTGTGAATCAAATAATCTAAGACCTAAAAGAGATTCAACAAAAATTAGGTAAATCTGTATGGGATTATGGTCATAGGTTCTATGATGTGATGAACCAAGTATAATTTTTGTTTTAAGATAAAAATAAGGTTGCATGGTTTGTATAATGCCTATGAGCTTGTATTAGGTTTTTTATTTCTCAAAATTGATTCTTTAGCAAAAGTTTTCTTGAGTAGTTGTGTTGTAAGTGGAGAAGATAGAGATCTATGGGAAAAGTTAGTATCCTACTACAAAAACTAATTCAAATATATATATATTTTTTGAATAATATGTATGAGTTTCATGAAAGTAAAAGTGATCTAAGAAACATTTCAGGTGACAATTTGGGCGACGGTTCTACCCTAAATGGTGGTCAAATTTTTGGGAGCCATAACTTTTGCACCATATCTTCATTTGACTCCCTGTTTGAACCATTGGAAAGCTAAGAATGAGGAGAATGTGATGAGATAAACTGATTTATGCTGAATGATTTATGACCCCTAAAATCCCAATAGAACCATCTTAAATTTTAATTTTAATTTTAATAGTGCAACCTAAATATAGTAAGTTTCTAAAAATAGTAATTTCTCAAAATTTTTAATGTTGTAAATCGTTGAAGTTGAACCACTTCATCTCCATTGAGATTGGTGACCTTCCACATCCTCCTCCTACATTCAAAATATGTATAAAAATAGATGTATCCCAAAAAGGCAATCAAACATCTCTTCTCAGAGATAGCATTATTATTTGTGTGTTCTTGAAATATTCTTCAACTAAGACTTTAAAGTTTTGGATCAGTGGTATCAGAGTAGTTTGTCTTTAGAGTGTATGATCTCAAGGATAAGGTTAGATTATAGGAATCTTGGGTGGAAAATAATAGAACCAACAGACTATCCACCTATTCTCTCCAAATGACCTCAAATGATGGACAACATAGAGACATCCGATCTTTTCAAAGAACTTATGAATGAATCCCTCCAGCAGAAAAAAGCATAGATGCTACAAAAATTCACCCAAATTCTCTAACAAATCTTGATGGGAAATTCTAGCTCCTCATCTACAACCCCACATCTTTTTAGTGCCCTAACACCATTTAAGGTTCAGGTGAATTTTGATATCCCTACATTTGAAGGCAAAATAAATGATGATGTAGCAGAAAATTAGTTGGATCAATTATCATCCTATTTTTCTAGAAATAAATTTACTGATGAAGAGAAGATCATTTTTACTCTTTTAAAAGCATCATTGCCTATCAAAAATTGGTGGGAAGTGTATAAGAAGAGATTCAGTATGGATGATATTGGCCTTGAGGAGGAACCTACCTGGGATGATTTCATATAAGCTATAAAGGAAGAATACTACCTCATTAGAGCATATGATGATTTGTATATAGAGTGGTAACAACTTTGCAAAGGCAAGGAATAATATGTTCAAGATTACATTGACATTTTTCATTCTCTATCTGTGAGATTGGGCATCCAAGAAAGTTAGAAACACAAGGTTCTCAAATATCATGTTGGACTACAATGGTATATATGGGGAGAAATGAAAATCTTCAATTTGGAAACCCTCGATGAGGAGTACAAGTTCACAATGAAGATTGAGCAAAAACATGGAAGAATGAATATGAAGAATCAGCCTTCAAAATGGAAAAGTGATAAAGAAGGTCAAAAATGAGGCCAAAATTGGAAGAAAAAGGAAGGGAAGAATAAGAAATGGTGTGATTACCATAAATCTAGAACTCGCTTCAAATAAGAATGTCAAACCATCAAGTCCCTACTTTTTGAGTCACAATCCTCAACATCTACTACTCTACCTCACACACACCCTGTAGCCAAAGAGGATGAAGAAGAGATTGTAGATGTTGAGCTCAATGCCATCATTACTTCATCACATACCTATGAGGAAAGGCTATATGACAAGGAAAGGTTTTTTCACTCTAAGTTATGGGTGAAAGGTAAGCCTCTACATTTCATTCTTGATAGTAGGAGTCAAAAGAATTTAATCTCTGCTAATGTACAAAAAATCCTAAATCTATCTGAGAAGCCTCACCCAAATCCATATAGTATTAGATGGTTGAGTCCAGGGAGAAACCTCCATGTCACCCACCAATGTCTTCTCTCATATGCAATCAAACCTTTCCAAGATGAGGTCTTGTGTGATGTGGTCAATCTGGATGTTTATAATGTACTCCTTGGTCAGCTATTCATGTATGATCGACATGGCATCTATAAATCAATAACTCTAATGATCACCCTCACTTTTGGAACACGATGCTACAGGGTATCAAAGCTACTACCTATGGTAAGAAATTTGTTCTCATGGTGGTCAAGCCATATAAATCCAAAAGAGTCAATGTTGCAGCCCTGAATACATAAACAATGGACAACCTATCCACATGTTTGTTGTAAATAACCTCAAATGGTGGACAACATTGAGACATCCAATCTTTTTAAGGAAATGGTGAATGAAGCCATCCAACAACAAACATAGATGCTACAATAATTCTCCAACAAATTTTGATGGAAAATTTTGGATCCTCATTTGTAACCCCGCATCTTTTCAAATCCCCAACACCCTTCAAGGTTTAGGTGAATTTTTATATCTCTACATTTGAAGGTAAAATCAATGTTGATGCAGTATAAAATTGGCTGGATCAATTTTCATCCTATTTTTTTGTAAATAAATTCACCAATAAAGATAAGATCACTTTTGCTCTTTTGAAATCATCATTTCCTATCAAAAATTAGTGAAAAGTGTACAAGAAGAGATTCAGTATGGATGATATTAGCCTTGAGATAGAACCTACTTGGGATGATTTTATAGAAGCTATAAAGGAAGATTACTACCTCATTAGAGCATATGATGATCTGTATATAGAGTGGAAACAACTTCACCAAGGTAAAGAACAGTCTATTCAAGATTACACTAACATTTTTCATTCTTTATTTGTGAGATTGGGTATCCAAGAAAGTGAGAAACACAAGGTTTTCAAATTTCATGGTGGACTACAATGTTATTTATGAGGGGAAATGAAACTCTTCAATTTGGAAACCCTCAGTGAGGCATACAAGTTCATGGTGAATATTGAGCCAAAGCATGGAAGAATGAGTATGAAGAGTCAGCCTTAAAAATGGAAAAGTGACAAAGAAGCTCAAACACAAGGCCAAAATTAGAAGAAAAAGGAAAGGAAGACTCAGAAATGGTGTGATTACCATAAATATAGAACTCACTCCAAAGAAGAATGTCAAGTCATCAAGTCCCTAATTTTTGAGTCACAATCCTCAACATCTACTACTCTATCTCATACACACCCTATAGTTAAAGAGGATGAGGAAGAGATTGTAGATGCTGAGATTGATGCCATTGTTGCTTCATAACAGACCCATGAGGAGAGGCCAAATGATAATGAAAGGTTGTTTCACTCTAAGTTATGGGTGAAAAATAAGCCTTTGCATTTCATTCTTGATAGTGGGAGTTAAAAGAATTTATCTCTAGTAATTTTATGAAAAACCTAAATATGTCCATGAATCCTCACCCAAAGCCATACAGTATTGGATGGTTGAGTCTAGGGAGAAACCTCTGTGTCACCCACCAATGTATTCTTTGATATGCAATAAAACCTTTTCAAGATGAGGTCTTGTGTGATGTGGTCAATCTAAATGTTTGTGATGTACTCCTTGATTATCCATTCATATATGATTGCCATGGCATTTATGAATCAAGAACTTGAAGGATCACCCTCACTCTTGGAACATGATGCTATAAGGTACTAGAGGTACCACCTTCTACATCTATCTCCTTGATTAGTGCTAAGAAATTGATTCTCATGGTGGCCAAACCATAGAAATACAAAAGGGTTGATGTTAAAACCCTAACTATACAAACAAAATAAAAATAGAAGAAAATAAATACCAAGATGATAAATTTCATGGCCTTCCATCCACAGATTGATGCTCAGATAAAAATGGTGAATAATCAGGGCCTGTATAGCTCCACAAAATATAGTTCATTCTAAGTATGCATTGAGAATCAAACTAAAACACAACTACCACACTTGATGATAAATATTAATGTAATGGGGACCATTACTTTTCAAGGAGGGAGGAATGATCTGAGCAACATTTCAGGTGACAATTCAGATGATGGTTCTACCCTAATTATTGGTAGAACTTCCAAGAGCCATAACTTTTGCACCATAGCTCTATTTGACTCCTCATTTGAATCGTTGGAAAGCTAAGAATGAGTAGAATGTGATGAGATTTAATGATATATGATTGATAGTTTTTATCCTTGAAATTCCAATGGAAGTGTCTGAAATTTTAATTTTAATAGTGTAGTCTAAAAATAGTAAGTTTTTAAAAATATTAATTTATTGAATTTTGTAATGTTGTAAATCATGGAATTCAAATCACTTTATATCCCTAGAGATTGGTGACCTTCCACATCCTCCTCTTGCCTTAAAAATATGTATAAAAATAGATGTAGCCTAAAAACACAATTAGACATCTCTTCCTATAGATAGGCATATGTCGTATCTATAATTTTGAGCAATAAAACATCTCTTCTCAGAGATACCATTATTATTTGTGTGTTCTTGAAATATTCTTCAACCAAGTATTTTGATTTTTGGATCAGTGGTATTAGAGTGGTTTGTCTTTAGAGTGTATGATCCGAAGGATGAGGTCAAATTATAGGAATCTTGGGTGGAAAATAATAAAACTAGTAGACTATCCACATGTTCACTCCAAACAACCTCAAATGATAGACAACATTAAGACATCTAATCTTTTCAAGGAAATAGTGAATGAAGCCATCCAATAGTAGAAAGCATAGATGCTACAAAAATTCACCCAAATTTTCCAAGAAATCTCGATGGGAAATTATAGCTCCTCATCTACAACCCCACATCTTTTTGGTGCCCCAACAACCTTCAAGGTTCAGGAGAATTTTGATATCCATATATTTGAAGGAAAAATCAATGCTAATGTAGTAAAAAATTGGTTGGATCAATTTTCATCCTATTTTTCTATAAATAAATTCATTGATAAAGAGAAGATCACTTTTGCTCTTTTGAAAACATCATTACCTGTCAAAAATTGGTGGGAGATGTACAAGAAGAGATTCAGTACATATGGTATTGGCCTTTAGGTGGAACCTAGCTAGGATGATTTTATAAAAGCTATAAAGGAAGAATACTACCTCATTAGAGCATATGATGATCTATATATAGAGTGGCAATAACTTTGCCAATGTAAAGAATAGTCTTTTCAAGATTACACTGACATTTTTCATTCTTTATCTGTGAGATTGGCCATCCAAGGCATCGAGAAACACAAGGTTCTCAAATATCATGGTGTAATAAAATGATGTATATGGGGGGAAATAAAAATCTAAAATTTGGAAACCCTCGATAAGGTGTACAAGTTCATGGTGAAGATTGAGTAGAAGTATGGAAGAATGAATACAAAGAGTCAGCCTTCAAAATGGAAAAGTGACAAAGAAGGTCAAACACGAGGCAAAAATTGGAAAAAAATGGAAGGGAAGACTGAGAAATGGTGTGATTACCATAAACCTATAACTCACTCCAAAAAAAAATGTTGAGCCATCAAGTCCCTACTTTCTAAGTCGCAATCCTTAACATCTACTAATCTACCTCATACACACCCTATAGTTGAAGAGGATGAAGAAGAGATTGTAGATGATGAGATCGATACCATCATTGCTTCATCACAAACCCATGAGGAGATGCCAGTTGACAAGGAAATGTTGTTTCACTCTAAGTTATGGGTGAAAGGTAAGCCTCTACATTTCATTCTTGATAGTGAGAGTCAAAATAATTTAATCTCTACTAATGTTGTGAAAAGCCTAAATTTATCCATGAAGCCTCACCCAAATCCATAAAACATTGGATGGTTGAGTCTAGGGAGAAACATTTATGTCACCCACCAATGTCTTCTCTCATATGTAATAAAACCTTTCCAAGATGAGTTCTTGTGTGATGTGGTCAATATGGATGTTTATGATGTACTCCTTGGTCAGCCATTCATGTATGATCGACATGGAATCTATGAATCAAGAACTTGAAGGATCACCCTCACTCTTAGAACACGGTGCTACAGGGTACTAGAGGTATCACTTTCTACATATGTCTCCCTAATTAGTCCTAAGAAATTCATTCTCATGGTGGTCAAGCCACCAAAATCTAAAAGGGTTGATGTTGCAGCCCTGACTACACAAATAACACAACAATAGAAGAAAATAGATACCAAGATGAGGAAGTTTATGGCCTTTGATCCATAGACTAATGGTCATATAGATATGGTGAACAATCAGACCCTGCATAGCTCCACAAAGCACAGTCCATTCCAAGTATTCATCAGGAATCAAATCAAAACACAACTGCCATAATTAATGAAAAATATTGATGCAATTGGGACCATTACTTCTAAAGGAGGGAGGAATGATCTGAGTAACATTTTGGGTGATAATTTAGGTGATGGTTCTACCCTAATTGGTGCAAAATTTTTGGGAACCATAACTTTTGCACCATAGCTCCATTTGACTCCCCGTTTGAACTATTAGAAAGCTAAGAATGAGGAGAAAGAAATGAGATGGCATGATATATTCTCAATGGTTTTTGCCCCTAAAATACCAATGGAAGTGTCCTAAATTTTAATTTTAATAGTGTAGTCTAAAAATAGTAAGTTTCTAAAAATAGTAATTTCTCAAATTCTGTAATGTTGTAAATCATGGAATTCAAACCACTTCATCTCCCTCGAGATTGGTGACCTTACACATGCTCCTTCTACCTTCAAAATATGTATAAAAATAGATGTATCTTGAAAAGGCAATCAAACATCTCTTTCTAGAGATAGGCATATGTTGTATTTGTAATTTTGAGCAATAAAACATCTCTTCTTAGAGATATCATTATTATTTGTGTGTCTTGAAATATTCTTCACCCAAGACTTTCAAGTTTTGGATTAAAAAAGGCCCAACCTAGGCTTATGGGATATGGAGTGCAAAAAAGAGAGTCACCATAGGAATGACAACCCAAAAGTCAAAATAGAATTTTATGAGATTTTTCATGTATTAAGGCATACGACTATGAAATTCATCTTCTTAAATGGTCCACACAATAATATTAGAGTCTATAATGTAATTTTTTAAAGGCACACAACCATGATGATAAAATTTTTATATCCTTCCAATAATTGAAAGAATACATCACCAAAGATATCTTCATAGTAGAAGTAATAAATACCTGCTATGAAACCTAGGGTCCCAAGCTCATATTTAGGGATAATAATTAAAACTCAAATTTCTCATGGATGGGTTCTAAATTTACCTCAATATCAATCTTAGGGCCTCATATGTTAGACACCATAGTCTCCATAGTATCAAATAGGTTGGACTCTTCCATCTCCTTAGTATCAATAGACATCAAACACTAAATCACCTCAATAACACTAATCATGATGGGCCCCATATTTTCCCCATGGATAATATAGGGGTTACCATATCTATAAATAATAAGGGTGGGGTTATTTACAGAAACAAAGAGGATTAAATGGTTAAAAATAGTAGAGATAAAAGAGATATAAAAGTGGGTATCAAAGCAATTATCAAGGTTATAATCATAAACTAAATGAGAGACATGGATAATAAGTGATTATTTGTTATCTGTGTGTAGAATATAATAAATGTACACTATTTTATCCAACTAATTTGTAGAGATAGGTCTAATGTACATATTTTATAATTCTAGGGAAACATCACACATAAAATTTCCCTATGTTAGAAAAGTAGAGAAAGGAAAAAATGGTGTGAAATGTTAATAAGGTGAATTTTCACCCAAAGGACCTTACTTTCATGCAAGTGGTCACCCAAAATCAACATGCAGATGAAGGATTGCCACCCTTATAGATGTTGTAATATCACCAAATTATAAAGGTGAAGTAATACAAATATCATAATCCTATAATGAAAAAATGTCTGATGTATTAGGTAGTGTAGGTATTATGAAATATAAGACATTATACTATGTATAAAGGTGAGGATGTAGTCATTGACACATAAATGTATGGTCAAATTATGTGTATAATGAGGAAAGATGGATTAGTTCCTAATTTAAAATATTTAATTAAATTGGTAAGTACTCTATGAAATTAAGTTACATCATAGAAAAACACAAATATTATACATAATCTATTAGACTTCAAAAAAAGAGGTCACCAACACACTGATAAGGTGGTATGGTATTTGAAGACCAAGAAGCAATGGGATATTTATTCTTGAATGAATATCGGATAGGCATGGTATGAAATTACCAATGTCATAGTTAAATTTGGAAGAAAAGTAAATCTAATCCCTTAATCAACATAATAATCCATTAGATGACATGCTCTTAGTTACAACCTAGTTACACTGAGTCTCATAGAATATAAAAGGGTAAAACCTAATGGATGATTATAGGATGTATAAATTAGAGATGATGATCTTAATCTATGAGGTGACTTTTAGTTAATAGATATGATGACAAATGAAACATGTTACCCTATATTAATTAGCAAATATTGGTCATACAATGGTCAAATGACCATAAATACAATGTATAAGTAGTTGGAGGTGCACCAAGGGGATAATATTATCATTATTCCTATGAATAAATATGATAACAAGCCTTATATCATTCTGAAGGATCCTAAATCACCACATGTCTATGGTGACAACATATTATTTAAGGATGACACAAAGTTTAATAATAATGCCCTACGAACTAGAAAAGTCAACTTTTTCCTTTTAGAGCTAACCAATTTGATAATTACATAAATCAAATTAGTATGCACCTAGACATGTGCTAAAAATAACAAGTTCCAAAATTACACATAGGGGAGTGTAATTCCTTATCTATTTGATCACTAACAAGGTCAAAATTATATTTGTTATATCAAGTGGGTGTGACTAACATGGACTACACCAAACCAACTCAGGAAGGTGTTCTACCTTCATAGAATACATTTTTAGTAAGTGGTGACTCAAATACCCATATGTTGAATTTGGTAAGAGGAGATAATGAGATGTGACCATTACAAATGATTTTTGCTACATAGTTACAATTACCTCAATACTTTACAACTGAGGACTTGGGTTAATTTATTTTTATATTGTAACAACATGTTATAACTATAGATCAATGATTTAGTGAGTTAAATTATGCACTAAAGGGTGTTGTTGTGACAAGGTGGGTAACACATATGTCAAATTGGTTTCACTGGGATGATGAATGTGAATTGTTGTGAGCTCAATTTAAAATAGCACATGTGATCATGAGATAATGGCCATTCTTCCTAGAAGGAAAATGTTCTGACATGAATATTCATAAATATGTTGATGTATTGTATTCACAAGATATGGACCCAAAATACTAAGTACATTTTTTCAAGTGTACACTAGTACCTCTTCCAAAAACATGGTACATGCACTAAAAACACATTCATAAAACTTTTATTATAACTTTTATCTTTGAAGATGAGAATCACATGGTGTAATAAACTATATATATATATATATATATATATAAATATATATATGTCATGGATGAGTAGATAATCTAAGCAATGCACATGAATACTCCTCACATGAATAAGCAACTATATACTTGAACATAAATCTCAAAAATTACAAGGATAGTAACCAAAAAGAGGATTTTTTTTGAAACCCTATAATAGGATCATGATTAATATAAAAATATATATAATTTAGTGGTAGTGATGAAGATTTATATTTTAAGTGTTTCTTTGAACCTGAGTGATAGTCAAAAGAACAAAAATAAAAAAATGCAACACAAACTGAAAATGCACAGATACATAATTTAAACATTTAGGGGCAAGAAGGGTAGATGACATCATGAGACTCTCTAACAAGTGGGGCTAACATGATATATCAATATATATTAAATAAATTAGTAGTGGACATTGGTACTAAGTTTATGCCAAATCTTGTCACTTTATGTGAGTATTGGACATAACAAGATATCATAAGGTTTACAATCACTACAATATTATTAGGATGTGTTCCCAACAAAGTTTTCAAAAGTCAAGGGGTAGATCCTTCATTGGGATAGATCCATATAAAACTAAAAGAGTGTGTATGATCTCTTATTAAGTGACCATATATGATAAATACTAATATGAAACTGAAGGCTAAGTTTAAAATTGATCAGATGTAGGAAGCAAGGATTATTTATCTATTATAAAAGGTAGAGTAGGTAAGTCCAATTGTGGTGTAACCTAAAAAATCAAGGGAGATCAAGTTGTGTGGGGATTACATGTCATTGAATTGTGCCTCTATTCATGACCCATTTACAATCTATTCACATATGAAGTTTTCGAGTCAGTTACATGGTATAAATTATATTCCTTAATAGATCATAGTTGAATATCAGGCTAAAACCAAATTTTTAATGTAATGGGGGCCCTTCACATACAAGGTAATTCTTTTTGATTTGAAGAATACTCTTATTATTTTATATATGGATATGGTCATTATGTTTAAAAATTTCATCCATGATTCCTTACATAGATATATTGATGATTAGGTTGTATTTAATTTATTTAAAGAACACTTAGCCAATTTGAGGCTCATCAGAATTATTTTTAGCTTTCCACATTGCTTTGAATTTGAAAATGTGTTTGTTTTTTACTTTTTTTGGTGTTCTTTTGGGTCACATAGTGTGTAGTGGGGGTATTTTGGTTTTCCAAGCTAAAAATTGCATTCATTGTGAGTATTCTAACTCTTTCAAGCTATACTAAAGTGAAATTTATCTTGGGACATAGTAAATTACCACAAATTAATCAAAGGGTATGCATCCATATCTACCCCAATGGATAAATTATTATGCAAAGATACAAAGTTTGAATGGAGTTCTAAGTGTTAACGATATTTTATGGATTTGAAATAGAGGTTAGTAATAACCCCAATATTGGTGTTCCCTAATTAGATCAATCCATTTCATGTGCATGTATATGCTTTAATAACTATAGTAGGAGTTATATTATCTCTTCCATGAGATGAAGGTTTGAATCACCCCATTCACTTTGCAAGCATAAAAATTTTAGTGATAGAGAATAATTACAATACAACAGAGTGAGAGGCCCTAGATATGGTGTTTCTAGTACATAAATTTAGTAATTATCTCTTAACAACACAATTTTAACTATTGACATATCACCAAGCTATGTGATAACTAGTAAATTAGACCATGTTAGGTGGAAGGATATGTAGGTGGCTAATGTTATTCCAAGAATTTTGATTTTAGATAAATTTAAAACCAAGGAGAGAAAAAGAGGGAACAAATCATCTTAGATGAATAAGTGATGGTGAGGAGATAAAATATTTTCAAGATGACTCACCAGATGCACACTTATTCAGATTCTCTGCAATTCTAGAGAATAGGGAGAATATAGCCAATTTCCTAGAATAAGGAGTTTTTCATGAACATTATGTTGAGAAACATAAAAAATAATTGGTCAAAAGATCTATTACATTCCAAATTATCAATGGTATTTTGTACAATATGGGTGAATATGATGTGTTGTGTATAATATCCCTAGATCATGAGTGACCATAATTATTGAAAGAATCACATCAAGGTGTCATGAGAGGACACTTTACAAGGGGATGAAGTATGATGAAGATATTATATAGTGGTCTATGGCGGCCTACTATTTTATAGGATGAACATAGAGTCATAAAACACTACAACATTTATTAAATAATATGAAGGTCAAATCAAATGGATCAAATTCCTCTATACCCAATGCTATTAATACAATAATTTGAGAAATGGGGAATTAATTTTGTAGAACCTAATATTCTACAAAAAAAGTTAATAATGATATATATATATATATATATATATATATATATATATATATTAGATGGATTAATTCACAAAATGGGTAAAATCTTATGTGACACCAAACTATATCACTAGAGATGCAACCAAATTCATGTATAAAAACATCATAACTATATTTGGGTGTCTTATGAAGTTGGTTAGTGATAAAGGAACACACTTCCTCAATAATATGATCATGATGTTGAAAGAATAATTTATGATATTTCAACATAAGATCACAACCTATCATCCTCAAGATAATGAGAAATCAAAATCATTCAATGAATTCATATAGAAGATGCTTACCAAAATATGCAATGTGGAAAGATATGATGTGGAGGATTGAAATCCCACAATCTTATGGGTTTACAAGACTAATTATAAGTACGTGAAAAGGTTCACTCTTTTCCAGTTGATGTATAGAATATAAATAATAATTCCCATGGAATTTATAGTTCCAATGAGTGAATCACATGGAAATTGAGACTGGGATATTAGGGTTCACTTCAAGAAAGGTTTCTAGATCTAAGTTGCATGGAAAAAACAAGGTAGTGAGAAATTTGGATGCAAGAAATAAATATGTGGATTCAAAAAGCATGTTATGATCACAATTTACAATCTAAATATTTTTGTCTAGAGTAGACAATATTATTAAATAGTAGAATACTTCATGCACATCTAAGTAAACTATGAATTTGGTTTAAATGACCATACATCATCCACAAAGTATCACAATAAGGAATAATAGTGCTAAGAGACCTTCAATGAACTATTCTCCCATGTAATTTAAATGGATGTAGTCTTAATCATTACTACCAATTATCTCTATTAATCTCATGTTGAAAAATTAAGAGGGTGTCAAGTAACACCATTAGTTAGTGTTTGTGTTTCATTTACTATTTCTTGCCTTTTTGTAGGTTTGTAGTGTAACTATGTGTAATGCAATCTCTATGTCATAACAATTCAAAACATAGATTAAGAAGTTAGAAGTCATAGAGTATGAAATGAAAACAACAAAGAAATGGAAAAATAATATGAATAAGGGTAAAAAAAGGGTCAACACAAGGTCAAGTAATTAAGTCTAGGAACAAAGTAATGATGAAAAGGGTACGGAGGACAAGCAACAAACAGTCACTCACAATGTATTTAATGATGAATAAATTTAAATATTACACCTTTCCTAAAGTAAATTGAGGTGTAAAACTTAGGTTATATTTAATAAAAGAAAGTTTTATAATAATAAAGACATCGTGCCACATAAAATAATGTCATAATCTAAAGAAATGAATCTATGCATTGAAGTGCAAAGGTCACATCACAACAAATGATGGCATTTAAACCAAGATCGTAACGAAGTGATAAAAAAATAAACATAATTTAATAAAAAGTGTGAGATGAGTAGAGTGAAATAAAACTTAAAAAATTTAAGTCATACACAATGCAACTCATATAAAACCTCCTATAACAGAATATCCTTTTGTAATATGATCTTGAGCTATTTACCAGAGCACAAAACATCCAAGTTTTCATGAAAGCATAACAAGAATGAGTTGATTAGATCTCCTTATACCATTGAATGATACACAAAAGGAGGATATGGGAATATGATTTACATTGAGAAAAATAAAGTACCATGAATTTGACCACTTTGATTTTTTATACACTACAAAGATAACATTGTTCATCCTAGATCCAATCATTGTTGTGAAACTAGGATACCTAGAATTGAAACATTAGCTATAAGGATCAGATGTGGAGTGAATGATCAAGATTATAAATTTTAAACAAATTGATGAGGTGATGATGACATTGTTAAGTTAATACAATGAGGGGAAAATATAATTGTCAAAGGATGTTACCATATACATCAACAAAGTAATAATGATGAAGGAAACTATAAGTCCCTCTTGAGGTGAATCCATCCTATTGTATAAAACCAAGAGCCCTTTGATTCACTCAAATAAAAGAGTAAACTATGAAAAAGGTTCTAGGAGAATCCCCTTACTTCAATATAATATGTCTTATTTCAATTTATCTCTGACTATATTTCATGTATATTCTAGTAGATCACTAAAATTACACTAAAAAAAAAGGGGTTATCAATATTGTGTACCGCATGATCCATCTACATGTTAATTTCAATTGGATAGAGTTATTAGTAGACCCACTAATTTACAACTTGAATAATATCATTTTAGGTGAATCATAAACTTTCCAATACCATATCCTAGTATTATTGATTTTCTTTACTCAATCTAAATCACCTAACGATCCTATTGCAGTAGATAAATATTTTTATCATGTGACCACATTACAAAATATAGCCTGGAATAGGATAGGGAAGAACTACGCATATATGGGCCACTTAAATCAATAGTGGATTAAATCATAGGAACTCATTGTATCATACCCTATGGTGCCCACCAATGTGATTCAGTACCTTTTACCCCATGAAGAAATCACCAAACTTCATGATGGATTGTAGGTATGACTTAATGGGCTAGTGAAAGCACCATAATTATCATTTCCATTCTTCATCATCATTTTGGATGTGTAAGCATAATTTATAATGAAATAAGACTTAATACAAATAATTGTGTCACTTTTTATTTTCATGGCCCCTAGAGAATAATATCTAGTGGTGCACCTACAAACACAAGTACATGCTCAACAACAAGCACTACCACATAGATTTTTGGCCTCTACATAAACTGCTATAGGCAAAGGGATGTCACTAATGTAGATAAAAAAACCACATGTATCACTAAAGATAAATACCCATGGAACAAACCCATGGATCACTAGCACAAATGTGACTAAGATATTTGTAGAGTATGATCTCACATAGCTTGGCATCACTAATAAATAATTATATAAGTGTATGATATAATAAATAGGCATAAATATATATGAAGAGGAGGAAGGGAAAAATCTTTTAGAAAATAGTGTGCAGAAACATCCCAAAAGTCTTAGTGGATGACATTCCCACACCTCCTCCTTCAATCATAGTGAACATTATTGTAGAGGAATAATATATCAAATAGATAACAATAACCATCTTCCAAGGAATAATGGGAGTTTGATTCTTAGTAGCACAAGCTTCCCAAACATAACTAGAGGGAACACAAGGAACAAAGCAATAATAGTCCCTTAAAATCCACTAATGTGTAAATATAGAACAGATTCAACATCAAATAAATCTCCCTCAATTTTACAATGAATGGGATATTTTTTTCACACAAAATAATGGAGGAAATCAAATTCAAATAATATAAAGAAGTGAAACAATAACCTATTGAGATTTTTTTTCCTATAAGTACATGTATAAGTCTCTAGTCTAATCTACCTACACAAAGGTGATAGTAATCATGTACACAATGGTGACATATTCTCTCTTAACTTCACAAATTCATTATACCCCTTCACCTCTCCATCTCCCCATTATCCATGCCATCCACAATAGGGAGACATCAAAACACAATAGGGAGTTATGTAGGCCAAATCATATCAAGAGAAGGCTCATAAGGAAGTTAATAAAAATGTCATAAATAAGGAAAGGAAAAACACTAATAAATAATAATCTAAGTACAAGGATAAAAAATAATAAGACTAGAGGAAGAAAAAACATGCAGTGTTGGAGAGTTGTTAGTGATGTGATGGTGATGTCATGGAGGTGTCCTAATGAGTGGATGAAGTACTTTGATAGTCAAAGTGACAATGACAAAGTGTGAAATGTTCTTGTCCTAGTGTGCTTGATGTTGACTTGGTTAATTTCTAGAGTTTAACTAGTTAGAGATGTTCAGGGATAAGTATGGTGGTTAGAGTATGTGCAATAGGTCCCTAAGATGTTATCTATGCTTTGAAATCTTATATACATAAGTGAAATTCATATGGTAGTCCATAGTTTTCATCTAGACAATTTGGGTCTAGTGGTAGAAAATTTGAGTAGGCAATTTGATGACATCACCATTATCACATGGGAATGAGTCAGGGTGAGTTGGTCATATGGTTGTGATCACATTAGTCCCTAGTTGTTATGATTTATATCTCAAGTCATGCATCAAAGTGTAGTCAAAGATATGAGGGTGTAAAGTTTTCTTCTTAGTCAAAATTCATTATTTTCCCATACTTAACCAAATATGCAATATGGATAGAAAGAGCCAAATAAGAAGTTTGGTGATGGAATATCTCACATTTTTGGATGTTTCAAGATAAGGTGATCATATGGGTTTATTCAGTTTTAGACCTATTTTATTTTCACTAGTTTTTAGATCATGTGATGTAGCACATCAAAAGATATACATATGCAAAGTTGGGCTCCCAAGTAGTTTGACTATGTTTTTACATAGCCAAATTTGCATAAGGAAATAAAAAGCAAAGTGAAAATTTTGATAATGTTATATCTTTCATGCATGAAGGTGTCAAGAGAAACTACTCATATGGGTTTGTTCAGTTTTGAGCATAGATGATTTGTGTTAAATTTGAGATCATACACTGAAGCATGGAAAAAGTTATGATTACTCAAAGTTGGCCTCTCAAGCATATTTTAACATAGTTGTCTTTATGATAGAATATTTTAAGAAGGAATTTTAAGGGCATTATATCTCGCATGTGTGAGGGTTCTAGGAGCAGTGTGCCACATGGTTGGATTCTCCTATGCGAGGAGATCATCTGGTCTAAATTTGAGATCCTGCATCAAAGCATAGAAGAAGTTATTGAGGTGAAAAAATGGCTACTTAGGCATATCTAAAGGTTCCCCATTCTTTGTCATTTTTGAAAGTGTTAAAGCTCAAGAAAGATCAATGATGCATGTTTCTCTAAGGAGTCAGGAAGTAGTGAGATGAAGACAGGTACATGATGTTTAATGACTAAGCAAAAGTACAAGATAAAGATCCAATGATGGATGAGCATTTATATAATTTGAGTAAATGATGAGCATTGATCATTAATGTCTTGTTTGATACACAGATATCGATGGAGCATATCGAGCCAACATTTCAAGATTGCACGAGATGAAGTCAAAGTAGCTAAAGTTTAATGTTTGGCTCTGGTAGAGTATGGGTTAAAGTTTGGATAAGATTGATGATGTGTATTCGATCTAAGCTAAGATTTCATGAGATTTGAGCATTGCGTTCAAAGTTTAATTGTGACCATTTGAAGTCAAATATTTCAATTTAACATAGAAAAACTAGAGATCTATATTTTATCCATATCTTTTGATAGAATTAAAATTTATTATTATTGTAAAAAGTAAAGATGAAGAGGACTCCATGGCACATCCAATGAACATGATTTGAAAATCTAGAAGTGAGTAAAATCAAAGATATTGAGCCTAGAAGTTGATTGTCTATTCATGCTTGTTCTAGATGTGACCTTAGAAGGATATTCAAGCTTGTCATGATGTTGTTTTGATGTCTCATGATGAATTAGTTATTGTAAAATGTTGTAGACTCTATGAGGATTCTCTATGTGGAATTTGGAGGTGTGATCAATCTATATTGAGTATGAAAAATGCTTAAGAAGTTGACTATATATTTGATAATGGTGTTCCCATGTATAAGGTCTATGTTTGAGTTGTTTGAGCATACACAGAGGTGAGCTAAGCTGATAGTGATCATTTAAGGATATCAAAGGGAACATAAGGAGTGGACCCATATATTTTAAAGTGGTCCTATATTCTTTTTTTGCTTGAAGGAGTGTTGAAGGAGTGAATGGATTCACATGAGACCTATAAGGGCTACACGGGCCTTATTAAAAGGTGTAGTTCCTTAAGGGTGACCCATATATGTTATGGCCAACCTATGAAGATTGTATTGAGTTGTATCTTAATGTGAGAGATGCCTTAAGGGCTAAGGCATGCCTAATGGCTGACCAAGGTAGTGATTATCAAGATTGATCTATAAATATTAGAGCCAAAGATGATGGGTTATAGAAATTATATGAGAGACTAAGGAGAGATTGGAGAGAGTATTTTGTGTGTTTTGTGGAGTGAAGGAAGGGTAGAGTGCCCTGAGGATGAGTTGAAGAGTAGATCAGTTTAAGACTATTTGTATGACCTGTAGGTCATAATGTTGTTAGTAGAATAGTGATCTTACAAATTGAGTGTGAGTGAAAGTGTTGTGTGATCCAAAAGGTGGCCTTGGATACATTGAGACATTGATAATCAAAGTTACATCATTATATGTTAAATACATAAATTCAAAGGTAGAGTTGTTCAAGGTAGCTAGATGGGTGGTTAGTTTCCTAGTGGGTTTATTCCTTCTTGAAAGGTGAAACTTGCTAAATTCTAATTATGGGTGCTCAATTAGATAGGTGTAGTAGTTCCTTGTGGGATTGATGTCTCATTAAAATTATGAATGGTGGTTCCTTGATCAGTTGCTTGCTGGTGTAAATTAGATCTTGTTATTATAGGATAGTAGTCCAATTGTAGGTTCTAGTGGGTTTTCTCCCCCAAGAAGGTTTCCCACATATGTCATGTGTTATGTGATTGACATTGCATTATCTCTCTTTCTCATTGAAGTGAATGTTATGTATGCTTCATGAATTTTTATGGTAATTGATTAAGTATTTGCAAAGATTAGATTTTAAGTTAGATTATTTGGAATCATTGATTCACCCCCCTCAGTGATTGTACCTCTATCATACAGAGGAGAAGAAAAATGAAGAATAAGTTGTTGCATAGAAGAATAAAGATGATGAAGAAGAAGTCACACAAACTAGAATAATCAGGATGAAGAAGAGAAGGGTAATAAGAAACAAGAAGAAGAAGCTGAAATAAATTTAAATTAATAAGAATATAAATCAACTTAGGAGGAAAAGTGTAATAAGGCCAAGGTTGAATTAGTAGGCAAAGAGGAGAAAAAGAGATAAAACCTACAAAAACATGAAGAAGAGAGAAATAAAAAAGTTGAAGAGAAAACTACCAAGAAAGTTGAAAAAAAAAAGAAAAATAAGCAGTAAAGGTGTAGTTAGATACAACTGACAATTAAAAATAAGAGCTATAAATAAATAATAAGGTTAAATTTGCAATTGGTACTTAGAAAGTTGAGAATCCAGAGTAACTTATAAATCCAACATAGGAGATTAAGCAACAACTAATTCTTGATGCCTCATAACCTTCAAGCACAACACAAGGCTTAAGATTGACACTAGGATATGTATAATAAAAGACATCATAAAAAAATACATCAAACAACCATCCAATTGTAATGGGATGTGCAAGTCCCACCCCTGTGATGAAAAACTTTCACACTCCCAATTGCATAAATCTAGTAGTAGTCAACCCCAACCATAACTACTAATACTTATTTTGATTTGAATATAATAATTTAAGAGGAATCAATTGATGTGTTCTAGATATCACTAGAAAATAAGGTTGAGGGATTGATTTTATTTCAATATTCTATTGTACATAAGGCCTTTGAGATGGAATGGGACAACCTCTAGCTAAGGGAAGAAAATGAAAATTTACATGTTCAATTTTCTAAGGATAAGACATCATGGAAGATCATATGGACACACTGGATCACATGAAAGATATGTTCAAGGAATATCTTAACTCAAGATATAATGTCATGATGAATATTAATACATGGAAAAATGAGGTGCTTCACAACATGCTCACTGACATTCGAATCCAATAGTACATAGATAGATTGGAGGAAATGGTGCAAGACATTCAACTAAAGCACTTTCAAAGTAGGGATCTCCACTTTCAAAGTAGGGATCTCATTGACATCACAAAATATGAATACATTCACAAAATCATGAAGATTTAATGCATGATGCACACTATTATTAACATGTTCTGGGATGCATTAGTCGATTGGAAGTAATACAAATAAGATATTTTGCACCTAAACATCTTAATGTTTTGTGATTGTCAATAAATCTTAATTAATTATGTTAGCCCAATTCACACAAGAATTATAATACAAGAAGGTGTCCAACGTAGTGTAGACACAACCTATAACACCTGAATCTATAACTACATCATCTTCTACCATAGTACCCATAGCACCATCTTATTTGACAACACTACCATATAATACAAAACTGGTTGCACCTTCTTTGTAGCCTCCTTTAGTACCAATAATGCACTCTATGCCTCCTCCATCTATCTAGGTATCGTGAAATTTTTATTTTTTAAAAATTATAGAGTTTTGAAGTAGTTGATGCCATAAACATTAAGCATGGGGTCAATATGGTTGAAAACCTATAAAGGGTGATTTCTTAGACATGTCAATCTATGGAAAGCCTGCAAGGGAAATATATCAGTATGTTGTTTAGTTGAAAACTTGAAAGGGTGACTAAGTAGTGCACAAAAGGTGAAAAGTAGTAAAAACATCTTGAGCTATTATTGCATGTAGTGTTTTGGATAAACCCCTCGACAAAAAAATCCACCAGCTCTAGGATTAGACAACTTCATGCAACTTTGTCTCAAGATGAGACAACTATTGAATTTTGAGAGAGTTTTGGTAGCAGACTTAGCACTATAAAATCGCAGAGTGTAAATGAATGACAAGTGTGTGATGTAGATCATTTTGTAAATCATATATCATTTTGTATGTATTTGGCCAATGTATGTATACTAGAATATAGTTCAATACAAAAATACTCCTTCGAAAGAATAAATGTAAGATCAGAATGTAAAGTAATAGATTATATTAATTATTTAAAAAGCGATCTAATGTAAAAGAAAGTAGTTCCGAATGATTTTATATTAATATAGAGAATGATTCATGGTTATTCAAATGTATTTTTTACTTTTTCTATATATAGTTGAATTCTATTTTGTGTGAATCTATTTATTTATATAATAATAGTTAATGCGCTATATCATTAAGTTTGTGTTTTAAAGGATAATCTATAACTATGTGTTCAGAATGAATACTAGAAGAGTTCCTTATTTTATTCTTCATTTTCTAAATGTAATCTTCTTCGTACCAAAAAAAAACATTAACATGTTCTGATGGGTTTTCCAAAAACTTATTCTAATAAATATTTCTCAAGATGATTCTTAGAATTTGGATGCTCAATGTCAACTTACACATTAAAATTTGGGTAACATATCCCTTGACAATATTATTGATTTATCTTGATAAATATGATGGTGACTTGATGGCTTGATTCTCAATAAGGCATAGGTTTGATAAATTAAGTGAGATTGTTATAAATGGAGGTTGAATCTCCAATTTATAATTTTTCAAGATGAATTTCGATCGTTGATCTTCCTCCAAGATCAATAGTTGAGAATGAGTCCTCATTTAATGAGACAGGGTGAGGAATAAATGTGGGGAGTTCAGTGGAAGAATTTGGATTTATGAAGAGTGGATATATTGCAATTCTTTCCCCTTGCCTTGAAGTTTGTAGATTGCCTTAGAATTTGTCGATTGACATAGGGATTTGAGATGATTTGAAAATTTTTAGATTTTTTATTTTATAAATATAGAATTTAACATTCCATATATTTTTTGATTAAAATGAATTAATTTATTAACATGATTGATTAGTTCATTAATCTAAATTTGGGATTTAATGGGATTGGAAAGGTTAAATTGTGTAATTGAATTAATCGATTAATCGATAAAGGGTGATGTTAAATAGTGAGAGATTGATTAAAGATGTATCCAATGAAATTAGGGTTATGATGTAATGTGATAATATAATTATGAATAAAATTCTAAATAATGAGAAGTTGATTAAGGATGTATCTGATGAAATCAAGGTTATGATACAGTGTGATAATACCATTATGGATAAAATGTCAAAATTTAAAATAATAATAATAATTAGATTAATGATTCAAACTTATAAAATAAATTAAAATTTAATATGCAAAATAAATAATAATTAATGACAACAAACAATTATAACACTGATAGAAATGAAATGTCTACAATAATTTTTTTAACTTAATCATTAAAAAAGTTATACATAATCACATATCATCTAATTGAACTTTATCCTTTATTTTTCACTTGATCATCATTTACTTAACCAATTTTCAAAGTATTTGTCATTAACTTTATATTATTTATTATGTAGGTTTAGAAACCAAGAGTGATTCACATATTTTTCACACTTAGTTACATTGATTCGTAGGTTTAAAGGTATTCAATCACATGGCTCATATTCATATTCATGACTTCGTAATATTTTATGTCAATTTTATGTGCTTATTCACATTCAACCCGAAACCACGTCTCATTGTCAAGGCATTCATATCTCGTCGTAATTTTAAAAAGGAAAATATTTAGTCACGTGCCATGTTTAGGAAAAATTATGTCTTAGCAGTTTAGAAGAAGTTTTGCATCAGACTCAACTATGATTCCACGTGTCATCACGTTATGGTATAATATTTTATTGAAAAAAAATTGTAAAAACAAGATCAAAATTTTAATAGAAGGTAAGGAATAAAATTGAGAAATTCTAAGTAATGTTCACAAGGTTTTTGTTGTTTTAATTTTATTAAAAATTTTCAATTATATATAAATTTTGATTGATTCTAATAGATTTAATTAGGTCAAGTGAATTACTAATTTTATTGTATTGGTTTTGTATTGATTATAATAAAATTGGTTATTATAGATGAATATGTGTACTAATAATTATTTCATAGTGATTTATCTTATAAAATTGTGTTGAGAAAATTATATCTATTAATAAAATTCCAACTCACTTCTTACCATGTTTTTTTGGATTGAATTTAAGTTAAAATACATAATTATAAGAAATGTTGGTTATATTCATAAATATCTATATAAGCATTAGTATCTCCACTAAGTATGAAATCCTCCTCCTTCTTTACCTTACCTTGATCTCCTTTTTTATGTTTGTTTGATCAGGGCTTAACTTTAATCTTAAGTGGCATTATGAATATTCGATTTAGAGAATTGAGAGGATTTTAATATATTATGAGAACTTCAATGTAGGAATTGATTTCCTCTAGTGGGAGTATCTTTGTTGTTCACAAAATTATTCCAAGTAAACCATGTAGGAGAGTCAAAACCTTCAACTTGTGTCATAGACTATATTTGATAGTCCTAAAACAAAAAAGATTCTATCCCTTTAAATTCCCCTAGAGGGGTGCATGAAATACACACCAAAAGTATTTGTTTGTGTTGGGCATGTAATATGTAATTATGTCATGTTATTTCTTTTTTTATGTGTTCATTATAATTTATAATTTAAATATTTAAAATATGATATTTATAAATATGACGTGTGAATTATATAACCTCGAAGCGAAACACGTGTATAATTAAAACTAAAATATGATTTCATCATAATTAAACACATTAATTAAGATGTAATCTTTTGACCAACCATTTGGATATAAAAATTTGCATTATATTAATCTTCATAAGTAACTAAACTTGTATTGCTAAATTTTTAGCTACACTTGCAATTGCATTTGTGTTAAATATTTTATGTAAATCTACTTGAGATGATGCTTATAATGGTGCATGTACAATGATAATAGCTTGAGATTGTTTATTTTCTTCCTCTCGTTGTATGACATTCATTAATTATTTAATTCTTCTATATTTACTTCATTGATATTGTTTTGGTGTCCATGATTTTTTGCAATGAGATATAACTATACCTTAGTAGAGGTCTTTTTGCACTTTCTCCATCTCTCTAATATATAAGCAAAATACATTGGAAATTAAATGAAATTGTCATATTGAACTTATCCGATATTTTGCTGAATTTTTAGTTACACTTATACTTTCATTTATGTTAAATATTTGTTGTAAATCTACTTAAGATGATGCATATAATGGTACAAGTCCAATGATGATAGTTTGAGATTGTTTATTTTCTTCCTCGTGTTGTATAGTATTCATTACTTATTTAATTTTTTCAATATGTATTTTATTGCTCTTGTTTTTTTATCCATGATTTTTGGAAATGATATATAACTATACCTTTGTAGAGGTCTTTTTTACTTTCTCCATCTCTCTAATATATTATCAAACTACATTGAAAATTAAATGAAGTTGTTATATTGACCTTATCAAATATTCTTCTATTTTTCATAACCATGATCATCCCAATATTATTATATTTCATCATATAAAATATGATTCACATATATCCACTATCTTAAATACAAAATTAATTAGTATAGAAACATGCTTTATTGCATCCTTATATGTGTTTGTATGTTGTAACTTTTACTCTTTGTAACCCCATTCCTTAAGAAACCCAATTTTGCATGTATATCATCTTACATTTTTAAATATGATTTTTTTTGTTTTAAAATTTTCACCCTCAATAAAATCATAAATAAACATTGGCTCCCTTATAGAAACATTTTAAGAAATATTAATCATTGTAAATTGTATATTAGAAGATTTTCTCATATTTGTACCTTATATAAAAGATTGACAATTAATACTTTGTAAGAACGTCTTGGGACATATTAGATTTGATATAATTTTAGGTAAAAGAATATGGAGAGACCAACCTCATGGGACTTTATTATATTTTCTAATGTAATAACACCTCTATCCAAAATGTTATTCAATATCATTTTGCAATGCATAACAACTATTAACTCTATATACATTGATCTGATGTTAGCCATAAAATGATATTACTTCCATATGTGTTAGGTTATGTGTGGGATGATGATAATTATAAGGTAAACTTTTTTATTTACGATCAAGGAGTATTAATAAAATAGTACTTGGTCCTTGAAATTGTCAACATGAATAACATGGATTGGTTTATTTGCATTTGGAGGATGACTCGTGCTTTGCCATTTTATGAAACATTTTTCTTGGAGCTTATTTTCTATCGATGACCTTATTTTGAATTTTATCATGATTAATTATTTAATTTGTATCAATTTTATTATGTGTAAATTATTTCTAATGAATCTCTTTAGTTGGAATATCATGAATATGATTATAAACATGTGTAAGTTCCTTTTCTATTGAGATATTTTTAAAGTAAAAAGATTGGAAATATTTTTAAGTATGATCATCAAATATATTTTTGAGAGGATATATAAAGTCTTTACATAAAATGTATTTTTTTTTCCAATTTTATTGGCTGAAAAATAAATTAATGCATATAAACTTTGAATCATAAAATGTAATCATTAATTAATTTTTACTTCCCTTAATGAAGATAATGTAGACTCTCATATGTAACACATGGTCCCTTATTTTGAGTGTAGTGTATTAAGAAATCATTTTATAACTCAATATATAAATGTAAATGTCCATTAAGGAGACAATAAAATGAAATCAGTTCAAGCTTTTCCAATTAAACTCTTAAGGAATATTTTAAGTATAACTATATCATTTTTATTTTATTTTCTCATAGAAGTCACAAAGATATTAAGATGTAAGAATGGATCAATAATCCTATCAAATAATGGAAATGTATGCATTATGAAATTACAATGTAGTGGTTATTTAAGGATCTTATATATTATTGGGTTTTCATGTATATCATTATAATCAATCCAAGCATAATACATGTTGTTTTATGTGAAGATATGATTTGACTTTTGTTTCAAGGATCTTACAAATATAAAACCTATTAGGACGGGATGTTACTATATTTAAAGTGATCATTCAATGGTTGGATTTTATTATCAATTATTTCCATAGATATACTATTTGTATGGTTGGGAAGATTCATACATAGGTTTCATCTTGCCTTATATTTTATCCATAAATCTAAGAGATTCCCAACAAAAATTTCTATTTTTATATTTCAGCCATAGATGTAGGAGATTCCCAACAAAAATTTCTATAATTGCATTTTCTAGCATAATTCTTGTATTCCATTGAGATATCATTCTACGATTTATAAATATCATCAAATTTTATTTCTAGAGAAGAATGAATAACACCACATTATCTTTATAGAGAATAAGTTGTATCACATTATATTTGAGGATTAGAATCACATTATTTTTAAATAGATGAAGTGTCATCACACTATATGTCACTATAAATATAATTGCATCTAGAAACACCATGGCAAAGTATAACATTATGAGAATCAACATCTAGATTGTCTATCCACTATTTTATTTTATCCTATTTATTAAGTGTAAGACTAAAATCATTAATAAGTGTATTAGTTAATTAATTTTATCTTTATTCTTGTTATATTATATGAGTAGTAGAAGAGTATAAAGAATAAGAAGGAGACTTGATTTATTACATAAAAATTTGCTATGTTTTCATTCCTTTCAATATATCGATAAAAATATTTATCAATATACCAATGTACCACATCATTATGTTTACAGTTATTGTAGTCATTTCTTCTATTACATTTAAGTATATTCATTGTCTACACAAGAATTTTCATTAGGCACACAAAATGATTATTTAAATCCATATTTTCCATTCATTGGCTTAAGTATAATGTACATCATGGGTAGATAATAAAGATTCCATAGGATAAGACACAAAGGGTTATGGGGTTGCACACTCATAGATAACTTTCCAAACCCTAAGAGAACAAAGAAAAATACTACTCTTAGGATGAGGAAAAACATATAACTCTAGGGTTTGAAGTGTTACACCCATAGGAGAAAAAATCAACCTATGAAGGGGAGATGAAAAATCAAAGTTCAAAATACAAAACTAATGCACAAATCTAAAACCTTAAGAAGGAAAGATGAAACTAGAAGGGGAACCTAGAGTTTAAGATACTGAAGACAAAACAACATTCATCATTTTTTTTATTTACTTATTTTAGAAATAGTCTAAACAAGCTAAAACTATAAATATTTAGAGTGAATGATACATAACATAAAATATACATATATGAATGTTACCTATGATTTATTGCATTGATTATTAATAGAAATATCAAGCATGAGAGAGAGAGAGAGAGAGAGAGAGAGAGAGAGAGAGAGAGAGAGAGAGAGAGAGAGAGAGAGAGAGAGAGAGAGAGAGAGAGAGAGAGAGAGAGAGAGAGAGAGAGAGAGAGAGAGAGAGAGAGAGAGAGAGAGAGAGAACTTAAATCATTAATGATGTTATTCTACTTACTAATTCTATCGTGATCATCTAATATGATTTTTAGTGGATTTGTGTTATATTATATCAATAAATAGACTATTATAAATTTTCATAACACTTCTAGTAATTTCCAAACTTCTACATTAGTTAAATCCATATATTGTCTATTAGAACCATACAAGATATTTACACTATTATGTGATATTATAAATTGATGTGTGATGTGGCTTGAAGCCTCCCAATGAAAATATTATGGGAAAAATGGTGTTTAAAACCTCTAAGTGAATAATTTATTTTATATATATATATATATATATATAGAGAGAGAGAGAGGGGGGGGGTCTACTTCCACAAAAATTTGATGTTAGGGATGGGCGACAAAGAATTGGTCTATCTTAAAATAGATAAATCATATTATGGGTTTAACTATTTATTCAAGGATGGACAAAAAATACATGGGTAAGTGATGGCATTATATCTAGATATGGACTTTGATCTTGGATTCATTTGAAAAGAAAACATCCCAAGTCTATAATGGGAAAACTAGTGAATAGATTCACACATAAACTAAACCATGTTTTTGAATGGTGGCATAGTGTTTTGTGTTTTCAAAAATGAATAATAAAAACCCCATATTCATATTTTGAATCCCTACCAATTTTAATCAATGAGGTGACTAATTGGTTTAAACCTAACTTTGAATAATAAATTTGATCAGGTCCTGACCCACAAAATACCTAATAAGGGTGTGGGTTTCTAACCATTGGTAAGTAGTATCAAAATTATGAAAATAAATCAAAAAATTAAGATGTAAATCCTGATAAATTAGTAGATTACCTCATGGTATACATTGGGAACAAACTTTATGCTCACATCAACACCATGGTTACTTTTTTTTAGTTGACCTGCATCAAATGATGAAATCACATGAGGAGAGACCATTAAATAAGGAAATAACTATCCAAAGGACATAATCCTAAGAATCAAAATAAATACATGTAGATAACAGTATCTCACAACGCTACAAATATGGTGGTTGTATGGCATGCAAATGAAAAAATATTTATCAAAGTCAAACACAATAAGATCTCCAATATTTCATTTCTAGTTTTACTTTTATTATTTTACATTATGGTCTAGATACTTTCCTTACAACACTTGATGCATTTTCTAATTTTGAGTCATGCACATATAACACCTTTCCTTCATAAAATTTGATTCTTCCACAACTTATTATAAATACTTATTATGACTTTCATATTGATGGGATCATTGGTTATGTTTTTTAAACTTTAAATATTCTTTAAATTTCAAAACATATTAAAATAATAATAAGAAATTATTGTACTTCTTGATTGTTTCATCGTGTTATTCTTCTACTTCTTAAAAATGTGATTATTTTGGATAATTTACTCTAGCCCTTTGCTCATAGTGAATTTTTGTCCTTTTGACTCTTTTTTTTCATTTTTCCAAATCTGAACAATCCAAAACAGTGATCTTTACTACTATCATTTTCTATTCACCCTCTTGTTTTTATAGTTTGAACTAAGCAAACTAAATTTTTCATAAAAAGATAATATTAACTAGTATGAGTCAAAACCAATTACAAGTATGTTACTAAGCTAGTCAATGAAATCTCCCATACCATTTTTCATAGTCAAATCAAAATATGAGTAAGCAATGCCTTGACACATTTGATTTTTGTAAATTACACTCATTGTAATTCACACAATAGTATTATTTAGGTAAATTATTTACTTTTTGTGTTATTTTTGTCATACATGCATGTTACATACATGGATAGGAGTATATTTGATGAGATGATGATGTATAATTATTCCTCCACATACTTATTCAATTTTCTACATTGCTTTTAAATTTATAATTCACATATACATTGAAGGGGAATCTTACTCATACATGGCCATGCCATTAGATTAAGTGCATACTTTACCGTAGCATATGTTACAGATTGTTTAAATCTTTTGCCTTTCTTCTACTTTATAATCTATGGTTGTCACTAGTTTCATTGTTTCTAATTTCAAATTTTAAAAAAGTAAATTTTTTTTCAAATATATCAAAAATACAAAAACATTAAAAATGTTCTAAAAATTCAAAATAAAGGATTAAGCATTATTATTCATATGGTTTACACGAATAATATATATTATGTATCTCATTATTAGTAGATAACATATTATTTTCTATCACATATGCATTTCACTAGTATTTATGATTGTCATTTAGGACATACAAATTTCACATGGACTAAGATGTTGGAGGTTCCTCTACCTAGTATCCATGTAAAAATAGGGGAATATTATCCATAATTTACAATATTTATAAGTGTTACCATTCTATTACTTCTATACTAGTAGGTTATTTACTCTTTAAAAATTAATTAATAACATCTATATATTACATTGTGTAGATTGATATGTTATTTACCAGGATATGATCACATTAATTATACATGTTGTAGAATATCTTTATAATTATATGATCTATTGATACTATTACTTGTACATAGTAGATTACACACTTTTTATTTATTATATATGTCTTTTGGATCTTATGTGAAATTGATTGAACATATCTAAGAGATTGTTGTTTAATATGTGTGATACTTGAACATGTTCATTACTTGTGATCCTTGGCCCTTTGTTTTGTGTGACTTTTGAATATTTACCTTATTTTTAATATTATTAATGTCCCTTACATGTGGCCCTTGGTCTTATGTGTGAAATACTTATGAAACATTTAAACATGTTCTTGTATATGAACCTTGGCCTTATTGTTTGACATTACACTTGTTGTGTTAGTATGTTTTTCGTATTTATTAAGTTTGATGAATGCCATTATATGAGTCATGAAAAAATTATTTCATATTATTTTATTATAATTTATCACTATGAGTTTCATTTATACATTTCTATAAGCAATGACTCATCTATTATATACATTTTTGAATGGTACATACCTTACTATGTTGACTTACTTTTCACATATGCTGTAATATTCAATAATTATATATTGATCCACATGACATAGTTAAATTTTCTTTAGAGATGAGTGATTTTTAAGCTATACATTCCCTTGCCTCAAAAAAGGGAATTTTAGTGAGATTTGCATACATAATATAAGCTTCTATGGTAAAAAATTTAGTTTTAAGTACATAATATAGTTTAAATAATTAATAATGGTTTAAAATTCAATCATTGGTACTGATATACAATGAAATTTGTAGTTACTTTTCATAAAATTGGATAAAAATATTATAAAAATTGGAGATGAAGATTTACAATTTTTAATTATAGAGAACAAGGTGACTCAAGAAATCATTAATTGTGTTGTCTTTCAATATTTTAAATTCACTATCTCAATTAATACGAAAGTATATAATGGTAGAGATCAACTTAAATGTTTCATTTTAAATTTGAAAAAGTTGAAAAATATGCATCTTCAAACTATCTTATATTTGTTCAAATCATATGATTTCTTGTAATGTTCATCTAATAAACTTGTTCTTGTCTTTCATTTTTTATCATAGCATAAATTCTAATAGCCTTGTCTACTTAACATTTTAATCTTGATAAATTTATATATGTTGAATATTGTACATTACTTTCTATACTTAACATTTTAATCTTGATAAATTTATATATGTTGAATATTGTACATTACTTTCTATACTTAATGATTTTAATAGGTGTTGCTATTTGTTATTTTAATTGTAATGTATATTTATTATTGTATTTTATATTTTTACTTTCTTTATATAGTATATAATTATATCACACTTTGAAAGAATATTTTTATGTACTAGAGATTTATTTTTCAAATGTATTTTTGGAATTCTAATTAGTGTCATTATTATATGTTATTAAAATTAGAATTAACTTTTCTATTTTTTAAGACAACTAAAGGGTAAAATTCTCTTCTAGGAGTTTATATATTTTGTTATTTTTTTAAATTGTTGATATGATGCCCATCTTCTTGCTATATATTTCAAACACATTATTTTTGTGTAAATTTTTAAAATAAATATCTCATAATAATTATTGCACTTTTAGATCTCCTTTGTGTTCAATGATATTTTTTTCATTTATATATACAATCTCAAAAAAATTATTTATTTTTGAAATTAAACCTACACATACCTACTCTTGAAAATAAAATTTGATAGTATTTGTATTATAAAAAAATTAAATACACTATCAAATAAAAATAATGTCATTTCTACCAAACCCATAAATATATCATAAATAAATACAAAAGATAGAGAAGATAATCTTAAAACATCTAATCACAATTGATTGCTTTAAATCAATCAACGGCTCTTACAAATGATCATGAAAATACCAAGTTCTAATTGCACACTACCCAATGCATTGCTTAAGGCCACATTATTCTCTAACAAGTAATGGATCTCTCTCTTGTGGATTCACCCATTCAATCAAGACACACATGAAGAATACTTAAATATCAATCAATCTTTATTTGATACTAGGAGATGCTCATTCTCTCAAACCCTAAATACTTTAACGAAAAATTGGCTTGCCATGTCTCCATCACATGCCTTAAACATAAAGCTATAAACACCAATTTCCAATAATCATTATATTTATTTTTTTAGGATATACACATAACAATTTCTAATAACCATTATATCGATTATCATATATTCATACATACAAACTTACTCAAACACAAATACTAAATTATAAAATATGTCCTACATTTATTATAAATGTATTTTTGAACAAAATGATCACCGTTTTTATAAATTTCATAACATAGATGAAAAAATACAACTTATAATTTTTCATACATATACTCTAGTTAAAGAAATTAATATATCAAAATTAAATCTAATTTTGAAAGTAAATCATACATATGGAGGCCCATACAAACATAGTGACCATGCCATCAACTTTCCTTAATACATTAACAAAATTTCAAAATGCCTCCTAAAAAACGAATGCTCAATATAATATGGGTTAAAATAAAAATGTATTAATTTTATTTTAGCTAAGGAGGCAAATGTTATTTTTGTTTTAAAGAATATTGAAGACAACATGCTAACTACTATTACAAACCTTTATCAATATTTTTAAGACTTTCATGATGATCGGAGATAAAGATTTTACAGATAACAAGGTGACTCAAAAAATCATAAATCGTGTTGTTTTTTTACATTTTAAATTTATTCTCTCAATCAATACAAAATCTTATAATGGTATAGATCAAATTATATATTTCATTTTAAACTTGAAAAAGCTGAAAAATGTACATCTACATCTTGGAACATTTAATATACTTATTCTTGTGTTTTAATTTTTTTAATCGTAGCATAGATTCTCATAGCCAAGTTGTTTACTTACCATTTTAATCTAAATAATTTTTTATATATTGAATATTGTACATTACTTTTTCTACTTAATAATTTTAATAGCTGTTGTCATTTCTTATTTCAATTGTAATGTGTATTCGTCGTTGTATTTTGTATTTTTATTTTCTTGGTATATTATGTAATTATATCACATTTTGAAAGAATATTTTCATATTTTGATTTATGAATATTTATGAATGGTTAAATTTTATTTGTTGATTCATATTTTAATGTTTCAAACGAGTTAATATATAAATATTGTAAATAAAAATTTAGTATACATTAAAAATATTAGAAATTTATTTTTCAAACGCAATTATAGAATGTTAGTGTTGCTATTATATATCAATAAAATTAAAATTAAAATTTCTATTTTTAAATAATGAAAGGGTAAAACTATCTTCTTAAAGTTTATATATTTTAGTTTTTTTAAATTGTTGATATGGTGCCCATCTTATTATTATACATTGTATATTTCAAGCACATTATTTTTGTGTAAATTTTCAAAATAAATATTTCATAATGATTGTTGCACCTTTAGATATCCTCTATATCTAATGATATTTTTTCATTCATATACACAATCTCAAAAAAATTATTTAGTTTTGAAATTAAACGTACAAATGCCTATCTTTGGAAATAGAGATCGATAGTACCTATACTATGGAAATATTAAATACCATATCAAATAGAAGTAATGTCATTTCTACCAAACCATAAATATATCATAGATAAACATAGAAGGGATAGGAGATAATCCCTAAACATCCAACCACATTTGCTAACTTGAAATCAACCAACACCAACTATAAATGATCATGAAAATACCCAGTTCTAATTATGCACTACCTATTGACCAATTTTGATCCCCAAGGTCAAAATATCAACCCTTATAGCTAAAAACATATTTGTCATTCTACTAAAACCTTGTTCATAGATTTATGATGCCTTATGGGGTCCTAAAATAGTCTTTATAAAACCTTATTAACAATAATTAAGGTTTATTTGCAAAGTTTCAGGTAATGGTTTGTCTTTGTATTGTACTAGCCTAGTCATGTCAAGGCATGGTGAGAGTTGGTCAAATGGTGTCATAGGGTCTTTAGTTGATTATAAAAGTTTTTTCATGCCTGAATCACCTTTTATAAACATGTCACATGTGTTTGGAAATTATAAGGCTCTTTTGTGAACTTTAAGGTAAGTTTAACGAAGGAAAAGGTGATCTTTGGCTAACTCCCACATGTGTCAAAGCTTAAAAAGTGAATTATCCATACAAGAACACATGCCAAGATTCTTTGAGGAGTTACATAAATTCCATATATGTCAGACATTTGTCAGATTCTTGCATTTTAATACCAAAGAAGGGAGTTCTAGGCACTTGTATGGACTTATTCAACTCACTTTCAGGTGAAAATAGTTTATAAGTGTCCCTTAGTATTCCATAGATTAGATTCATGCTTGGAATGAAGCTTTAGGTCCCATAAATTCAAAGAACTCTCTCTCTCCTCCATTACTCCCTTCACAAGCTTATAAAGGTAAATTTCAAGTGGATGATACAATTCGTACAAGTAGAGTTAGAGACCAAGATATTGACCAGAGTTGATGACCTTTATGGCCTATAAATTAGTGTCATTATTTGTTTGATTGAGCCCCTTAAATTTATGAAAATTTACTAAAGAGTTAAGGTGATTTTTTCAGGTGCAATCCCCAATAGCTCAATTTTGTGCAAGTTTTCTTGCATGAATAGACTTGTTGGAACATGGAAAGCAATTTATAAGGTATGTAGAGATACTCACAATCACTACATGCTTATCTTCATCAGACTCACATGTGTGAGATTATTTGAATCAAGATAAATTCCATGATCTTCAAAGTTACAGGTTTGTTCATATGACAATGAGCTTCTAAACATGGGTAAAGAGATAGTTTGAATAATTTGTAGTCTTGAAAGTACAAATATACCTTTCCTATACACAATGGGGTCTCCATGAGGTTTGACATTCATGAAATAGTTTAGGAGTTTGAAAATGCATGGTTTCTTGAAACACACTCTCATATTGCAAGACTGAGCTAATAGTGTTGACACCTTGGAATGAAAAAGGTACTACTATATAAGCTATTGGAAAACCTTAAATATTTAATTCACTTAATATGAGTCTCCTCAGATGACAAATAAATCTAAAGACATAAGAAACACTTCACTAGTCTTACATGTTCTTCATCCATGGAGTGATCTTGCTATGAAAATTATATGACTTAAATGGATATCTTGATAAACTCCAAGGTTAGAAGAGTTAATGAAAAGAGACCCAACATAGTAGCTAGGGTTAGAATGGGTAGTTTACCTATAAAGCCTAACATCAACCAATGAGGGATATAAGAGATTTGATGAATAGAGGAGGAAATATGAAAATTGAGATAAGTCATGGTTAGTATTATATAATTTATTGAGGTATATGGAATCAAAAACAAACATCAAAACACCACTTTTAGACAACAACTCTTCTTAACCTCATAGAACACAGTTTGTTAGCTTGTGAGGCCACTTTCTCTTGCTCAGTATAGTATGGATAAATTTCATGGGAGACCAAGATAATAGGGATAGTAAGGTACCCTAATTTACTTCCTTATTCTATAATTATGAGATAAAAAATGGATCTAGTCTTTATGAATCATTGCTAAGACTATAAACTGGTTTCAAGCTACCAAAGAGCTCTCTAATGACCCGATGAGAGAGAAGATTATTATAATGAATTTATATGGATTGAATTACCTATGAAATGAATTTAATGACTATCAAAAATATCACGATCACTTGATTATGGTATTGGTTAGTAGGTACAAGTACAATATTATATAGAATGGGGATAAACACATGGAATTAGGCTTGTGTGTGAAGAAGCGGGGTATAAAATGGATTATAAAAAAAGTCCAAAGTCTTGAAAGGACTTTAAAATTGTTCTAAAACCATATTAACATCATTTTAGGTCTCATAATATGGTTTATAATCTCTTCAAGTCAACAAGTTGGCCAAAAAGGCGAGAATGTACTATTTTGCAAGTTAAGAAGCCTATATGCAGGGCTATATAACAGTTCAAGAGACCTCACTTTAGCATGTTGATTTTCCTAAGGATGTTTTAGACCTAAAAAAAAAATTATAGACAATATAAATTTATAATTTCTTGGAAAATCACCTCAACTACCACTCATGCCTATTCAAATGCCTATACTAGGGTTTTTGACCATTTCATGGTTTACCCATCTGTACAAGGTCTCAGAGGATGAAAATTGACATGGAGCATGGTATTATCATGGGAAAAGTGAATCAAACACTTCCTATAAGTTTCACATGTGTGGGAGTTATTTTGGGCCAAAACTTAGATTTTAGGCATGGAGACCTAATTGAGGAGAGATAATAACCAAAAAAGTGTACTTCCACTCACTCTCAAGTCTTGAAACTTGGCATAGAAATGTAAGGGGATAAAAAATACTCAAATATATGATAATTTTGGAATTATTCATTTTAAATTATTCTACATAAGGTGGTTTTCACATTTTTAAGGTTGTAAGGAATTAGGTGCTAGTGAGAGCTTTTGGTGCAAAACAAGGTTTTAGAGAGAGTTTGATCACTCTAAATGAGTTGTTACAAGTCTACTATGATATTAAGAGGCCATCCATGTAGAGATATTGATTTAATGAGGAAAAAATCAAAATTTGACACTTGTAATCAAGGTGACATGTGATAGAGCTAAGAGGTTTCAAGACACCTAGAGAGTTACTTGATGATTGCCACAAAGATGTCAATTTGAGGAGCTCATAAGCAGTTGAAAAGTTTCAAGAGTAGATAAATAATGTAATTCAACATGATTTTATGATGAATGAATCCACTTTTCATCTCACAAGCCAAGACAAAGGTTAGTTTTGAAGAACAAGGCATGGTGTCAAGTAAAGTTACAAACTCCTATGCCATGTGGAGTAGGAAATCACCTTTGGGGGAGCTACACATGTCTTGGAGGGTCTGATGTAACTATTTCATAACTCCTCCCTGGGTATGTACATGGATTTGGGGGATAATTCCATTGACATTTCCCATAATGCAATCACATTAATTAAATAATGCGGTCGCATTATTTGAATTATGGATCGGTGATTATCGAGACATAATATGATTGCATTATTTTAAAAAAATAATGTGATCCCATTAATAACATGATCATATTATTTTAAAATAGGGAATGCAATCATGTTAATAATGTGATCGCCTTCCCTATGTCACAAAAAATAAAAATTGAACCCAACATAAAATTTCCTCATTTTACATTCACATTCTATATAGAATTATTGAGGGTTTCACTAATATAACTGAGATTTAAGATTTCACTCAATATGAAAGGATTATTATGATATTATAAAAAGATAATATAATGGAAATCATGTAATAAGACTCAGAAATATTTATTATGTGTAGCAAGAAAGAATTTATACAGTCCTTCTCCATTGAGATAGACCTACAACATATGCTCTAAGCTCTTCAAAAATGATATTTTTTATCCTTTTAAGCTCTTTGGCTGGTCTTGTATGGTTCTTCCTCATTAGGAGATAGGATTATCACTTTTTAGAGTCTAAACCAAGATTATTAATTTACTAAACTTTATCAAATTATCTCTTACTCTTTCAAATTAAACTTACTAAATTGACCTAGTTTATAGGTCTTAATAATTACCTAAGACTATTGTCAACATAGATTCTACATGTATTTGGTGATGCTCTTACATCACCTTTACTATCCTCCAATCTAACCCTTTTTTCATTCAATCTTAAAACTCTCTCACTATACATTCCCTAGGATTGGATATTCCTATATGCCTTCTTCTTTTATACTTTCAACAATACTTCCTATAGCTCTTATATCCACCTAGCCAACCTTAATTCAACCCACTCATTCTACTTTAAAAGGCCTCGAAACTCCTTTACACTTTATTTCACTTTTTCCCTTCAAGGGATATTTGTCCTAATTAACCTAATGCATATTCTTGAGATTGGTTTTTGACCCTTCAACACCTCACTCCTGATGTAATTCAACTCCCCATTGAGGTCTTTAAACCCAATTAAACACCCATTAATAGTTATATTTATTTCTAGGCCTATCCCTTAAGGGTGTTAGGCCTCCTAAAATCTATATTTGACAAATACCCATAGATTTCTTGTATTATTAAAAAAAAAAAAAAAAAAAAATCCATTCAACCATACAAAGATTAACAATAATTGTAAATAGAAAATATTAGTTCCATGTAAAGTGTCAATATGGAAAGAGCTCATATTTACCAAAAAATAGAATTGAAAACACATCCATAGGGGTGGATAATATCAAGGATTAGGTTCTTAGCCATCCATTAGGCTTGATCGACAAACCCACCACCCATTCTGGACTTAAGAATGCCCTTCCCAATACAAGAAAATTGTAGTTTTTTAGCTTAAGTTCAAACACATATAAAATGAAACCTATAATTAATTTATATGAATCCCTCCCTTTCCTATTTAATTCCTCTAATCACAACCCATATCACTTAGGTGGAACCTTTAAGAGAAATCCACTTTATAAGTTGTAGTGATGGGTCCTAAAATGTAACTTTTTAGCATTAAATAAGCAACTTCTTGATCTCCAATTGCCATTTCTGCCTTCAGGACCTCCACATGATAATATATCACTCCAATCTCACACACACACACACACACACACACACACACACACACACACACACACACACACACATTACATGTGATCACACTGCTAAAACATTCAAATCTAATTGGAAATGCATTTTCACTACTGTTTAGGAGCGTAAAAACACTATAATAAATATTGTCAAAGTTTAAGTTATGGTTACAAAACTCTCATTCTAATGCTTCTTGTCCAAAAAATGGCACTATAAACACATCCAAGGGGTTAGATAAAATATAATAATAGGTTTTTTGACTCCCATTAGGCCCAAATGACAAACCCACCACCCAATCTGGCCTCAAAAATGCCCTTCCCAATACAAGAAAATGTAGTTTTTTAGCATATGTTCAAAAATAAGTAAAAAAAACATGTAAGTCATTTGTATGAATAATAAGATCCTAAAAATACTTATTTAATCCATATAATTTCACCCTAGATAACTCAAGTGAAAAATTTAAGAGCAATCTATTGGATAAGTTGCAATGACGGGTCCTAAAATGCAACTTTTTGGCATTGAATCGGCAACTTCTTGAGCTCCATCTACCACTTCTTCCTCCAGGACCTCCACTTGAGAATTTATCAAATTGATCACATATGGATATGTAAATTACACATAATCACACTAACATGACATTCAAATCCACCTGGAAGTGCATTTTCAATACCATTTTAGGAGCGTGGAAACACTAACAATTAATGTTGTTAAAGTTTAAGTTGTGGTTGCATAACTATCATTCTGATTTTTCCTAACAAAAAAATGCCACTGTAAACATGTCTAAAATAAAATAAAATATTTTAATAGGTTATTAGCCTCTCATTAGGCTTGAATTACATGACCACTACCCATTCTTACCTCAAGAATACCCTTCCCAATACAAGAAAAATGTAGTTTTTTATCGTAAGTTAAAACATGTGTAAAATGAAACTTATAAGTCATTTTCATGAGCCATCATATCCATACAATACCTATTTAATCCCTATAATATCAACCTATATCACTCATGTGGAATCTTTGATAGAAATTCATTGGAAAAACTATAGTGATGGGTCCTAAAATACAACTTTTTGGCATTGACTAGGCAACTTTTTGAGCTCCAACCACCATTTTTACCTTTAGAACCTAAAATTGAGAATATATTTCTTTGATCACATATGTATAGGAAAATTACATTCTATCATATTTACATGATGTTCAAATCCATCCAAAAGTGCATTTTCACTACCATTCAGGAGCGTGGAAACATTGTCAATAAATGTTGTCAAAGTTTAAGTTATGGATTAAAAAATCTCATTCTAATGCTTTTTGACTGAAAAATATCACTACTAACACATCTCATTAGGTGAATAATATCTAAGAATAGGTTATTTTCTCCCCATAAGGCCTAAATGATAAAAAAACCACCCATTCAAGCCTCATGATCACCCTTCTCAATAAAAAAAATGTAGTTTTTTTAGCTTAAGTTCAAACATACATTAAAAAAAACTTGTACGTCATTTATGTGAACCATTGGATCCTTACCTTGAATTTTTAATCCCTATAATCACACCCCAAAGCACTTAGGTGGAACCTTTGAGAGCAATTTATTTGACAAGTTACAGTGACAGGTCCTAAAATATAACTTTTTGGCATTGAATAGGCAACTTCTTGAACTCCAACTGCCATTTCTACCTCCAAGACCTCCATTTGAGAGTATATCATTTTTTTCATGTTTTTATAGGAAAATTACATGTGATCACACTACCACAATGTTTGAATCCACATGGAAGTGTATTTTCACTACCGTTCAGGAGCATGGAAACACTGTCAATAAATGTTGTCAAAGTTTAATTTGTGGTTACAAAAATCTCATTTTAATTCTTAATAACTAAAATATGGCATGGAAAACACATCCTCAGGATCCATATAACATCTAGGAATAGGTTCTTGGCATCTTATCAGGCCCGAATGAGAAACCCACCACCCATTCTGGCCTCAATAACACCCTTCCTAATAAAATAAAAATGTAGTTTTTTAGCCTAAGTTCAAACAGATGTAATATGAAACCATGTGAAGGTGAATAATCAATAAAATATTGATCTATACATTATACACCTTGGCTACATGAATGAGGTGGATTAGTATAGTCAAGAACCAAGAGGAGCTAGTTTTCCTCTCCAAGGAAAGAGGTCTCTAATTTGAGGTTTTTATTAGATTTTGAGATGTAATAAGACTTAAAAATATGCCTAAAAATATGCCTACACTTAAAAATATGCCTAAAAATATGCCTACACTTACTTTCCATGCTTAAGGTGAAGGAAAGGCCATAAGTGGGTATCTTACGGTGAAAATCATGAAATATCATGAAGATGCTAGTGAATGCAATGAGAGAGTGGTAACTTGAGAGTTGACAATATTTTTACATGTAGGTAAGAAGGAATAAATGCTAAATAAGGAGATACTTAGACCATGATAAATTACTTGAATTTGAGGTATAAAATGAGAATATATCACTTGAACCCATTAGAGTTATATAATACTCATACTTTTCCAAGTTTTCTTCATATATTAACCATAAATGTCTACAAATTGTAGAATTTAGTTGAGCACCATGACACATGTTCTTATTACACCATTAAACCATGGTTTTTGAATCTATCAAGTCAAAACACTCTTCAAATTTCAACTCCTCCCTTGAAAAAACTCTTTTCACACATATTCTAACACTATCATGTTCCCCTTTTCCATGGCTAGCCTTGGTGAAACTCCAAATGTGTTTTACACCAATGGTAACATGAATCTTGATCAACCAATAAAACATATATGCATTTTTAAATTGTGATGTGCAATTGTCTAATCAAATGAAATTTTGATTGAAAGTAATGTTCCCCTGACTCAACTATTCATATTTTTTTTGAAAACAACCTTGCACATACTCATAACAATGTGATTGGTCATCATTGATATATAAATGGTAGTTCCTTAATATTTCTCATTGATGTTATATGTTATTAGGTACATGCATGAATGTTATATACATGAATATGTCAACTTTTTATGAGTTTTAATACTAAAATTACACTTCCATTTGGGGTTTGAATGTATAATTTTCAACAAAGTCAACTTATGAAACAATCAAACCAAGTGGGAATGTATCCTTTCTTATCTTGAAATTTTCATCAGACCATTTAACCCTACGTATATACCTCATATTCTCATAAATGATTTTCTCCCTAAATTTGACAAAAAATTCAAAAATAGATATCTTTTTTATAACAAACTCACACCTTATAGATTATTTTCCATCTTTTACTTGATAAGTCACTAATTTATATTTTCTTAAATAAAATAATTCCTATCCAATTACACTTTTACTCTCCTCATGGATACATTTTTTTAATTTTGTCAATCCACCACAAATGCTGCAATTTCCATCTAAACATGATTTGTTATAAAATAATTGTCCAACCAGTCTTTTGCAAAAAATAGTTGGAATAAATTCTTTGACTAATTTTGGTGGAAATTCAATGTCACACTCCTGAAAAATGTTTTTAGTATGCAAAGTATAATGAATATGGCAAAAAATAGCATAGTGCATTGAAACTTCAACATGTTGCCTAAAACAACAAGTGATGCATGTTTGATTTATTTTTACAAAAAATGGTTTGGCCATCTCAAAATATATTTGACAAATAAAAATTTATGGATGTTTTCACAAAAACTTAGAGTACAATTGTGTTTAAGTCATATCTAATAATTTTTTTGTAAGTGGTTCATGGTTATGAGAACCAAGTCTTCTTATCACTACATCTCTTGAATTGGGATAAACTCTTGTATTTTCTTTCCAAAATTGAACAAGTAACTCTTTGAGAGCATCGACTATAGCCTTGTCCTTTTGTGAAAATATACCAGAGAATGCCTAGAGCTCTTTGGTATTAGGTTAATTAAGTCTTTCATATCTTTCAATTACTTTCATTAATGTTTCTCTTTTTATATTAAGTGTTCGGCTTATTTTTGAAAGAATTCATTTTTTCTCTATTTGACCACTTACTACACATGTTGTAAGTATGCATTGGGTAACATTACAATCTTGGGTACATGATTTTGGGCCTATAGTATGATATGTATTATGTAAATTTTTGACAATTTCATTATTTTCATCATCCATGTTAGATGTTCTTAGTCCTAATGTGTACATTTTAGGTCTAATATTAATCAAGTTTATCAATGAAATAGATAATTTACATCTTTCACTATCAAAATCCAAATTATTAAAGAAACTATCCCAAATTTATTGACCTGGTATTCTTGAATGGAAATAAAAAAATTTGTTATGCATTAGTTTTAAAATATTTTCATTGACATTAATTAGGTACTTGTATTTTATATGCATAATTCTTGGAGGTGTTGCTAATTGTGGAATTTGTTGAGAGGGTACTTCAAAATCATTATTAATTTTATTGTCTAGAGGTGGGATGACATTTTATTCATTGTTTATTTATTCATTAAATGTTTCCATAAAATTTTCTTAATTTTCAATTTCATCATTATTTGTTTGCATCATATTTTCTTCATTCATGGGGGGTGAAACATCATACATAGACTCATCATAAACAAAATAAAAAACTTGGAACTTTGAATGTAATCTTCCAACATTATATATTTAATCATTATCAATATCATTATTTTTCATTTCATTATGGTCAACTTCATCATTATTCAATTCATTATGGTAAATTTCATAATTGTTTAACTCATTATTGTCAATTGGCTCATTATCTATGGCATTTGGTTCATCAAGATTAGGGTTTGTACCTTGTATACCATGAAGTTTTTGAATTCATATCTTATTTTTATCTCTCAAATCTAATAATTCCTTCGATGTTTTTTTCTTAAACATAATCCTCTTATTTGAACATGATCGATCACCCATCAAGGATAATTGGCATATTTTCAAAGGTGGAATCAAGTACACAGGTCTCACAGGTCCCATAGAAGTACATAAAGAATGTTTGTGGGGAAAAATTCTTGATTTGGCTTAAAAATAGATGTTGAAAAGTGATTTTTGTCTATATTAATAATAATGAAATCCCATTATATAATTCAATCATGTTATTCAATAACATGATCACATTATTCCTAATACTTGATTGGAGTTAAACATAGACTTTAAGAAACAAGTTTTGTCTATATTAAGAATAACGTGATCACATTATTTAATAACATGATCAAGTTATAAATAATATAGATTAGGGATTAGGGATTGGTGCATTATTGCATAGGGTTTAGGTATTAGGGCATAGGGATTACAATTTATGTATTAGGGAACTTAGGGATAAGGGATTAGGGCAGAGGGTTTAGGTTTAAGGGTGTATATAAGGTCTAAGGGAAAGGTGATTATATATAGAGATAAAGTGGAGTTAAAATTTCAATGGATCTATTCATTTGTTGATTACACATTGAGACCAAAAGAGACCTCCATGACTATGTGGTTTCATGATAATTTCCATGTGTTATGTTTTGATGTTGTATAATTATTAAAATTAATATATGTGCCTTAAGTGTTTTATCTAGTATATATTTTTTATTCTATGTATGTAAGCCAATAATGTGAAGGAAAAATAAAGTGAAGATGAAGGTTTAAAATTTTTTAGAATGTGAATAAAGACATTAAAAATTATTGGCCCAAACCTAAAATTGAAATAATTTCATTGTATTTCAACACTTCTCAACTCTCTCCTTATTGCATCACTATATTTTGTAACTTTTATTCTTAATACATGCATCAATAAGAGTAAACCCTAAAACTTTTACTGCTACTAGCATGTGTCCCATGAAACTAAGTTGAATAATGCTAATAAATATAATTTAAAAACTAATTTGAATACATAATCAAACATTAATTGAAATACATTCTTAGCTCGAATATTATGAAAAATAATTTTTTGAAATAAATAATAATATTCCAGTCATATTTAATAAACAAAAAATTAACATTATTAAGTTCTTAGTGTGAGTCTTCCACATGTATGAAAAATAATTCAATGAAATAAATATAAATCTTATATTCATATTAAACAAAAGAAAATTTATAATTACTATTTACTGGAGCATGATTTGGAATAGAAATTAAAAAACCCACATCTCAAGGCAAGATGATATGACATATTAAAATTTTATAATTTTCAATAGTTTTACCTTAGCATTCATTACCATGTTTGAGTAGTGAAAGGTATGATTAATTATCTTCATATAATTTTATAATTATCTTAATCGATTATAATTTTAATTTTGTGTCTATTTTATAAGCCTAGATGATTCTATCCACTTAAATATCTTATTCAATTTTGTTTGATTTGGTCCATGTTTTATTAGGCATCAAACAACCCTAAGACAATGTTTCACCTTCTTCTCTCCCTAACGATTTACAATATAGATTCCTCACTTGTTTAACTACATTATAACCTTCTAGTTCAAGATAATCTATATCCCCATATTCCCTTCTCATCCATTTATTTTCATTTTCATTTGTTGGCTTTACTATAAGTATATGTCCCACATACACATCCATCAATGGATTGGATGCTTGTTTAGATCATCCATAAATAATCCCAACATAAATATCATTTTTAATTTGTATATGTTGATTATTGTTCTATTATCTTTGAAAATGTGAAACCATTCATACATTTTTTGAATCAATGTTTAAATATTTTACTTTCATGCCACATTGTGCATGATAAATTCATGACTAACAAACCCAGTCATTGTTTAATGGGAAATACAAAATTTAACATGCCAAAAAGACCCATTTTGTTTTAAATTTAACATGTGATCCTTAATATGGTATTATATTTTGAGAAAAAGAAGTGGACATATGGAGAGATAAAGTGGACTAAAAGTTTCAATGGGTCTACACATTTTTTGATGCCACCTTGAGAATAAAATATGCCTCCATGACTTTGTGGATTCCTAATAATCCAAACCTAAACATTAAATAATATATTTATATTATTCAACAATTCATGACCCTCTCCTTCTTACATCATTAGCTTATGTTGTGTTCTTAAAACACATATCAACAAGTTTGAACCCTAAAACTTATGGCATTACATTACTACTAGCTCATCTCTCATGACATTAAGTAGAATAATTATAGTAAATGTAAACTATTTGAAAAATATTTTGATTACATAATTAAACATTAATTTAAATATGTTATTATCTCTAGCCAATTATGAAAAAAAAAGAGAGATGTGTATTGATCGTACACTCACATTTTATTAAAAAAATATAGTTGCCCCATCAATAATGGGCCAATGAATATAAGTTAATTAAATAAAATCAATCAATTCATATTAATCAATTATGGTAAAAATGTAATGTCAAGTTATTGGAATGTGCTTTAGAATATAAACTTAAAACAACTCATATGCTAGGCCAAGATGATATCAGATATTAATTTATGATTTTAAATAAATTCATTTTTATCATTCATTACTCTATTCAAGTAGTGTAAGGTATGATTCAATGGCTTTGTGTCCTTTTTTAGGAATATTAATCAATCCTCCTTTCCATTTTTTGTTTAATGTCCATACCCATATGATGCTATCCACATCAATGTCTTGTTTAATTTTATTTGATTTGATCCATGTGCTTTAACCTTTTAGGACGTAGTGAATGTAAATCCTATGTTGTCAAAGAGATAAGTATAGTAAATTAGGGCAGAAATATGAAATAAAGTAACTGATCTATTATAGAATTGACTTAATTTTACCTTTTTAAAAATAGTAATAAATAATGTAAATAAAAACTTAGCTGGAAAATGATTGAGATGGGTGATCTATAGGATGGTTTGAGTATTTTAAGTAGGATCCAAGTCTCAAAACCTCTCTTGTATAGTATCACCCTAATTGTAAAGTACCACCACATAGTGCTAGTGTCCCTATTTTCATAGTAGTGTCCTTTATGTAGAACTATTATGGGATTTTGGGTGTACCTATGTTTAGGTATGTCAAGCCTATTCCTACATGCATGAGTTCTATATCTATGTATATGATATGTTTTGAATAATTTTATGAGCAAACCCTAATCCTTCATGTTGTTAGGGCATCTGATTGATATGAGTAGTGCAATGTGTTTATTGTTGGGGTAGGCTAGACATCCTTAACACCCCATTGTGATGAGGTGAAAACATTATATGGAAGGTGCTTAGGTGATATTATAAGGTGGTTTTAGGGATAAAAATTCAACACATGAATCAATATCACTTGATTTGGACTAAATTAGTTATATAAATAAGTGTGTACACGAATATAAGTAAATTGACATAGAATAAGGTTGAGGGGCCATTTTAAAAGTCTAAAAAAACATATTCAAACTCTTTAAAAATGTCATTAGAGAATAAATTTAATGTTATTATAAGATAATCTTGTATACAAATGAGTATCCCTATCAATTTGAACTATAATGTAATAATTCCACGGATATGTTAGAAATGTGTACGATATACGAAAATAGTAAAAATAAGTTCCACTTATATCTGGATCAGAGATAGTGGAGGTGAATTCATAGTATAGAATGAGGTTAGTTCCCTTTTCAAGTCCCTTAAAAACTTAAAGTCAACACCAATAGTAAAGTATAATATTAGGCATATGTAATACATGTCACAACCACCCCACCACTAGCCGAAATGACTTCCAAGTAAAGATGTTGACCTTTTCTGACATCAACACAATGAGAATAAGAAAATTATCAAGGATTATATGGAAAAATATAATTTTATGGTTATTTTCTTGGGTTTTATAACTTATAAGGTCTTTTACTTAGTATTATGGTTGAAAGAGTCCTCAAATTTATATATTATATAAAAAAATATGTTTTAGAAAAAGTTCTATTTTGTGATTAGGATAGAGTTAATTTTGTTTTTGTAGATAAATAAAATCAAACCCTTTGTTTTGAATTTAACTATCTACTAATTCTACACTAACATCATCCCTAATCCTAAATTGGTCCTCTATCAACACTAACATCCCTAGCCTAACCACTATTCATCACCCACTAGCCACTTCATTATATTTATAATCTCATCCAATCCCAAAAAATTCACGTCATATCCTATTAGATAATTAATCCAAATTAATTAACTAATCTTTCCCCAATAAATAATTCCATGGCTTTTAAATGGTGAGGATGTAGTCAAATTGGTGTGAAGGCGAGTCGTGAGGTGTATTGTTAGGCTAATGATCCTGGTGCTATGCATCATTAATTCAATTCACTGTGGTTTACCCCAAACCCTTTTAAGGTTGAGGATGTATCCTAATTGGTGTGAAGGCGAGTCATGAGGTGTAGTGTTAGGCTAATTATTTTAGTTATACACATCATAAGTTTGATTCACCCTAGTTTACCCCAAACCATTTAATACAAATTAATATACAAGAAAGGGAATGAAGAGTAATAAGGAATGAAGAGGAGAATGGGTATTTTATCTAAGAAGATACTTTTTTTAAGCCTTGGATTATTCATAGATAATTTACACAATCAAGAATTGATGACGAGTGGCGAAAGAGAGGAATAGGGAAAGTTTTTTAATAGGGATTCTAAGAGGATGAAGGGCAATGGAATGGGGTTGGTGTCTCTCACCATGGATTTGATCAACAACATGAATCCAACACTTTTTTTTGTCTTTTAATTAAGGATACTAGTCAATAAAATCCTAAGAGTGGTCATGAGGGCCCCTCTGATAAGGCAAAATAAACAAGGTCAGATAAGGGAGTAGACACAGATTCAACTGGGATGTTATGTTGTGGAGCTAAAAGCTTCACCAAGATGCAAATAGGAGAAGTTAAGGAGGATCTAGAGTTGCGGGGTGTTGCTGATTCAGTTGCAGGAAAAATAGCGTCGGTCTGATCAGCCGACGTCGGTCAGATAGCAAGAGGAAGCAACCAGCGTCGGTTACCAGTCGGCCAACATCGGTCGTGGAGGTGCCGACGTCGACAGCCTGTGTGAGAACAGGCAGTTCGCATGATGAATCTGGGAGAGTCTATTTTTGGACTGCTAGTTTGCATGTTGAAGGCTAGTCGTAGTCTTGAGTTGTGAGTCTAATTATTGTAATTAGGTTAGTCTAATTATTGTAAGCATGAGATCTATATATGGACTCATGGGATGTATTGTAAGGGTGTGCTAGAAAGCCATAGAGCTTTTAGAGAGAGCTAGTGTAGCTCCTCCTAGTTCCAAATGGGTGCTGAGAGTGTTTGATCAGGGAGAGTTGCAAGGTCTGCAAGGTCAAGGAGCTGATCCACCAGGGTACTGGTTGAAGAGGGGTTCTTCAGGGGTGTAGAGAGATATACAATTGTGAGTATGGTCTATTGAATTGCAGGTTGAAGGTTCATGGGAGATCTACTTGGAGCACGGTTGTGTGCTTGGTGAACTGGCAACCTTGTTACTAACTGGTTGGAGAGGTGAACATCAATTCTATATTGGAGTTGATTGTTGGGACAGAGAGAGAGAGGGAAGAAGGTCTTGAGGAGTGGCGAACCTTTGAGGTGGAGGAAGAAGTGGCATCTTCCTTATTGTATTTTCTTCCATGTATATAATACAATTGTGTATTGTCTCTTATTTCCTGTGTTGTTTCATATTTCTAGTTACTTTATATTTCTGGTCAAATTTCGTGTTTAGTTGCTAATACGAGAAGTAATCATATGTGCTGTAATTGTGGTGGAGCAAGATCCTGAGAAGTGGTATCAGAGCATGTTTGTTGTTCTAGGTGCCTGACATGGGATTTTAAAAGGTAATTTTTCTTGGGCCTTGAAACTAGAAGAAAATATTGTTTACCATAGAGAGATTTATCCAAATTATGATCTCCCTATCACTCTTTACAATAAAAATTTCATGTTAAAGTTCCTGATACTTTGATTAAAAAAGCTTCCTCAAGAATGGAGTGTGTTTTAGTGGGAAATTTTCTAGAAGATTGATCCAATATATATTATTTTTGCCATTGAGATATTAGGAAGTAGAATCTAAAGGGCCACATGGAGATACTATCAATGTCAAATAAATTTTACTTGATTTGATTGAATAACAAGGAGGAATATGCTCATATCCTGGTTCCTTGGTCAATCTAATATGTTTTTGAGTAAATTAAAATTAAGATTCAATTAAAGAAATAAGATGTTAACGTCATGCCCATTTGGGTCAGACTCCATGGCTTTCAATTGGAATTGTGGGAAGAAGACCTTTTCATCAGTGTGGCTAAGACATTCAGCTATCTAATTATTTTTTATGCTACCACAAAGGTAAGAACAATATTTGTTCATGCTCATTTCTGTGTCAATATTCATGTGAATCAAATGCTTCCAAATGTAATTTCTCAACACATCTCTAAAAGGGAATGATGCTATAAAATTGAATATGAAAACTCAACACTCATTTACTCTAAATGCATAAATTGGTCCATTTGAAAAAATTATGTCCAACGGGGACTAGAAACAAACCCCCTCATACCATAAATAACTATGGTCCATTATGGAAAAGAAAATCCATGGGTAATTCTACTCTTCAGTATCCAAAAGGAAAAACTTAAATTAAGAAACAAATGGAGAACCCTGAGGCTAGGGGAGTTCATAATGAAATTATGGTAGAAAAGCTTTGCTTAGAAGCAAATGTTTTAGACACTGAAGGAAAAGACTTGTTAGGTCAATAAATAAATAAGGAGTTTAAAGAATGCATGGAAGCTCAATTTGGCTTAGATAATGAGGAAGTTAGTTCTAGCCTCACTTTTTAAATCAAATGCTCTTTTGAATATTGCTATAAGGTTATGAATTTTGGAAAAGAATTGAAGGTAGGGAGATCAATTTATTGAAGGATTCTTAGAGGATTAGACTGGGGATGATTGTGAATCAACTATTCTGAATCCTATTAACTCATACCCACTTCCAAAATATCTATAGTCAAAAAATAAATATGATTGCTTACAATCTCTAGGAAAATATTTAGTTTCAGACCTCCTTTCTACTAATAATAACTTTGATTTATCTCTAATTAATTTTAGAAATGAGTCTACACTTAGTAAAGCATTGGTTTTTTCACCTACAAAATATGGTTCCTCTAATGAAAGGAAATAAGGTAGATCCACCCCAATCTCATCTCCTAGTTTTAGTAAGGAGAAGGAAATCAAAACTCCTTCCATGGCTACTAGATGTGGGGGTAAAGCTCCAACTATAACTCCCCCTGTGAAGGTAGGAAGGTTGACATAAAAGGAGACTCTTAAGAAGGTGATAAAAGTGGATATTGCATATGGTTTTGAATTGGCACTCCATTTTAAAGGGGGTAAGCTCTCCAAAAAAAAAGCATTATATGAAGCTAGTTCATGGAACATCAAAGGCATGAATATTTCTCATAATCAAAGAGTTTTTAGAGATTTTATATTTAGTCATAATCTTCATGTTTTGTCCATACAAGAGACAAATATAGATTTAAAAAAAAAATTGGTAAGAAGAATTTGCTATGGAAGGAATCTATATCAGAATGTGTGAGTTCGATGGGTGCTTTAGGAGGTATTATCACATTCTAGAATTTTAAGATGGTTAAAAGTCAACTTATATTCAAATCCAAGTATCACTTAGATATTATTTTTCCTAAAAAAGAAAATACTTTTATGTGGATCTTCTAAACTATATATGCACCTAACTCTCTTGTGTATAAAATAATTTTATGGGAGGAATGATCTTTTTTTAGAGATTCTTTTAAGGAGCTACACTGTGTGCTTGCTCGAGACTTTAATAATCCATTTTTTGTAAGTGATAAAAAGGGATGGAATCAAGTTATGACTGATAGTATGGATGATCTAGCTTATTTACTAGTTAATTGTAGTCTTTTTGATGTTGATATAAGAGGACAGTTTTACACTTGTACTAACAAGAGGATGTGTAAAAATCTCATTCAAGTTAGACTTGACAGAGTTTTAGGTTTAATGGACTAGTTCTCTAACAAAGATTTTCTTCTTTGTTTACTTCTTAGGATTAGATCTGATCACAATCCATTGAAATTGATCATTGAAGCTAAATCCACAAAATAAAGGAGTCCTTTTTGGATGGAACATAAGTGTTTTCACCACCCTAAGATTAAAGACATAATGTATGAGTGGTGGGACACTATGGTAGATGTCTTAGCTATGTTTAGATTAGTTCCCAAACTGAAATTAGTCAAAACGAATATTAGGGTGTGGAATAAAGTGGTGTTTGCTAATGTTTTTATTCATAAAAAGGATTTGAGGGAGGAGTTTTCTATTTTTTAGGAAACCACAACCACCTATGGTTATGATCTTCTTACTAGTTATAAAGAAAAATAAATGCTTGATCATTATCATGAAGTGTCTGCCAGGGAGGAAAGATTTTGGAGGCATAAATATTTTGTTATTTGGCTTAAGGATGGGGAAAAGAACACCAAGTTCTTCCATATGTCTACCTTGAAACATTGGTCCTAAAATCACATTAAACACATTAGAAATTTTGATGGAGTTTTATGCTTGGATCAAAATTCCATTAAAGAGGAAAGTATTACTTTTTTTTAAAAAATTATCATTTGATAATCTGAGAAGTAATGTCAGAATGGATCAAGAGCTGATTCATGAAATACCTCATCTTATTTATAATGAATTCAACTTAAGCCTTGTTAAGACAACTTCATTGGATGAAGTTAAATCTTTACTTTTTCTTATGGTCAAGGATAAGACACTAGGCCTAGATGGTTTACCCATTACTTTCTTTCAGTTATTTTGGGATATCATTAAGAAAGATGTAATGGAGGCTATTAATGAGTTTCTTTCTTAAGGATAGATATTGGAAGAGCTTATTAATATGTTTATTACTCTAATTCATAAAAATGAGGGTCTTATTAGTTTCTCTAAATTCAGACCCCTCAACGTATGTGACACGACCTATAAAATCATAATTAAAGTTATGTCTTTGAGAATGCATCCATTAAGGGATAAAATCATTGGTGCTCAATAGGGTGGCTTTATTTTTATGGTGGTAAATTCAAGATGGTATAATAGTTATCCATGAAATAATTCACTCCATCTATAGAAGCAATCAATCAGGTATGATTTTAAAGCTTGATATGAATAAGGCATATGACAAGATGGATTGGAAGTTCCTAAGAAAGGTTATCACCCAATTTGGGTTCGAAGACATACTTAGGGGTTTAATCAAAGATTTTATTTCTACTGCTAATTTTTCTATTCTTATTAATAGAGTTCCTACTAGCTACTTCGGTAGTAAAAGGGATATCAAACAAGGAGACCCAATTTCCTCTTTTCTTTCCATTATTATGGTAGAATACCTTAGTATATTTATGTTGGTATCTCTAAAATAAGTTGAGCTAAAAGGTTTCATACCTATCCATAATCTTGAACTATCTCTTCACTAGTAGTCTATAGATGATACTATTATAGTGGATAAAACCTTAATTCAAGAAGAAAAATAATTAAAGAGGGTGATTTTGTCTTATAATTTTTCCTCTCATCAAAAAAATAGTTTTGAGAAGAGTTCCCTTTATTTTTTCAATACTCCAATGGGGAGGCAGCTCAAAATAATGACAATACTAGGTTTCCAAATTAAAGAGTTACCTGTCTTTTATCTTGGCATGCCAATGAGTAGTAGAAATATTTCTATGAAAGATTAGAACCCTCCATTGGACAAGTTTCAAAAAACATTAGTTGGTTCAAAATTTATGCTTCTTTCCTTGGCAAGGAAGCTAGTTATTATTAATAGTGTGTTGTAAATCCTTCCTATTTTTTTAATATCTATGTTTAAAATTCTAAACATTGTTAGGGTTAGGTTGGAAAAGATTCAAAAACGGTTCATTTAGTTTGGCATGGAGGAGAAGAATAAATTCTCTCTAGTGTCTTGGGATATGATTTGTGTTCTAAAAGTCTTTAGAGATTTGGGCTTAAGAAAAATCAAGTGGATGAACTTGACACTAATTGCCAAATTAACTTGGAGATTCATCACTGGTGACACTTTTTGGATTATAATATTACAAGAAATACTTAAACTCTAAAAATATGATGTCATTCTTATATGAGGATCATTTTACTAGAGGTTATTATTTCTAGAATTAAATGATTTCCAATAAAGATCTCATTGTTGAGGGAAGCAAATGAAAGATAGGTAATGAACAACAGGTCAACTTTTGGGAAGATACATGGTTACTAGATAAACCTCTTATCTTCTTGGAACCATGTTCATAGATTGGATTGATAATCCAATGTTCCTATGGAATCAAAGTCTCTTAGTATATGGAGTTTTTAAATTACAGTAAGAGTTTAAAAATATTGTCTAGATCTAATTTATCTATTGAAGATAATTCTATGTTATCGGAACTTTAGATTATTCTTAAAACCTTTCACATTCCTCAGCTACTCAAGGAGGATGAATTTACTTAGAAAGATTCATTTGAGGGATCTTATAGTGTCAAATCTAGTTATAAATTGATCATTTAAACTCCCTATGAAGACATTCATTGGGCTAGCATGTGGAACAAATAATTGATCCCTAAGATTAATATTTTTTATGGATTTTTATTTAGAATAAAATTCTAGCTATTGACAACCTAATAAAAATAGGAATGTGTTTGGTCAATATATGTCCTCTTTGAAAAATTGAAAATGAATAAGTGGCACACCTTCTCTTAGGGTGATCCTTTTCCTTAGAGGCTTAGAGTTTCTTTTTTTAACATTTTTTGATCACCTAGGTTCAATCTCATTCTATTCTAGAAGTTTGGTTGGCTTGGAATCATCATAAGAATGACAAGATTAATAACATTTGGAAATTAGTGCTATCACACATCTTTTGGGTATTTGGAAGAAGCAAAATAATATCAGGTGAGAACAAGATCATTTTAAGAATTCAGGAATCTAAAGCATTGACAACAAAAGCATCACAAGAGGTTGAAAGGATGAAATGTGAAGATAAGGCAATTCATATGATATTCAAAATAAGTCATGCAAGTAAAATGGAGAGACCTTGCATAAGTAGGCAAGGAAATACAAGAATCAATCCTAAATAACCAATGTGGGATAAATCCACAAAGGACAAAAACTAGGGAAAAAATCAAAAAGCTATCTATAGAACCTATCAAGCATGAGCATATAATATAACACCCCCCTCAAGTGAAGTTGGGGACTAACAATAGCCATAAAAGGTGGTATATCCATAATATGAGTCCTATCAATAAGGCCTACTCAAGTACTCTTGTACAATATATATTTATGAAATGAATAAGGAAGATGTCCTCATGAACATCACCAAAGACAACTTATGAAACCCTAAGCATGCCATACAACTCAAGGAAAGGAGGTGATGAAAAAAGTTTCATGAAGATATTGGTAACTTGATGTTGAGTTAGAATGTACTCCAATAAAGCACTCCATCCTTAATGTGCTGACAAATGAATTGAATGTGTATCTCAATGTTCTTAGTCTACTAGTTCTCAATTGGGTTGTGGGATATGTGAATTACACTCTGTTTGTCACACCAAAGTACACTAGGTGAATCCTTCATACAACCAAACTTTGTCAATAATTGATAAAGATTAAGAACCTACTAACTCATTATAATTGCTACCCTATACTCAACCTCTATAGATGAATGTGTAATATCATTTTGCTTATTGCATTCCCAAGTAACTAGAGAAGAAGAAAGACAAAAGATGTAGATAGAAGTGAAAGCATGTCATCAATAGGACCAACCTAATATAAATTAGTATACCCAACCAACTAAGTATAACCTATCATGTGGTGTAATCCAAAATGTGTAGTGCCTTATAGATATTGTAAAATCCTCTTATCATCCTACCAACGACTATCATGAGGAGCATGTGCAAACTTAGATAAAATCCCAATTTCAAATGAAATATCGAGGTGAGTATGGATTAAATACATAGGACTCCAAAACATCTACCTATATAATATAGGATCACAAAGAGGAGTACTACAGTTGTTAGTGAGAGTGGCTCCAAACTAGAAAGGAGAGGGACTTGACTTACAATCGGCCATGCCAAAATGCTAAAGAAGATCAAGGGTGTAATTCTATAGATTCAAATGAATCCCTAAATGTGTTTTAGAAATATGAAAACCAAGGAAGAAGTGGAAAATTCTAAGATCTATCATATCAAATTGTGCTAAGAGATCCTATTGAATAGCCTAAATTTGAGAAAAGGAGTTACCTATGAGAAGCAGATTGTCAACATACAAGGCCCGTATAAAAATATCCTCTCAAACATGTTGGGTATATATTCTAGGATCTGAGTGGTAGAGAATAAAGCTAGTAGAGAGAATAATTGAATTTGTATTCTCATACCAATCTTTAGGGGCCTATTTAAGACCATAAAGAGACCTCCTAAGTCAACAAATAAGAGAAGAATCATGAACAAACCCAATAGGTTGCTCCACGTATATTTCCTCTTGCAAATATCTATGTATATTTCCTCTTGAAAATCTCTATGTATATTTACTCCTACAAATATCCATGTAAGAAGGCACTCTTAACGTCCATCTGGTACACTAAAAAAACCGATGATGTAACAAGAGAAAGTACAAGGCACATATAATCCATTTTGGAAATGGGTTCAAAAGTCTAAGATTTATCAATACCTTCAACTTATGAGAAACCCTTTGTAACAAGATGTGCCTTATACTTGTTCATAGCCCATCAATTACATATTTGGTGTGGTATATCCACTTATACCTAACCAAATTTATTCTCTTAGGAAGAGAGACCAAATCCCAAGTATGATTCTTCATCAAATAAGAATACTCATTTGTCATCACATCATCCCAATCCTATATCCCATGAGCCTATGAAAAGGACTATGGATCCCTAGAGAATTCTTGACACAAAATTATAGTATTTGTAAAATGTGTGTGATGATGTCTAGAGTGTGGAAGACCATTTATAAAATATGTTTCCTAAAAAAATATAGTACGAGGCCATAGAGGAATATTGACAACATCAATGGCAATAGGATCCTCATCTTCCTTAACCTCCTCAAGGGCCTCTTGAACTAGATGCTAAAAAAATGAATCCTCAAGAGGAGGTGAAGAATCAACAAAAGAAAAATAAGAAAGAATGGAAGAAGAATCATGAGAAGTTAAGTTCTCATTAAAATGAACATGTGTTCAAAAAAGAACATCATGAATATCAAGATCTAAAGGACAATAAACTCTCATACCCTCAAAATACCCTAAAAATATAAGGGGTTTGATCTTCTTATCCAATACTTTCCTTTTCTTCTTTGGTACAAAATCCCAAGCATGGATCCCAAAGACTCTAAAAAATGAAACATCAAGATTGGTTCCATATCAAGCCTCCTTTGAAGTGAAATTCTCAAGAGCTCTATGTGGTGTGTGATTTTGAATATAATTTACATAATTAACTATTTTTGCCTAATAGATAGGAGGTAAATCCTATGAATGCATCATGCAATTAGCCATCTCCTTTAGAGTTCAATTTTTATTTTTTGATAATCCATTTGATTGTGGAATAGAATGTTGGTGAATAATGCCATGGTGTGATGAAAAATCAGAGAACTAACTATTCAAATACTCCACCCCATTATCAGTATGAATCTTCTTGATGTAACTAGAAGATTGTTTCTTAACCAAAGATTTAAATAATTTTAAGTTTAAAAAAACATCACTCTTGTACTTTAGGAAATAAACCCAAGTATGACTCAATAAATTCTCAATAAAATTAAGTACATATTTATCTCCATTCAGAGGAGTAGGAAACACCATCAAATCACTATGCATAAGCTCAAGTGGTGAAGAAGCTCTCTTAGACATACACTTAGGAAATGGATCTTGGTGTTGTTCCCCTAATGCATAACTCAGGAAAACTTCATCAAGACATGAATCTATATTAAGACCATCAACCATACCATGAGTGCTCAACTCCTTCAAATATCTATAATTAGTATGTTTGAATCTCTCATGCCAAAGCTTACTGTTAAAATCTGCATGAGAGACCAAATATGTCCCTATAGTAGTATCATCAAAACCTTCAAAGTAATAGAGTCAAGAACTATGATCAACAACACCTTATGAAATAAGTGTATGAGGCTCTATCAATTCTTGAACTTGAGCCCCTTGAGCTATGAAATTCACTATCTTCCCTTGACTAGAATGATGAATCTGATAAACAAAAATCAAATTTGTATTGATGTCAAGAACATATAAAGAATCATTGATGCATCCATGATCATTTTTTATGTCATCCTTTACCTTAATATAAATAAAGGAAGAACATCCAACCTCAATGATGGAATTAGAACTCAAACCAAAAGATACAAAAGACTCCTTAGAAGAAGTCATGTGGTGAGAAGTACCAGAATCTATGACCCAACTATTTGAAATAAGTGACAAAGATCTCCAAATAGCATTAAGTTATTTTGCATGTTCATTGGGTGGCGTGAAGATAGAAACATTGTGTTTTCTAACTACATTATCCAAGGTTTTCATTCTCCTAAAACACCTAGGTTATTCATGACTAGTCCCCCCATAAAAAGAGCATAAAAGGATAGATTTATTCTTAGATTTGGAAGATGATTTGGGTTTAGAGTTATTGGGTTTACGTACACTTTGAGATGGAAGAGTGTTCTTGAACTTACTCTTTGATCTTCTCTTGATCATAGGATTATAGATGATATTAATGCTTTATAAGAGGTGGAAGACTCGAGGTGACATAATTTGGATTATTTCCTAGTAAGTATTGCATAAAACAAGTCTAAATCAGGTATTTTGAATGTGGTACCTAAGGCATTCATACTATATGAAAAGGTAGAATTAAAAATTTGGAATGGACCTTTCACTTGGATAGTACTAGGTACACATACTTCATCTTTATTATCTCATCCACTCCCCTTCAATTATGTCAACAAGTGTTTAAACTTATTGAGATAGTCTACAATAGATGTAAAATATTTGGGAATGAGAGAAGTAATCTCGAATTCAAGTTACATGGCTCTCATATGATATACTTTCCCAAATAAACCCTTTAATTTAGCCAATATTTTGATTACAGAATCACATCCATCCAAATAAAATAAAATACTATCACTCATATAATCCCGTAGCAAACCCATACACTCTTCAAATTTACATTATTGTTAAAAATTTTCATATTCTCTAATGAATTGTGGTTGAACTTATTTTGGTAGGGACCATATTAATTATTTGTGTTTAATGATTATTTCCATTCTAGGTCTCCATGTATGGTAGTTATGTGTAGTTAAATGATCACATTGATCTAAAATATAATAATAATCCATGCTATTGAATCATCAAAGAGCAAAAAAAATGCAAAGAGGGTGCACAAATTAGCACAAAGACAACCCCCCAAAAGATTTGTATTCACCCCCTAAATTTGAAACTTTATTAAAGTATCGATATTTTATAAATATATGACATCAATGGATAGAGAATCGAAAACCATGCACTTTTGAAAAAAATTGAATGTGATTTTGAGTTATGGTTCAAAAGTTATAGGCTTTATGAATTATTGTAAATGGGTCAAAAGTAGTAACAATTACACAACAAGCTAATTTATGTGACCAAATTGATAGTGAACTTAGCCTTCCAACCACTAATTGGAGTTGTAATTTCACCACAAACATTCTCAATCCAAAAGAAGTAAAAAATAATTTGTTGGTAACGTCTATGTGCTTACAACTAAAAGACACTTCCTCTTAAAGTAAAAAATATAGCTATTAAAAACAAATAATGAATAAAATAACTATTTTAATAAGATAATTAATTATATTATAGTTGTCTATCACATAAAAAGTGTCTGATAAAAAATATGGGATGCCACCAAGAAGGGAGAACACTCCCTAGGCACCACAATCAAGGATTATAATGTAGTTGTAGGGGCTGCCAGTGTGCTTGAATAGGTTTGTCAATCTAAGAAAAATTTCAAATATGGAGGCTTGCTAAAATGGAATAGATATTTAGGCCCTATAATAACATGTATTTCAGCCAAGATAAAATTTTAAAGTGCCACACATATTTCCAATGCAGTAAAAGGAACTAGGTTTTCTTAAAGCACCATAAATGGTTAATGCCAACTTCCCATAATGTAGACCTATAATATTATCCTCTCAACATATATTCTAAGCATTCCTATTATCATTTGATCACCTTCTAATGTAGATAAAAGAATGCCACTTGATTGAAAAGGACAGACCTACCACTTAAGAGATGCCAAAAATAATAGCACCAAGGTAGATACTCCTGTGTCAAGGGAATACAAACACACCTATGCAGACCTCTAATAATCCAAAAGAGGATGCCAATGTAGATATCACCAAGGTCAATAAACTAGCCTCCAATAATGAATGGTGCATTCATAGATGGAATAGTTTTGAGGTCAATAGAATTATCTGAAAAAGAAAACTTGTAGAAAGCTTACAAATGGAGGGTTTCAATACTTCAAGGCTCTGGTAAGATATAAAGAATGAGAACAATATCATACCAAGAATACAAAAAATCTAAATAATTCATATCAAAATAATCACAATAGGCTACAAGGATGAAATGAAAAGACAAGGTAATTCATATGATATTCAAAATAAGACATGCAAGTACCATGGAGAGACCTTACATAAGTAAGTTATGAATTACAAGAAGCAAGCATAAATAACCAATGTGAGATAAATACACAAAGGAAAAAACTAAGAAAAAATGAAACAAATATTTATAGAACCTAACAAGCATGAGCATATACTCTAACAAAAATAGGACTTTTCAAGGATTAAAAAAAACCTAGCAGAATGGTGAAAAAAAATTGATATAATATTTAGAGAATCTTAAAATTGTTCCCTCTTTCAAATCCTCACGCATGAAATAATAGGAAGTTATAATTACATCCCTTTGGTAGATTGAGGTATAATCTAGTAATAATTTGGATCCCATAATTTAAGCTAGGAAAATAGTTAAATAGAAAGCTCCAACCCCAGGTTGGGTGAAATTAAAATTTGATGGGGCATCAAAAGGGAACCCAAATGTTTCTAGAGGTGGGGGTATAGTGAAGGATGATGAAGGGAATTTAATTGTAGCTTATGCTATAGGTATGGGTACTAATACTAACCATTGGTCAGAAACGTTAGCTACTCTTTGGGGTCTAAGTCTGGCAAAATAACTCGTGACAAATAGAATTATGATAGAAGGTGATTCTATGAATATAATAAAATTATCCATTGAAAAATAATTTGGAAAATTATAACATAAATCATATCATTTAGGAATCCTTCCTTCTTATTGATTCTTTATATGAGGTCACCATCCAACATGTGTTCATAGAAGGGAATCAAGTTGCAAATTGGTTTTCAAATGGAAATATGTCAACATATCTAAATAAGTGGAATTCATTGGAAAATATTCTTATTTTGATTATCCAAATAATTGATAAGGAAGCTATATTTTTCAATTATTAACAACTCTTCTATGACATGCCTCTAGTTGTACATCTTTGCTAGTGTTAGTTTTTATTTTGAGTTGATATGTAGGGGGCATGTTAATTTAATGAGACTTAATTTAAGGTTCATCCTAGCCTCCAATTCTCACTCCTTGGTTCCACATATTGAAATCCCCATATTACTAAATGGAGATGGAACAATTATATTGAAAGCAAGGAAAGCTTTTTCCCACGTGTGTGGTGATGATGATAGATAAATGGTGGCTTGTGTTGAATCATTATTAATTGATAGGGATATTTTTATATGATTTTCCTCTAACAAAGACATAAATAGAATTCCTACGGTGATAAAGGTAATTACAAAGAGACATAAAATGGTGAGAAGAAAACCAAGACAAATTGAGCCTATTCTAGATGTAAGCTTGAAGGAAGATGCTAACTTATGGGAAATACTTCAAATTGGTGGAATGGAAAATTTCATGCAAAGGGTGGAAGGATATGATACACACATTTATAAATTTTTTGTTAAGGATTAGCATTGTAGAGAGGTGGTCTTCAATGACATCACTATAGAAATCATGGTGCAATTGTTAGCTTAGGTGATTGGTTTGGATATAGAATCCACTAAAATGCTCAAAATAATAAGAAACTATAAGGAAGAAAAGGACAAGTTTATATTGGAAGGGGATATTTTGGATCCTTTACAAAGTGCATTTGATTAGGAAATAATATTGGATTTATCTAAGACCTCTCAATAAGATTAAATGCAAAAACTAAAATTATGGAGTAGGTGAGAGAGATTATCAAAAATCAAGGTGCATAAATGATATTCCTCATTAACTCTAGATGAATAAATATAAAGTGAGAGGTTGCATATATATGAGGGAGAGAGATAGAGACCCCACATTCAAAGGAATGTGGGACTAACTTTCCTAAAAGACCCAAATGAACTAGCTACCCTAAGCAAGCTAATGACACATGTAGACAAAAATTGTAAGCATATCTTAAGTAGAATGGAAAATTGAGTCTCAATAATGAGGCCTAATGAGGTGCCCAAGTACATAAACATGATCCCCATTATCCTAAAAAATATTAAATATGAGTGCCTTCACAAAGAAGAGAGAGAAGGTAAGCACATAATGTCACACAAAAAATTCTATAGTAGGTCCCTCTACAATAAATGATGTCTCTTCCTTTCTAAAGAAAGAAACCCCAAACTTTCAAACGGTTGAATCCCCAATCAAGTGAAATGAAATTAGGAATAATGATTTAAATCTATATAAAATACTCAAAAGTCTCCCTACTAGTGCTCAAATGTGCCAAAGTCGGATGTATAATCACAAGCCTAACCATAGAAGATTGCAATAAAGAAGCATGTACTAAAGGGGAGAGAACATGAGGGTTATAAGTACCCTCATTACATCTATAGAAGAAGAATGACATAGAACTTTTTTTGAAATAATGTCCATGAGAAGAAGAGAGCAAGGCTCAACAACTGTTGACAGTGAAGATTGGTCTACAAATGAAGCAGTTAGAGCTATAAGATAAACATTCATACGAACATATGAGTCATCGATTCTCTCAATATGTGTACTCTCACTGGAATCAATAAAGTCTTCCAAAATGGAAGTTTTTTAATTCTCTAAAAGAACAATAATCTACACAAGAATGGATGTATAATCTGTAATGAGACAACTAAGGTCTAGAAAACTTTTCTCCTATAGTGGGGGCTTGATAGAAGGAAGAGCACTATCCACCATGGATGTGTCATCATAAAAAATAGAAGCAAGATGGGAGAGTAAAACAATATTAGAAGATACAATAGGAAGATGAGGAGTAGGTGTGACATAAATCATAGTAGGATCCCTGAAAAGACTCTAAAGAGTGTTCCAAATAGTGAAGTGACACTCTATGTGCTCTATATGGTGGTGTAGATCCCATGAAAGGTGTATCAATAAGTGACCATATACATAGTCACAAGAGTTGGCCCAATCATCATATTGACCTAGTTCAATAGGATTAGGAATTTATTCATATAAGAATGGAATAAGATCCTAATCTATGAGTAAACATTCTATGTACACCCATCATGAAGCATAATTGGTATTCCCAAGAAGGACCACTGGTGTAGACTCAACCTTCTTCCTCTAGAGTCTCTCAATTGGAATTGTCACGACTAAGAGAAGACACCAAGGAATTCAAATACTATAAAATGTACTCTACAATGATGCTATAATACCGTATGCTCATAAATAAGATGTTAGATATAGTTCAAAATGTGTCAAAGTGAGAAACTAGTGTGGGATTCAATACAAATAGTACATGCTTAGAATATAAATGTCAAGGACAACCAAAAATTAATCCACATGTGAGAAATTGGTGCATGAAGTATAATTCATAAAGTACTAGGGCCCATAGCACATACAACCTACCTAAATATGACACTTCATAACTTTAGTGTATTTACAATATAAATAGGACTGATCGAATGGGAATGGAAAATAAAGCACTTTTGTAAAAAGTGGCACTCCAATATGAGTTTCCAAGAAAAATCTATGGCTAATAACATTTCCCATCGTTACTGACCTATTTAATGAACTTGCACTTAAAAGTTTAAAAAGATCCTCTAAATAGGGGTAAGGTAGCCTTCCAACCAATCATTAGAACTAGAATGGAACACTAAATCTTCTCACAATAATACTTAGTCAAAACCACTCTTCCCATACACCCCTACATTCACTTTAATGGAAAAAGCTTATAAAAGGTGTTTTAATTGTTAAAAATATACAAAACTATTTAAATAAAATTAAATAATGCTTTAATTTTTAATCTTTTCATGGCATAAATTAGTTTTATCTTTGACGTAGCTATGAGAAGGAAAAGCTCTGCCACTTTTTTAAAGAGAAGTAAGGGACCAACACTGCCATTATGCATGCATAGGTCTGGAAAATCAGATTTAAGCCATCATAGAGGGAAAATCAATAGGATTTTATCAACCAAAATAAATCTAATCTATAAATTAGAGATATTATCCACTTAAGGGAGAGATATGTAGTTGATTTTGGTTAAATATATGTTATTAAGGGAGATTATAACCCTGTATAGTATTACGTGGCATGAATACTACATAGATATGTTAAATCCTACATGGAGACCAATGAGTAGAATGGTGAGGGAGTGGGTTGATAAACAAATAGAGAGGTCATTAGAGGATGGCATGATGCATAGATACTAATTTGATGCCATTTTCAAACAAAGATGAGATCAACTGGTGATAATAATAAATCTCTTCTTTATAGTTGTTCTTCGATCACATCACCTTTAAAAACAACCAGATCCCTTTCTCCCTGGAAAATGCCTCTACTACTCACTCAACCTTCTCAAAAATAATTTTGAGAGAATTTTCAAGTGGTTCATGGGTAAAAACCACCACAAATAGCTTATAATATCTATCGTATTCACCAAAGATGAGCACACACTTCAAATCAGGCAGAGATGGCTTAGAATGGTGGTGAGCATACCTGAAACCATATGTTGGGGATTTTTAGTGAAATACATTGGTCAAAGACTCCATTGTGAATTGGATTCAAAATATTCCTCCAAACTTTTTGTTAGGTAAACAATAATCAAACTAGAAACAATTAAAAAAACACATGCAAATACTATTTTGAGTGTTAGAGGAAAATAAACTACAAATTATACCCTCAGATCTCAAGTAAAACACTAAGAAATCTAACCAAGGATTAGAGGAAATACAAACAACTTTTGAGTGAGGCTCTGATACCATATTGGATTTCTCCAAGACCTCTCAATAAGATCAAATGCACACATGAAAACTATGAAGTAGGTGAGAGATATTACCAAACAAAAAAGTGAATAAATGATATTCTTCATTAATTCTAGATGAATAAATACAAAGGGTGGGGTTACATATATAGGAAGGATAGAGATAGAGAACCCCCATTCTAATTAATGTGGGAATAACTTTCCCAAATGACCCAAATGACCTAGCTACCCTAAACAAGCTAATGACATGTGTAGACAATACCCAGAAGACAAAAGTATACACCAAAAAACACTTCCTTCTTCATTTGGTGATGTTGCAAAGTAGTTCATACTCTACATCATGTGAGAAGGTAGATAGAATTTTGTCTTTTGGTCTCACTTCATTTTCTTAAATTACTTCAGGTATAAGGTTCTCCTAACCCTGCCTTTTTACATTTTACATTCATTTAAAAGCTCCATTTTAGATATAAAATGTGGCAATAAGAGTGAACCTTTTCATCATGTAGTTATTTTTATGATCTATAAGTATTTTAGAGGGATGAACAAGAGTCCCCTCGATTTACCTCCTTCCAAAGCTAAATTTGTTGGTATTAGATCTCCATCTAAGTTGAGTGGCCCAAAGAACCTTGTTCCTAGTAAATAGGGTTTTCAAAAAATAGGAGTTTATTTAAGCTCATGGAAAGATAATTTTAAGTGAAAACTAAGGACCTATTCCAAGGGAAAATCTAATAAGGGAGGGGATTTTATTCTTGGAAAGGATGCTTCTAAAGAAGATCCAGTTTTTGTTCAGGAGGAAGAGGCTATGGAGGGGTTAAATTTATTGAAGTCTAATGCTCTAGAGGCTAAGAAGAAGGGGAAGACTCTAATTGGCGATGTCTCTACTAAGGCCAACATGGAAGATATTCAAAGACCCACTCACATGTCCTATACTTAGAATAAAGGTCTATATTTTGAATTTGATAGGGTGGTTGAGTTTCTTATTGATCAAAGTAAAGTTGATAGTATTGAGGAGGAGTCATATATTCAAAAAGTGATGCTCGGGTGGTTTATGTGTGAAATCATAGCCTAGAAAGAACAAACCAAGTCTCTTTCAGCCTTGGTTTCCTAGATTTTTTTTTTAAATGAGTAGAAAGAGATGACTACCAAGTTGAAGAGGTTTAGGTATAGGGCTTCAAGTTTGGAAAGGAAGGATGATGGTCTTAAGGAGAACATTAAATATCTAGTGGAGGTTAGAAAAGCATCGGTGAAAGATAACATCACTAGCCTTGAGATTCTTATAACTCTTTTGAGTAAGGCAAAAAGGAGTTGGGCCTTCTTCCTCATAAGCTCAAAAGTGTCGCAAATGTTATAAGTATATTATCCCATCTTAGCAAAATCTTCAACATATGAATTTAAACTTGAAAATATGTATTATGAGTTGGAAGGAGGTAATAATTCTTAGTTACTTTCTAGTTTTTCTTGTTGTTATTGCTTTAATTCAGTTTTTTGCTTGTATTTTATAGACTTTATTGTTTACTCAGCCTAGGTGGCCTAGTATCCATGTTCCTTGTATAGGTTTATGTCCCTAGTTAAAAAAAACTCAACTTTAACCTTAATATAAAAATAATTCCATGACTTTTGAATATTTCTATTTTATAAAAATCAATAAAATCCAAACATCAACCAATCCTACATCAAATACCATTTAAAAGCCAAGACAATCATACATTAACCAATAATTTATTTTTAAATGTTTATCTCCAAATCATCATGAAATCAACCATTCTTCCAAAGTAAATTACTTCCATTCCTTGTACCCTCTGTACGCCCCCTTCCCCCTCTACTCTCCCCTTCCTCCCATCCCATATATAACCTTGAACCTCCCTCATTTAATGAGGAGGAGGAATAATTTTCCACCATTGATATTTGATATATGATCGAGATCAATGGCTCACAATGATCATGAAATTCTATAAATTGAGGGTTCCCTATCTCATTTGAAAAAGAATAATTTTCCTAATAGAGTTTTTACAAAATTAGCAAGGAGGATTTTAATTGATAATAAAATGATACTCAAGTCTTCAAATAAAGATTCAACCATCCTCTTCACTCATCATTAAATCATCTATTTTTCAATGGATTACACTTTTGAATTTCCCACATGTCTTCTACAAGAGTTTTTTCAACTACATCTAAGCACATCACTCTTTTTAGCAAGGAGATCACAATAAAAGGTATAAAAATTACATTTGGTTACTTTTTTATTTTATTTATTATTAGTCTTTCTTAATCTAAGGATGTAGACTTAGGTTAGTGGTAGGATTTTCAATTGATTTTATTTTTATACTAACTCAGAACTAACCTTTATAATTGTGTGTTACATATGGCACACTTAGTCAAAACAAGCCAAAGATATAAAGTCAAGAATTTAAAGTCAACATCCAAGTAAAATATGGTAAACTCTTACCAAGTTTAATAAAATTCAAAACTCAACATTCCCTAGTGAATCCTTTTTTGAGTCACTAGAGTGAAAACCAACAAATCAAGATTTGAAATTTTCATTCCTTAGTGAAACCTTATTTGAGGCACTATGGAATAATCAAACTCAAAATATTGAAAATAAATAAGAAAATTCCCCTAGTGAAACCTTGTTTGAGGCACTATGAGACAATCAAAATCAAAATCCAAAAATTTAAAAATCCAAGCCACTTAGTAAAAACCTCTTTAAGGCACTATTAGACTAAATTTTAAATCAAAATCAGGTAGATACTCTTAGTTTGTAAAACATGAGATTGTTGGTCAAATCCCCCTTCACATCATAATCACTGTTGGGGATCAACCAACAATGGATTACACTTGTGAAAGCAATAAACGCGAAAATAAATCAGATAGATAAGTAACTAAAATGATAAATAGCACAGAACAAGATATACAAGAAAACACCCTGAAAACTTGTATTAAAACTCTTTACAATAGGAATACAATTTGAAGAAACTTCGTTCTTCCACACCTCTCTCAGATGCACACAAGATCTCTCACTAGATCTCTATTCCTCAAGAGCTCTCTCTCAAGTACAATCAAATCCAACAACCTGGATTGATGCAACTCAATACTGTCCTTCAAACATTCACAATGTTCTACTCATACAGTTCAACTCTCTTACACACAATAGCTAAGAAGATCTTTCCTACATATAGAAAATAGGAAAACTTAAGCATGCCTTTACAACAAACAGTTAACCTCTTCAACAAGGGCTCTAAAAATAACATTGCTAATAATAGAGACGCGAGTTTGAGTTCACAACTCAAACTCATCATGCAAACACTCGCTTCTGTCCTTAGAAATCGCTTACTGGACACGCAGGTAACCGACGTCGGTTCCTGTCTGTTCGCCTGTGACCGTCGCCGGCCGACCCTACTGCCGACGTCGGCGCCTCTGCAACTGCAACTGACCGACGTCGGTCGCTCCTGACCGACGCCGGTGCCTGTGTAGACCCAAAACTATTTTGTATGCTCCTTGGTGAAGCTTTTAGCTCCACACCCTATCAATCTCCCACTTGGAGATAAACCAGCTGCACCAGTACCTGTACAGCAATATCCTCTAGCTCCTCCATCTTCAACTCAATCATGAAGACCAATAGAAGTTGAATGAAGATTCAACTTCTCCTTAGTAACCGGCTTTGTTAGCATATCAGCAGGATTCTTGTCTGTATGGATTTTCTCCAGCTTCAACTCACCATCTTCCAATACCTGCCGTATGAAGTGGTACCTTAGCTGTATGTGCTTGGTTTTTGAGTGAAACGCTGAGTTCTTAGCCAAATGGATTGCACTCTGACTGTCACTATATAATCTGCAACTTCCATGCTCCCTTCCAAGCTCTACTAAGAATCGTGTCATCCATATCATCTCCTTGCTAGCTTCTGTAGCTGCAATATATTATGCTTCTGTAGTTGACAAGGCTACAACCTTCTGCAACTTAGATATCCAACTAACCACTGTTCCACCTACAGTAAAAACATAACCTGTGGTGCTTCTCCTGCCATCCAAATCCCTTGCCATATCTGAATCTACATAGCCATCTAGAGAAGTATCTGAACCTCCATAGCACAAGTGTCTACTGCTGGTTCCTCTCAGATATCTAAGGATCCATTGAACTGCTTTCCAATGTTCCTTACCTGGATTGGCCATATACTTACTTACCACTCCCACTGCTTGGGCAATATCTGGTCTAGTACATACCATTGCATACATCAAACTTCCTACCGCAGAAGAATATGGAACCTTACTCATGTACTCTACCTCTTCATATGAATTGGGACATTGTTCTTTACTTAACTTGAAATGTCCAGCCAAAGGTGTACTTACTGGTTTAGCATCCTGCATATTGAACCATTTCAACACCTTGTCCACATAATCTTCTTGAGACAATATCAACCTGTGATTTTTCCTGTCCCTCTTAATGCTCATGCCAAGGATTTTCTTTGCTGCTCCCAAATCCTTCATAGCAAACGTTTGAGCTAATTTTACCTTAAGCTCTGAGATGTCCTGCATGTGAGACCCTGCAACCAGCATGTCATCTACATACAACAATAGAATAACATATCTACCGTTATCAAATCTCTTGAAATACACACAATGGTCTGATTGACACCTACTGTAGCCATGCTCAGTCATAAACCTGTCAAATTTCAAGTACCATTGCCTAGGAGCTTGCTTGAGGCCATACAAGCTTTTCTTCAACCTGCACACAAACTTCTCCTTACCCTTGACCTCGAATCCTTCTGGTTGTTCCATATAAATTTCCTCATCCAAATCTCCATGAAGAAACGCTGTCTTAACATCTAGCTGCTCAAGATGCAAATCCTCAAAAGCAACCAAAGACAATACAACCCTTATTGAAGTCATTTTTACAACTGGAGAAAAAATCTCGCCAAAGTCAATACCTGGCTTTTGTGCGAATCCTTTTACCACTAATCTGGCCTTATATCTCATCTGACCATCCTCACCTTCTTTTAACCTGTAGGTCCATCTGTTCTTCAGTGTTCTCTTACTGGCTGGCAATTCAACCAAATCCCATGTTTGGTTCTCTCTTAAGGACTCCATCTCCTCAACCATGCCACGCTCCCACTTACTCCTGGACTCCACCTGTAATGCTTCTTCAAAACTTTCTGGTTCTCCACCATCAGTTATCAATAAATAATATAAGGAAGGAGAATATCTAATTGGAGGCTTACTCACCCTTTCAGACCTCCTGATGGGTGTCTTGGACTCGTTCTCAACAATCTGTCCACCCAAGTTTTCTGACAGTGACCGACCTCGGCCACCTGTAGACCTGTTACTGGCCGACGTCGGTTCTTCCTGACCGACGTCGGTTCCTGGTCTGCCGACGTCGGTCTCTGTATGACCGACATCGGTTTCTGTACAGCCGACGCCGGTTCCTGACTTGCCGACGTCGGTCTCTGTGTTTTCCTGTAAGTGATTATTTCTTTTTCCCGCGAGCTCATTTTGGACCATAACTTCATCCAATTCACCATTGCTCTGCCCAGATTGATCCAGCTTCCTTATCTGATCACTGTACAGCACTCTTTCATTGAAAACAACATCACGGCTCCTAATTACCTTGTTAGTTCCTAGATTCCAAAATCTGAAACCAAAATCATCTAAGCCATAGCCAATAAACGTGCACCTCATAGACTTAGCGTCAAGCTTCTTTCTATTTTCCTTATCTATGTGCACAAAGGCTTCACAACCAAAAACTTTGAGATATGAGAGATCTACCTTTTTACCTGTCCATGCCTCTTTTGGAATTCCACCATCCAGAGCTGTAGAGGGTCCTCTGTTGATCAGGTACACTGCGGTGTCAACTGCTTCTGCCCAAAACTCTAAGGGTAACCCTGCATGCAATCTCATACATCTTGCACGCTCCATAATAGTTCTGTTCATCCTTTCAACAATACCATTCTGCTGAGGTGTCCTTGGAACTGTCCTTTGCCTACGGATTTCGTGAGTGTAACAATACCAGTTAAACTTTAGACTGCAGAACTCACCGCCATTATCGGATCTCAAGCACTTCAATCTTCTGCCTGTTTCATTCTCAACCATGGCTTTCCAAATCTTAAAAGTCTTAAAAACATCAGATTTCTTTTTAATATAGTAGATCCATACCTTCCTTGTAGCATCATCTATGAATGTGACATAGTACCGTGATCCGCCAATAGAGGCTACCTGAGCCGGTCCCCACACGTCTGTGTGAACAAGCTACAACTTCTGCCTTTTCTTAGTAGACCCAGTCTTGAGAAAACTAACCCTTTTCTGTTTTCCAAATACACAATGCTCACAAAATTCTAGATCCAAACTTTTCAAATCTGAAAGCATACCTTTAGACTTAAGAATTGACATCCCCTTCTCACTCATGTGGCCAAGCCTTGAGTGCCACAATTTAGCATCCACATCTGAAGTAGATAAAATTGAAGGAGGTTTGTTAATAACACAATTACACAAATAGAGAGTACCTTCTCTCTTACCTCTGGCCATAACGAGTGCACCCTTGGTCACCTTCCAAGAATCTGCTGTGAGAGTTACTGTACAACCCTCATCACCTAGTTTACCTGCAGAAATCAAATTTCTCTTCAAACTAGGAACATGCATCACGTCTCTCAACACCCACGTGTTGCCATTCTGCATCTTTAGCTGCACTTTACCTTTGCCAATAATCTTACAAGGTTCGTCATCCCCTAAGTATACTATTCCAAAATCCCCTTGGATATAGTCACTGAAATATTCCCTGTTAGGAGTAGCATGAAAAGATGCACCAGAATCTAGTACCCAAGATTCTATATTATTATGCAAAGAGAAAATTAAAGCATCCTGTGTAATACCTGCAATCTTGGCTTCTTCCTTTCCTTCGTGTTGGTTGTCCTCCTTAGGCTTTGACCAACAGTCTCTGCTTATGTGCCCCATCTTTCCACAGTTCCAGCATTGTGGCTTCCTGCCATTTCTGGATTTAGATCTGCCTTTCCCTTTAGACTTGGATCTTGCTCTGGCTTTCTTGCTCTTCTCTTTTTGCCTTCCCCTGCTCTCAAAACTTAAAGCGTTCCCGGATGCCTCTTCTGTGCTTTTCCTGCGTATTTCCTCATTCAAGATAACACTAACAACATCCTCTACTTTCAAAATATTTGATGCAGATGCAGTATTAGAAACTGCCATTACTAAGCCATGCCAGCTTTCAGGCAAAGAACATAATATCAAAAGAGCTTTTATTTCATCTTCAAATACAATATTGACTGAACTTAACTGATTAACAATACCATGAAAATCATTCAGGTGATTAGAGACAGATCCACCTTCTTGCATATGCAAATTAAATAACTACTTCATTAAATATACCTTATTTGAAGCTGAGGGTTTTTCATACAGATTTGCTAACGTAGTCATTAACTCTACCGTAGTTTTTGCCTGTGACAAATTAGATATCACAGTGGAGGCCAGACTCAGTCTTATAGACCCAAGAGCCTTTCTGTCAAGAACTTCCCATTCTTCATCCTCCATGTCCTTGGGCTTCTTTGCTATCCCACCTAACGGTAAATAAAGATCCTTCTGATACAGATAATCCTCTATCTGCATTCTCCAGTGTTGATAGTTCTTGCCATTAAACTTTTCCATTCTCAACTTACTTTCTTCTGCCATTGCTTCTCCCACTCAAACAGAAATCCCTGTGAGCAACCTGTAATCCAAACACACTACACAGATCTGAACAACCTGTTAGTGAACCTGAGCTCTGATACCACTTGTTGGGGATCAACCAACAATGGATTACACTTGTGAAAGCAATAAACACGGAAATAAATCAGATAGATAAGTAACTAAAATGATAAATAGCACAGAACAAGATATACAAGAAAACACCCTGAAAACTTGTATTAAAACTCTTTACAATAGGAATACAATTTGAAGAAACTTCGTTCTTCCACACCTCTCTCAGATGCACACAAGATCTCTCACTAGATCTCTATTCCTCAAGAGCTCTCTCTCAAGTACAATCAAATCCAACAACCTGGATTGATGCAACTCAATACTGTCCTTCAAACATTCACAATGTTCTACTCATACAGTTCAACTCTCTTACACACAATAGCTAAGAAGATCTTTCCTACATATAGAAAATAGGAAAACTTAAGCATGCCTTTACAACAAACAGTTAACCTCTTCAACAAGGGCTCTAAAAATAACATTGCTAATAATAGAGACGCGAGTTTGAGTTCACAACTCAAACTCATCATGCAAACACTCGCTTCTGTCCTCGGAAATCGCTTATTGGACACGCAGGTAACCGACGTCGGTTCCTGTCTCTTCGCCTGTGACCGTCGCCGGCCGACCCTACTGCCGACGTCGGCACCTCTGCAACTGCAACTGACCGACGTCGGTCGCTCCTGACCGACGCCGGTGCCTGTGTAGACCTGAAACTATTTTGTATGCTCCTTGGTGAAGCTTTTAGCTCCACACCCTAGCAATCACCACATTCCTCCATATCCTTCAATAAATCAACAAAAATCTTCTATCCAATACAGCTTATTATTCAACCTCATTATCAGTACTCTATTTTCTAGGGGCTATGCTGACATCCTGATCAATTTAGATAAAGCCAATCTAGATATCAATAAATTTCATGATGATATCTCTAGAGCACATAATTGAAAGATAAAAGGGTTAAAATTATGCATCTCTTAATACTCTAATATTTTGAGATACTAAAAAATAAAAATATAAAAAATAGAAAGATAAATAATCCATCTAATTGGTAAAAACCATGCTTATGTCATCTTGAGAAATTACCATGATGAAAAATATGTTTCTGGTGTCATATAGATAATATGTTTTCTATAAGTACCTTAACACTTGGGGGAAGCCACATTTTCATCCTTATCCATTACATTAATATATTTTGGCCATTGAATCCTATCCAAATACTTATGCATCCTAAACATCCTACATCATCCTCATATCCATCTTATTGTGTATGTCCTTTCTTCTCATTTTTACCTTGAAAATAAAGTGGACAATGTTTTGAGCCCTAGTTTAGGAAACATCTTGGTATATCATCATTGAAAATTTGATGATAGGACACTTGGTTTCCACATGGCATGGTCCTTGGAGATACCTAATCCATTCCTAATCACCCCATCATCATGCAAAAATAGCCTAAATTTTATCATTCATCATGCATTACATTTTCCACCCTAATGCTATAACATGTTTTTTATTTGCTAGTAGCCCTTTCACATACATCTAGTTTCCCCTTGTATATACTTATATAAAATACTTTAGATAAGCCCTTTGTATATACTTATTCAATAAAAATACTAAAATATCATAAAATAAAATAAAAAAATACAAAAACATCGACAAGTCTAAAAATACTCAAAAAAATCATAAATTTAATAAAAATATAAAAGCATTAGAAACATCCAAAATCAAAAAACATCATAAAATCCAATCATCCAAAAACATAATAAACATCCAAAAGGAAAAAAAAATAAAAAGGGATGTAAATATCGAAGAGAAATATAAAGCCAAAAAATCTAAAAACATTTGTTTTGTCTTAAAATCCTTGATCAAATCATTTCAACCACCATTGGAATGTGTCGTTCCTAAATTTACCTTGTGTGTGGAAATCATATCATTCCTACATTTGGGGATATTTCATTCCCATATATGTCCTATTTGGGTCAAATCATCAATCCAAGATTGCAAATTTAACCCAGTTTGAGGTAAATCAAAGCGTGAAAATTATTTCAAGATATTTTATTCACAATACAATCCCACTAAATGTATCCTTGTTTCGGGGAACCATATTGATTAATGACAAAAACAATTCTAATGATTTTGTTTTTAATGTTATTTATTTAATTTTCATGTGGTGTCTTGACTTAGTCTATATACATGTGACAATAAGGACATGATTGTTTTTCCATATCATGGTCCATTTTGTCATGTGATTGTTCCTGAGTCCATCCATTTACATATAACAATAATGTATTATATTTTTTTATACCATGGTACATTATTGGTATCTTTCTATTGGATCGTGGATCAGTCCTTATGCACATTTATTTTAGGTCATCATGATGTTTTATATCATGATGCATATTGTTGTGTGTAATATCAAAAATCATGTTAAAAAATCATGTGGAAACACACTAAAACATAAGTTTATCCCTTTTCAAAATCATATTTTAAAATCAAATCATCTCATCCCTCTTTGACATTTTTCAACACTAGATTGACATCTATTCTCATTATTTTCCATCATATTACTCCATTATTTAGGATAAGTACATTAGCTTGAGGTCCATTCAGACTATGTAGGCAACACTCAGTCACATGGAGTTTCTAAGGTCAACTTGGCCACCATTATCATTCTTATTATCTGTCACATTTTTTTTCAATCAATTCATCTAAACTAATTATCCATTTCTAACTACATCAATTTTCAATCATGATTACATCACTTGGGGCATCTTCATGTGCCGATTTTTTGTGGCCATTTCATTCTTTCTTTGAAAAGTTTTTATACCATAATCACATCATGATTTAATCCTTATTACATTGATTGGGGCATTGTCATGTTCCCATTTTTTTGCCTTCCTCATTATTTGAAAAGTCATTATATCATCATCATGTACTTTTACATCAACCTATCACTCTTCCATGTTGTCCATCCATCATCCATAAATGTGATTATCTTGTCCTTAATCTTTGCAATCAATTAAAACCTTGAACAATGCTTGCAACTTAATCAATTAACCAATCAACCATCCATCCTATCTAAGCCCATATTTTTTTGGGATATTTCATTCCTAAAACTACCTTACTTAGGGCAAATCAAAGTGTGCAACTTATCTTAGGATGTATCCTTCCCAAATCTTCCCTACTTAGCTGAATAAATCAATCAATCACTATTGGTAATTTAAGCTTGTAATTTTTTGAAATATTTCTTTCCAAAATTAACCCTTCTTCAGGAAAATCAAAGTGTGCATCTTATCGTAGGATGTATCCTTCTCATATCCTCCCTACTTTGAGTAAATCAACACATCGTATCGGAAATCAATGTGTGCAAGCATTAGCTCAAGTGTGTTAATCTCATCCATGGGTTAATATCATATATTCATCACATCCATTCTATCCTCTTCCTCTCTTTTTCAAGATCCCATCCATGTCTTTCATCTTTACATGCCCTCTCGAGCGGTTATCATCCATCAAATTATTTCATCCACCTTTTTTTTCAGCTTATTCTTTCTTTGAAAATTTGTTACTCTAAACATCATGTCTTTCAACACCCTTTCAAAGAGGGATAAAATATAAACACCTAAAATCTGACACTTTATGTCGATTTTAAATATATATTAATTATACACTAATATCATTATTAAATCCTAAATCAGTCCTATATCTGCACTAACATCCATAGCCTAACTAATATTCATCACCACCTATCCAATCCATTATTTGTCATAATCACATCCAATCCCATAAAATTCACATCACATCCTATTAGTTAATTATTCCAATTTGATTAACTAATCTCTCCATAATAAAAATGTCCATGGTGGCTTTTGAATATTTTTATTTTCCAAAAGTTAATGAAATTCAAACATCAACCAATCCTACATCAAATCCCATTTAAATCCTAAGACTATCACACATTAACCAATCAAAACTAAATTTAAATACATCTCTTCACATCCCCATGAAATCAACCTTCTTTCATAGAAAATCACCTCCATGCCTCATAAATAAAAATCATTAACACGTCTCAACCCCCATCACTCCCCCCTCCCAATTGACTCCTCAAACTTCTTCATTTAATGAGGAGGATGACTCATTCTTCACTATTGATCTTGGATCAAGATCAATGTCTCACAATAATCATGAAATCTTATAAATTGAGGACTCCTCTTCTCATTTTAACAACTCTGATTTGTCTAATAGAGTTCTACCAAAATTAGGAAGGAAGCTTTCAATTGACAACAAATTATTACTCAAATTTATACATAAAGATTCATCCATCATCTTCCCTCATCATCAAATCATTTAATTTGTAAGGAGTTACGTTGTTAGATTTCTTACGTGTCTTTTACAAGATTTTATGCAACTACCCCTGAGTATATTGCTCTTTTCACTGAGGAAATCACAAGAAAATGTATAGCAATTATATTTTCTTGCTTATTTATTTACCTTCTTTTTAGTATTGCTCGATCGAAGGATTCACATTTAAATTAGTGGTAGGATTTTCAATTGATTAAATTTTCGTACTAACCCAAAACTAATCTTTATAATTATATGTTCCAATTTGAAATATAAAATTGGAATAATTTCTTATTGAATGAGATTAAATAATTATTTTATGCATATAATTTTTAAATAATAAATTTAATAATTAATTATTAGTTGGAGGTATCTAGACCAGTAACTCAAAACAAATAATGTTCGTGGATTTATTCCATAAAGTTTTATATTAATTCCTTCACAATCTGGAAAATAATTTTGAAAGTAGTTGGAAGTTGAAAGTGCGTATTTATAACCAAAAAAGTCCAATAAATGAAGAGAAGACAAGGGAAGGCAGTTGGTGTTGGGTTTCGTCTAAAATATGACAATTGCCGACTGTAATTAAGACTTATGGTCCCCTCCTAGACTATTATTTGAGTTTATTCAATTATTTGAGTACATAATAAATCCAAGACAAGCCTCTCATAGATATGGTGTCTTCATATTTCATTGATAAATAAATCAGGTTTTGAAAAAAAGAAAAAAAAAAGGAAAAGAGTGAAGCATTCTTTTATTTATTTTTATTACAGTTTGTAATTCTTTATTATTATTTATTTATTTGGTAGGTTGGATGAGTTAGGTTTTGATATTTTGTAAAAGGTAAGTATATAAATTTCAATTTTTATCTTTTTTGAAGTTCGATTATTTAAATAGAGCTTGTTACTTATCATATTGTGTATTTGAAATTTAAATATTTATATATATATATTTTAAGTTTATTTCTATTTTTTATAATTATTAATTTATTTATTTTAAAAAAATTTATAAGATTTTCTATTAATTTTTTTTTAAAAAAAAATCTTTCAATTAAAGAGAAAATATTGAATAGAAATATTTGTTTTGATTATAATTTAAGGAAAAAATAATATTTTAAAAAATAATTAATTATAAATGATTTTTTCCCACTTATATTGGTGCATCTTTTTATTCAATAATCTTATTTTCTTTGCATTCAATGAACTTATTCATATCATGTGCATGATTTTAATAAGTTTTAAAAAACTTAAAGCGCTTTGACTTAAGCAATGTCATAGGCATTGTATTGTATTTTTTTATTATAATCTTCTAACTCTGAACAAAGGTTACATGAAAATTTTTGTTAGTAATGAAATCTTATTTTGTGTCCCTCTATTTTTCAATTAAAATGTTGAGCAAAGCCATATATATTGCATAAAATAGATGTAGAACCGTTTACAAAATACTCACAATAATGAATTCTCTTTTTATTGTTTACCTTTTTGCAAAAGAAAATTGTGAGTTGAAAATATTCATTTTTTATGTGATGAACTTTCAGTTTGTCTATTATAAAACAAAGCTCTAAATATACTTTTTTTTATAAAATTTATTTAAACAAATATTAATTTCAAGAAAATGTTAATATTTTTTTCTTTCATTAACTTATCATTATTAATTATTCAAATGTGATAAATTTCACTTATATAATTTTTGTTGGTGTTGAGAGTTTATTGATTGGAAAACATTCTTGTTATTAAAATTGTTACGTTAATAGATATTCTACAATGACATCTTAGAAGGTGGTGGTGGGTTGTAATGGAGTGAATGTGTTAATTTTTAATTTCAATTTTAAATTTGACATTGTTTGAATGTCATTTTATAATTTTTTCTATTTAAAAAAAATTTACCAGCATTATTATTCTACCCACAAAAAAATACAATGTTTATATTAAAAAATGAAGCACACTTAATTTTTACAATACAACATATATATTAACATACATATTTTAAATAAATCTATGTAAAATATGTCAAGAGATATCCTCCGCGATGAAAATGAACATTCATCACTGAAAATAAACAATCATCACTGCTTGCTAAATTTGTAGATGTCTAGTCCACAATCTGTCACATATTTATTAACATTCTAGAATTCCAAAAAAAAAAAAAAAACTATTTAATAGATGTGTAAATAACTGTATTGATAGCACAGGACAACCACCCTCATCGTTTTTGTATGTATTTCCTAATACATGAACAAATATAGAAGAGTTAAGGAGCTAATTTCACTCAACATATCAATTAACACCATATGCAATGGCTTGGCTTGTCACCCATAAAGGAATACAACATCTACGAATTTTTTATCGTGGCGTTTCCTACTCTATTTCCCATAGGCCAGACCATGTTCAAGCAAACCCGCATTAAAGAGATTCAAATGTACGAATGGGCACTTCATTTGATGAATTAAGATCATTATAAATTTGGTAGCCATCTAAATTTAAATATTTTTACTCAACCTTCCGATGTGCCATATTAGTCGAGGAATAATTGTTATTTTTCTTTTAAAAAATGTTCAAGACAATGTGCTAGCTACTATTACAGACCTCTATCACCATCTTTGAGACTTTTATGATGTTAGAAGTTTAGAAAAAATAATGCATTTTAGATCCAACTTGTGAGGGACAAGATCATATTAGAAAAAATGTTGTGTCAAGCTTAAAAAACATGATCATGAAACTAGGTTCCCCTATTTTATTGTTTATGAAAAAATGGGCTGACTTGCACAAAATTGTTCTTTCTAAAACTCTTAATAGATGTATGTCAGTCTTTTCATTGGATGATTAAAACTGTTATATCAAACCTTCATTGAATATATTTTTACATGCATCTTAGATTCCCAACATTTCATGAGGAGGTGTTGGAAAGACATTTGTAAGCACACGAATATTGGTACAAATATGTAACAACCCTCTTTCCCTTTTCTTTTGTTATCACAAAACCTATCGTTCTTCATTTTATATACATATATATTGATTCCAAGTATGAATGGAAACAAAGAGTTTCCCTACATATTCATGGTTTCTTTTGAATTGAAAATGCACCCAATATTGGTACATTGGATTGACACACTCATGTTGCAATTATAGCTCAAAGAGAATACTTTGAAAAATATTTATTAGCTTGGAATCCATGATACAAATTTAATAGAAAAAATGGTATGATATTCCATCCTCGATGACCTATGTTCGATGAGGAGGAATTAAATATTTTTCAAGTAACCCTATTGTATATTATGAATAAATTTTGAATCATGTTCAAAGGCACACTAAATGCAGTGAAGAAACATGTTTGATAAGTAAAGGAACACCCTTTCACTATCAGTAAAATGTTACTTGGGAATTTAATATAAGACTTCCATGGTCATTGAAGATAATAGAACAAAAAAAAATCCCTCACATAATTATGATAGGTTGAACATCCACAAATCATACATGATTTACATTTGGAGATAAAATTTCGAATACTAACATGTTCTCTCCTACCATGTTACGTCGAAATATATACCTAACTATGTATTAAAACTAGAGAATTAATCAAAATGTTATCACCATTTTCTATCAATAAATTTAGAGGGTGTGAATTCATACAGACCATTAAAAAAATCCTTCAAGAAGATTTTAACTTATAATATTGCTTATCATGACAACAGTGCACAAGAGGCTTTCCATATGTTGCAAAAATGATCCCTTATACTATGTAGTTTTTTTTTTGTTTTTTTTTTTTAACATTGGATTTTGTTTTTGCATCATGTCTCTAAACTGCAACTGATTAAATCACAACTTCAACCTTTATTGATGCATACATGGATCACCCTTTTCACTAGAGCTAATATCACTTATTGTAGCTACAAGATATTGGTGTTATGAAAAACATTTTCTGTTCAAAATTTGAAAAATAGAGAAGTGCCATCCATTTTTTTTATTGTCTATCATCACTACTTTATAATCCTATCGAAAGATATGACTTCCTATGAAACATTTTTTTGAATTTATCTTCTCTTGTCCAAACCATTTTCTAACATCATTATAGACATTGATGGCTCCACCAAAGAAATTATTACAAATTAGGAATGCACACAAAATTCCAATAATCCATGGAATGTTGACTATACACCTTTTGAAAGTGAGACAAATTCAAATGATGACCCCTCAAATGATGTCATCATTTACCATGACCCTAAAAAAATTGATGAATATCAAGTCTTATCCCACCTCCACCTCATTAGTGGTATTGAAATAAGTGAAATTGATATGATTAGACATCATAGTTTTGATATCCATCATACTTTGAACAACAATAATGTTCCCCATTCTTGTAAATCAAGAAACAAATGCCTCTTTCATAGACTTCAATCAAGCAAGCCATAAAATATCTCAACTTCATTTCTCTATTCTTAGTACTTTATTTTGAAAAAAATAACTTGTAGTTAACATCCTTTTACAATACTTCACTCAATGGGACATGATGCTTCCACTAAAAATGATAATCCAAGGCAATGAATTGGCATAGCAAAATCATACCTTATCAACAACATCAAATTTGTATTGACATCACATGCATGTCTAAACCACTCTCCATTAATATTGTTTTCCCCGATTGGTCATGCAACTTTCAACATTAATGCTTATATGGTATATTCAAGCCATAACATACCTATAAAGGAAATGAAACCACTCAAGGGCTAGGCATTTTTTAATCTCTAAGAATCAATTTTTAGCATATCTAATACATTTTCATTTCCAAAATGAATTTTGTAGACCAAAAAATGTTGACCCATATTGACTACTATTGGCGTGAGGCTTTACCAAACATAAGTTCATTTTTTTTGGTTTTGGGCCATGTTAAATGGATTTTCATTACCTCTTATTAAATATTATAAATGTTGAACCAATAATTTAGGGTTAAGTGCTGCATATGTCTCAAATAAATGCTTTATTATCTCCAAAAAAATTCTTTTTCTAACAAATTTATTTGCAACAAATAGTTTAGTTTTTTTAATAGATACTAGGGTTGGTGGGTGTCATTCCCTATAATAAAAAAGGAAAAAAAAATACATAAAAAGAGAAATAATGTGAACCATCAACCATAGGTTAAATAAACACAAGGCAAACATGGTAACAACATTAGAAAGGACACACCACGACAAACATACTACATAATAGACTCGAATATAAACTATCCAAAAAAACTATATCCCTCCCTTGCCCTCTCTACAGTGAGAATAGAGAATCATGGAAGAAGGGTTAGGGATGAAACATGCTATATTATTATTCCCTACTACTGTCTAGTCTTCTTGGTTACATGAATTCCCTACATATACACTAGAAGGTGTACACATATCAACTGGGGAACCTCTATAAGCAATGTTCCTATTAGATAAATACACATTAAAAATTCTAGCTATCCCAACATCCTTAGTGATCTGATCCTTAGATATCATAGACAAAGTCACAACATGAGGTATGTGAGCATTAAGATCAACCTTCTAATTATTTTCTACAACTTCTCTTACTAGCTTAGCAAGAGTGTTGTTTGGAAAAACTTTAAGATGATCATCACTTTTATCCTTCCACCAAGAAGAATCCACTTTATTCTTGGAACTATGGGAATAAGTAGTGATCAATTTCAAATCATCTACTATATCTAAAGGGAATCCCTTCATAATCATGGGTTTGAGTCCAACACCAACCTTTGACCCTTAGTTTAATGGTTGGTATAAAGTCTTGAGAAATATCCAAGAAAACAAAAATCTGAGTGAAGTTGGCGTGGGAAAATTTAGAGTTAGAAGCATTTATGTCCAACATGTCACCAAAAGTTCCACCAATCGTTAAAAACTAAGAATCTTCCCAAAACTGAAGGGGAAGATATAATAATCAAAACCAGATGGGCCTAATGGCAATGTTTTTGAAAATAGGGTTGAATACAAGGAACCAAGGCTTTAAAAATATGAGGTGTTGATCCCAACTCCAATATTTGTCCGAAATAACATAGTTACATTTTGTAAGACTATCAAAAAACATAATAAATAAACCTATGACATATAGATAGAGTTTCAAACTATCCTCTATTAAAGGCCACCATGAATTAGAGATACATTGATGAAGAATAGGGAATTGGCTAAAATTTGTCAAATCTACATAAGTTAAACCCCTAGCCATGAACCACTCTTCATTTTGAAGCACCTCCACAAGAGCCTCATCCTTAAAGGATACTGTTGAAATGGACTTTGTAGTGCACAAATGCGTAAACACTATTTGCAATGTCTTCTCCACCTAAGAAACCACTTTGATGAAAGATATGTCCCTTGTCACAACATTATCATCTAAGTTCAGGCTTGCCTTGCACAAAGCATACCCAATAGGGGTGAAAAGAAGGGATAGAGTAGCAATAAACCTAATGAAGTGCCCAAATTGCTTAGGCAAAAGATATAATTGTATATGTGATTTCCCTAAGGTTGACTTTGGGTACCCCCTATCACAACCCCCAAATCCTTCTTGGAGTCAGTTTCTACCTTCTTAATGGTGTCTCAATCACCAAAAAACCTCCTACACACAACAGAGGATGGTTCACCAAGCCAAAGATCACATCATTGTCAGTCATCTCCCCTGTTGCACATCTAGCTATGAAAAAATTGCTAGTGTCAGTTGGAAAAATCACAACAGGAATTGTGAAAAAGTAGAACCTAAAATCATTTATTATTTTAATATAATAGTTTAGTTATTATATATAATAAAGAAATATTAAAATCATTAAATGTGATGACTGCACGTAAAAATGTAGTGCATGCTAGTAAAAAAACACAGTAAACCTTGACGATGATCAATTAGAGGCAAAAGTTCTATTATGTTATGGAGAACAAGTTATATTTATTACCAATTTATGGGTGGAGGTTAGCCTGGGGAATGGTGTTCTTGGACAAGTTCATGTTATCATATATAAAAATGGTACAAATCCCTTTCATTTACCAATATTTATGATTATGTAATTAAAAAAAAAACATCAATTAAAATAGAATATTTACAAGCATAAACATGTCCCAATTCCATATGTTATAACTTCCCTTGACATGATTTAACACTAGCAGTTGCCACCGTAGTGCAAGAAAAGATGGAGGTTAGTTAAAAGTAGTTCATATGCGGTTTAATGCAACAATAAAGTACTTTAATTTATGATATTTTTTGTAAGTATTTACTTTTCATTTATGGGACAACTGAACTAGCACACTATAAACATTACACATATTGTAGTCTAAGTGGCACCAGTAATAGATTTATAGTGAGTCCATATTTTCAATATCAGATATTGGGTGTATTTAAACTATCATTTCATAATAAAACATGTAAAAATGGATCAATTTTATGTAAGTATGTAATAATAAATTCATCCACTTATTTAAATTGAAAATATTAATGCACAAAGAAATATGTATGATTGTATTAATGTTTTCTAAAGTAAATTTGTTGATGTTCTCAATATTAGAATATTAAAATCAATATCAAGTATATACCTTTATATTTCTTTCTTCCTCAATAACTTTTATGATATAGAGCTGATCAAAATTTTGGGTGACAAAAACTATAGATGTTACTATATCTACTTGATTGATTGCATTCACAACATTTTTATGATAATCTAAACATCCATACCAATATCAATTTAAAATAAAAATAAAAATTAACTTGATCTCTCTAATATAACACATAATAAAAATGAATATGTTTGAGATATCTAGATTACTCACTTGAATATTATGAATGCCATCCTCTCTAAATTATTGGAGTAACTATGACTTGGGGGAATGAGAAGCCACTGCTAAACTGAAATGCTGGTTTTGGCTATGTATTTTCTAGTATAGCTAGTTACTCCAATTATCTAAATTTGATTCATTTTGTTATCTTCATCTTCAACAAATATACACATAGGAAATGTAATATAATCTAAACAAATGGGTTACTTAAAACTAAGGCATTGGTTGTCCACTATAGCCTTCAAATTCCCCTGTAAACAAATATTCATTAAACATGTAAACTTTCCATCTACACGTTTCAATATCTTTCTCGAGAGAACATTGGATTTTAAGGATTTCAAAATGGAAACCTCTAAAATCATCTTCGATAGAATTTATACTATTAGTATGTTTTATTTTGATGTACCATCTCACAATAGTACAAATTTCTAGATGTCACAAAAACTCAACATGTGAGTAAATCAAATGGACATTGGTCTAGTCGAATCCATAATTTTGCATAGTTGATATAACATGGGAACAAGACATTAAAGTTTTGGAATTTATATTTATATATACTAATTATAAATAATATAATATAATATTATAATTATATATATATATATATATATATATATATATATATAAAATAAATGTTATTGTAATATATATATTTTTGCTAGATATTAGCTTTTAACTAGAGCTTTAACTAGTTTTGGGGAACAATAGGGGGCTCAATCCCCAAGAGGCTAACATCGCCAAAATATCAAAGAAGATACCAAACCAGATTTTCAGAAACCAACTAAAAATAATAAATAAACCAAACCACTAAAAACTAACAAAGAAAATTAAAGTAACCACTATCCAATATTATAGTGAAAATCTAACTGATTAATCCACTCATGTTCCCTTAGCCTACAAAACCCAAGATCATCGTTTTGTTTTGATATTATGCCTACCTCTACTGTAAAGTAGTGCTTCCATAGTCCATTGTGTACCCCCATTGAAATAATTTAGAACATCAAATTGCAACCTTTCTGCTTCCATTTTTTTGCCTCTTTTACCTTGTTTTCCAAAGTCAAGTTTGGGTCAAAGGCAAGGGCTCTGAGCTATCATTAAGATTTATATGGAAGAAAGACATTCTTATTCTTCCTCAAAACCAAAACCTTCCTCTTCTGAATATTCTAATTGTAAACAAGCCTCAACTTCTAATAATTCTTGAACTTGAACTTACAGAAACCCTTCTTCAAGATTCTGGGTAATTCTGCCACTTGTCTTCCTAAGAGTGGTTGGTTGTTCAAAAAATAAAACTGGGTCAGCCTGATCTAATTTTCTATTCTCAACCTATAGATAAATGTATTTTTCTTCCTTTAAAACTAATACATGAGGATCCAAACCTAATAAGTAAGGATCAAAAGGAGAACACAAACTATTCACTAGATCTTAATTTGGACAACCAATCTTATGAACCCATTTCATCAAGAGGGATGAATCTTCCCCTTTAGAACAAGTCTAGGGAAAAATTAATATGTTATGTCCAACCTAATTACATTTAAATCACCTGAACAATAAACCTTCAAAATTCTCAAAATGTGTCCAGATTCTATGGGAGGAAGAGATCTTAATGGAATGTTGAAGCAGTTGTGAAAGATCAACTAAAACATAAAGCTTCATAAACTATTGATAATACTTTAAACATTGATATGATTTAATAAACACACCTATTTTATTAATTAATCATTGTAGCATGCCAAAATCACATAAACCCAAAGTGTTAGGGTGTGGAGCTAAAAGCTACACCTTAAGGCAAACAGGAGGGTTTCCAGCATATGCAGTCGCCGGCGTCGGCAGGCCACACCGACGATGGTCAGGGGACGCAGAAGGGAAACTGACATCGGCAGAAGATCGGCTGGCGTCGGTCACCTCCAGGAAGGCAGGGACCGACGTCGGTCGCCTGTGGCGGTCTGAACTGCTGTTGACGAACAGTCAGTTAAGTGAATGCAGAGTTTGCATGTTAAGGGCTTGTTCGAAGCCTTGAGTGGAAAGTCTAATTTGTGTATGCATGAGATCTATATAATAGACTCATGGGCTGTATTGTTAAGTGGAGAATTTGGAGAAGAGTTATGTGAAGCTTGGAGAGTTCTTCCCATGGTGGAATCAAGTAGGATTCCCCATGTGTGTTTAAGTAAGATCAAGTTTGATATGCAGGATGTGTGTATGCGAGGGTCAGACAGAGATCGGTGGTTGGCCAGGGTCCAAGGTGACAGCAATACATCAGCAGGATCATGGAGAGATCTACTTGGAGTACAGTTGTGTACTAGATTGTACAGATGTGCAATGAGGTGAACAACAGCTTGTGTTAGCTATGTGTTGTGACCTATGAGAGAAGATTATTCTGGAGGGAATTTTACTGTAAGCCTACGAAGTGGAAGAAAGAGTCCCACCTCTTTGTTGTAGATTCCTTTGTAATGAGTTGAATATAATTGTATATTGCCTCTCATATTCTGTGTGTTTTCTCATTGATAGTTATTTGTTCTTCTGGTTATTCTGCATGTTTAATTGCTTATACAATGGTAATCATGTGTTCTCTTAAATCTGACAAGTTGTGTCAGAGCTTTGGGGTGTTTCGGTCCTATCAATTGGTATCAGAGCGAGGTTGGACGTCCTCAGAGCAAGTTTGACTAACAAATGTCCCAAATCTGTTAAGTGTTTGTTGATTACAGGTTACTCACAGGGGTTGCTGTTTGAGTGGGAGTATAGCAAAGTAGAAGATGGTACAATGAGAATGAAGAAAATCAGGCACAGGTTTATCACCACAAGGAGTGTGGTGGGTTGTCTTCAGGTGGGAGCTTGAAGAGGAATACAAGCCAGGATGCAGATTGGACATAGTACTAGTTTTGGGTACAGGTGCAGCTCTTTATCTCCAAGTGGGAGATTGTTAGGGTGTGGAGCTAAAAGCTACACCTTAAGGCAAACAGGAGGGTTTCCAGCGTATGCAGTCGTCGGCATCAGTAGGCCACACCGATGACGGTCAGGGGACACAGAAGGGAAACTGACATCGGCAGAAGATCGACCGGCGTCGGTCACCTCCAGGAAGGCAGGGACCGACGTCAGTCGCCTGTGGCGGTCTGAACTGCTGTTGACGAACAGTGAGTTAAGTGAACACAAAGTTTGCATGTTAAGGGCTTGTTTAAAGCCTTGAGCGGCAAGTCTAATTTGTGTATGCATGAGATCTATATAATAGACTCATGGGCTATATTGTTAAGTGGAGAATTTGGAGAAGAGCTATGTGAAGCTTGGAGAGTTCTTCCCATGGTGGAATCAAGTAGGATTCCCCATGTGTGTTTAAGTAAGATCAGGTTTGATATGCAGGATGTGTGTATGCAAGGGTCAGACAGAGATCGGTGGTTGGCCAGGGTCCAAGGTGACAGCAATACATTAGCAGGATCATGGAGAGATCTACTTGGAGTACGGTTGTGTACTAAATTGTACAGATGTACAATGAGGTGAACAACAGCTTGTGTTAGTTGTGTTGTGACCTATGAGAGAAGATTACTCTGGAGGGAAGTTTACTGTAAGCCCATGAAGTGGAAGAAAGAGTCCCACCTCTTTGTTGTAGATTCCTTTGTAATGAGTTGAATATAATTGTATATTGCCTCTCATATTCTATGTGTTTTCTCATTGATAGTTATTTGTTCTTCTAGTTATTCTGCATGTTTAATTGCTTATACAATGGTAATCATGTGTTCTCTTAAATCTAACAAGTTGTGTCAGAGCTTTGGGGTGTTTCGGTCTTGTCAGGCACCTAGAACAACAAACATGCTCTGATACCACTTGTCAGGCACCTAGAACAACAAACATGCTCTGATACCACTTGTCAGGATGCAAAACACCGGAAGCACATAGTTGATTACCAAACCAAGCAACTTAATATGCAGAAATTACCAGATTCAACAAGTAACTGGAATTCAGAATAACACAGAATATGAGAGACAATACACAACTTGTATTAATAACTCTTACAGAAAAAAATACAATAAAGAAGATGCCACTTCTTCTCCACCACCTCTTCAGAGGTTTCCCACACCTCAAGTGAACAGTAACTCTTTCCTCAAAGCTCTCTCTACTAGGTCCCAACACCCAACTCAAACACAGAGTTGGTGTTCACCTTACACCTGTGTTCCACGCACTCCACAAGTGCTCCACGCACTCAACAAGTACTCAAAGTACTTCAAGTAAATCTCCCATGAACCTGCAACAACCTGCAATTCAACATACCATACTTATGGAAGGAACTACCTTGCCTTCCTCTTAGCTCTCCATGTACTCCACGTACATACCAATGAGTACACACCGTACTCCAAGTAGATCCTCCCTGATTCTACTCCCTGTTGTGTTGCTGTCCTATCTGATCTCCAACCTACAGATCAATACTGGTTCTGCACACCTGTGAACCTTGACCTTGCACACACACACACACACCTGCAGATCAATGATCTTACTTACCATGTAGATCTCCTATCGTAGCCATGCTCACTTGATGACCAAGATCATACATACCTGAAGAATCCAGTTGACTCTCCAATCCAGCACCAACACACCTGGTACTGTGGCACTAGGAGGAATGCACCATTGCTCTACCTCACACACCGAAGGAGCTTATAATTATGCTCTCTTACTCCCTAGCACTAATTTACAATACAACCATGAGTCTATTATATAGATCTCATCCAAACAATAATTAGACATCCAATTACAATAATTAGATCCGCAGCTCTCAGTCTATAATTAGCACTAAGCATGCAAACACTTGGTTCGTCAACCAACTGCCCGTAATTAACTCGCAGTCGAACCACACAGGCGACCGACGCCGGTCCCTGTCCGCCTGGGGGTCACCGACGCCGATCGATCTCTGACCGACGCCGGTTGCTTCCTGCATCCTTCCTGCCGACATCGGTTGGCCTGACCGACGCCGATGTCTGAGGCACTCAGCAACCCTTTTGCACCCTCCTCCATGTCTGCATCAGTGAAGCTTTTAGCTCCACAACTTAACACAAAGGGAGATTGTAAATTCTAACTGAAATTAGAGCATTCAAAATAACCATAGTAGCAGAATTAAAAAAAGGAGACCATGAGCACAAAAATAGACCCTTCTTCCCAACATACCAAGGGCCATTATTCCAGACAAAGTCCTTTTCATCTAAAGAATGAAAAATTAAAAAAAAAATCCATTGGGAAGCATGTTAATGGAAATTTATACCAATAAAGGCCAAGCAAATTTAACCCTGCTCAAAAGATCCTCCCCAAAAGGTCTTCTTCGAAAACATCTGCCAATTAGGGATTTTATCCCAGTTTCCATTCCAATGGTATTTAAATATTCATCTGATAATTCAAGAATAGGAAGGTTAATTGAGAAAACCAAAAGAACATCCCCAATGAAAGTTGGTTCCCCCATAGAGTTATTTTGAGCTCCTTCCTCCACACTCCCTTTAACACCTTCTAAATCCTCTTTCTCTACTACTAGTGGATCAGAAGTAGGTAGATGATCTCTCAATATTAGCTGGGGATTTAGAATAGAAACATCCCATAAGATGGAGGTTTTAAAAAATTATCCCCAAGAGTGAAAAGGGTTTTAAACTTTTTTACATTCTACAAAGACTTTATTTCAGGATGGAAACTTTCTAGAAGTCCCTACTTCCTTATCTGGCTTTAGCCCTAATGTATCTTGCTAACTTTGATCTTGATCAACCCCTACTGACTGACCACACTTCAGAGAGGAAGATTTAATAGCTCTTTTGGATTTGTATAGGGTAGAAGCATGCCCACTTGTGTTACTCCAACATCTACTTGGCCTATCACCACTGCATCTTCCACTACTATCTCTACCACCACCGTCGAAGTCCCTACCCCTTCCATTATTACTAATCTTATCTCTACCTTGACTAGTGCTCATGATTTCTCCATCACTTCCTAACCATAACTCCTCTTCATCCTCAATTCCCATCAACTCTTCTCCATCATCCACCATCTCATTAAATATTCTAGCCAGTAATTGGATATTGCATAAGTGTAAATTATATAATACATAAGATGAGGGTTTATGGAGAAACTATCCAATATATAAGTTAAAAATTTGGGTAATAGAATTTTTGAAATAGACCCAGAACCACAGGCATTTTTGTAATTGTAATGCCCAAACCAATAGTGAATAATATGCTTAGCCATAGACTGTGGACTTGCCTCATCACATTGAACATAGGTTTTAAGCCACATGCCGACCCCCATCCCATTGAACACCATGTTAGTATCCCATTGCATTGTGGATACTTTTTACAAATAACCCACTATATCTTAGTGTGGGAATAATGCTAGAGAGTTGTCATCCTAGGGAACAGACCTTGAGACCTCCCACTTTTAATACTCAGCTCACTCACCGCTAGGCTTTCATCATCAAATTTATATTGTAATATAATATATATAATAAAAAAATGTAATATTATTACCAAAATAATATATATATATATATATATATATATATATATATATATTTTAAAAATTTATATATGAAAATGAGATATATAATGTTTAATATATTATTATATTAATATCATATTTATATTTTCATTTATGAGTAATATGTGGGAATTATTTAAGTGCTTGTGATCATTTATATTTGTTATATGGCCACCTGTGCTTACCAATATTATGGTGAAACCCAACTCAATAGCATGGCTAGAAACCTGAAAGCCTGACATACCTCAACTGAACAAAAAAGAAGCCATATTTTATGTTTCGGCTCTGAAATTATCAAATATCTTTTTTTTTAAAGGTTGATACTATTCATTTGTATTGAATGATTATCATCTTTGTGTAGAAAGAGTGATGCATCACAATGTCCCATTTTGCTTTGAGGTGGTTTGTGTGTGTATAAATTTTCTTGTGTTTTCTTGTTTACATAAACATCAGATGAATTGGTAATATTGTAATGGATATTTTTTATTATCTATTTGTATGTTAATATGCATCCCTAGAGATCTAGTAACTGAAACCTTTATTGATTTATTCATTTGTATTTTTTGTTCAAATCTACTAGTGGTGTTGTTGCTATTGGTTCCAGTCTCTAATCAGCCAGTCCATACTTCTATTTTTTGTTATATTATGTCCCTTCCTAAATTTATCCTCTTCTTACATGTTATCTCATTCCCACCATTCCCTGTATTTCTTCTTCTTTTTATTCATTCTTCACAATAATCTTCCCTCTGCCACTCCCTACCTTATCTGGTACCCTTCAATTTCTCCTTTTTCTCCATTTTTGTAAGTGTTGCCCATCACTTAGGGCCATCTATTCTATTTTATGTCTTATTCTTCATCCTCCTCAAAGATCCTAAGTTGGAATCCACATCCACCTTTATTTCCTAACTGCTACTAGGCTTAGTTGTGCATTGTTTGTGTGATTTTGAATTTCATGTGTTATTTTCATCAATTGTAGAGATCATTTTCACTAATTATCTCAAAGAGGATTTGTGTTGATAAATTACCAAATCTTCAAAAGTTTAGGTTCATATTGATATCTTTTAATTCTCAAGGGTTTATAAATCCCCAACAGTTTTCAACAGTGGTTGTATAATGATTTTGCCTATAGGTCAAAGATTTCAATATGCATGAACTTGGTTCCCATCCTATGACAGAAGATGGAGTTATTCACTCTAGTTGAATTGGTCCATCCACATTAGTTTTTAGGAGGTTTAGTATGTAGATGTTTCACCACCCAATTTGGTTTTTGCAAGACCCATCTTCAGTATTGAAAACATATGTATTGGTCTATATATCCTTGATATATGCCATCTCTCAATGTTTGGTTGCACCTATCGGTAAAAAGTCCCTAGACATCAGGGAAATGAAAATTCATCCATTCCTATTATTTTTTCCTCCATACCCCAGTCTTCTTAGGAACTAAACAACCTATTTTGAGCTCATTATGTATTTATACCATCTCCATTTTTGGACAACATAAATTTTGCACATTCCAATTCTTCCCACTTGTCTCATTTCCATACCTCTCTTTTTTCCTTGCACATGCTATCTGTACCAAGTAAATAAGATGTATAAAAGAGAGAAATACACAAAAATTATGAAGCTATCTGATGCCATAAATAACAAAAAAAATAGTGAAAAATACTTTTCAATAATATCTTCTTCTCATACATTCATAGACATTTTGGTTTGACATTCCACACAAGAAACCCAAGCAAGGCAAGTGGGGCATGTCCTTGAAATCAATTCATACCTTCCACATGATTGAATAATTTTGGGGGTTAGTAAATTTATTCATTTTTACCTTCTTTGCATCATTTTAAGTTATATATTGTGCATTTCTCTTTGTATATTTATATTTATACATTTTGGGTTTATGCATGCTTTTGCATGTAATGCTTCATTCATGTGTAGACTTAACTTGTTCTATTTATTCAAAAATGGATATTATTGTATTGTGGGATTTATATATCATGACTTTCTTTTGGATTTGCCTATTTTTCCATATTTCTACATTTCTAGTTTATTCATGAATTTGGGTGTAATCCTACATGTAACACTTGTTACTTTAGGTTGTTTGGCTTACCTATTTGGACTTCCTCAACATAGTATTCACTAGAAAAATCCTTGTTCCTCTTTCTAGAATGAAGATAACTAAAATAAAAGGTATGTTCTTGTGGGGTTCAAATTGCTCCAGCTATTTATCTTGACAATAAATAAGTTCTGGATAGTTACCATATGCAACAAGAATAAAATTAACATTAAATTCAAAATTGGCACACATCGTCAGTTTGGTCCATTGGGAGAGAGTCCTAGGAGGACCAAAGAGGATCTCCCTCATATATGGATTACCCTTTTTTCCTATAATCCATTCCTCATAAAATGTTCCTCTTATGACGTGGAAGATAAAGAAATTGTAGTCATAGCCTTTCATTATTTTTTCTTGGTCTTCCAAACCAACAAAAACTTTGGAAGCAATCCCCTTATCTATCTCCATAATAGGCAAACACTTATCTAGAAGCTTTTCTACTAGAGCTTCTAGTTCCAAACAATTCAAAACAATTTTTTTGTTTAAGAATGTTAAAGGAATGGTTTCAAAGAGAATTTATGTAGATAAATGGATTGATCTTTGATAAGATTTTTTTTTTGGTTGGGTTCTATAATAAAACATTTCCATTGAGATTTTACATGAGGTAAATTGAGATGTTATATATTATAGGAGTCATTTGCTGAATCATCACCCGTTTGGATAACAAATAGGGAAAAAAATAGTATTTTTTTGTTATGTTTAAAATTAGTTTCTTGATAGAGTAGATACATAGCAATTTGTTGTGTTGTGGAGAGTATTTATAAATTACAATGTATTTCAAATATTTTACAGTTAAAATATACTGTACAATCTTTATGTATTCTTACACTGCCCTCAATTTTTTTTTCAGATCCCCTTTAATGAGAAACTATTTTGGGTTGACTTTGCCCATGGTTTTGGTATGCATTGTTTTATAATACCATTTTATTGATGTATTATGTATAGATATATTTTTCATAGGTAATGCATCATGATAATAGGGGTTTGAGAAGAAAGAACAAAGTGTGTGAATTCAGGAAGGTTTGTTGAGTGCAACTTTAAACAATATTTGTGGATTGTAATTGTGAGAAGATTGATCTGAGAGTTGATTGTACTCTCATGGCTTATAATAAAATCTAAGCAACTGTTTCTTATTGGATTTACCCACATTGGGTTAACCATATTAAATTTGGGCTTCTTGTTATGCATTTGATTTATGTTCTTTATACATCTCTGTTTATATCTATTATTATTATTATTTTGTGAAATTATTCCACATCAATTTTTGATTTATTCTTAACAAATGGTATCAGATCTCCAAGTTGTATTTGTTGAAGTGTTTAATCACAGGAAGTGTTATTAATTCAAGTGGGAGCTATGGCTGACGATCATAGATCAAAAGTTAAAAATTTTAACAGATAGAACTTTGGTCTATGGAAGATGTAGATGGAGGATTAACTCTATCAAAAGGGCCTCCACGCTCTATTGGGAGGTAAAGTAAAGCAACCAGTGAGTATGATAGATGAGGTTTAAGAGGTGATTGATAGGAATTGACTTGGGGCCGTCAATTTATGCCTTATATCTTCGATCATGTTTAATATATCATAGGAGAAGACCACAAAAGGTCTCATAAATGCATTAGGAAAGTTATATGAGAAACCTTTTTCTTCAAATAAAATATTTTTAATGAAAAAGTTATTTAATTATGAAGATGTCTAAAAATGGTTTAGTTTTTGATCATCTAAATGGATTTAATACAGTTGTGAGTATGTCAAATTTTGTAAAAATTCATTTTGATGATGAAGTTAGGGTTTTACATATTTTGTGTTTCTTACCAAAGAGTTAGAATAACTTGGTAATAGCTATGAGCAACTCAATATCTAAAAATGCCAAGTTGAAGTTTGAAGATGTCATAGGAGTAATCGTTAGTGAGAAAATGCAATGAAAAAGATCTAGAGAGACTTCTACTTCAAGTGATGCTTTAGCGGTGGAGAGTAGAGGGAGATAAAAGTTTAGAGGAAAAGGAAAGTGTGGAAAGTCAAATGGTCCTAGAAGGTCAATATTAAGGGTCAAGATGGTATGTTGGCACTGTGGAAAGACTGGGCATGTGAAGAAGGATCATTGATCTCTTTAGAATAAAAACAAAAATTAGGAAGACACCAAGGGGGTAAATGTGGCAACATGTAATATTTATCAGGATACATTAATTATCTCCATTAACAATATTATTGAGTCTTAGGTTTTAGATTTAGGGGATTCTTTTCGTGCTACATCATATAGACAGTATTTTATTGATTATGTTCAAGGGGATTTTGGACATATTTATCTTGGTGATGATGAGCCTTATAGCATAGTAGGAAAATGAAGTGTTCAGATCAATATGCAAAATAGGAACATTTGGCTACTGAAGGATGTTAGGCATGTGCCTAAGTTGAGATAAAATTTGGTATATGTAGGACAATTAGGTAGTGAAGGTTGTATGGTGACATTTACAACATATTCTTAGAATGTAACCAAAGGTGTTCTTATGATATTAAGAGGTAAGAAGGTTGGTACCCTATATTTATCAAGTAGTGTTGATTATTTTAACTTAGTTTTTGTAGATGCAGATGCAACTTTGTGGCATAATAGGCTCAGTCACATGAGCCAAAAATATATGCAAATTTTGAAGGATCGATTACCTGGATTGAAAGGTTTTGATTTAGATTTTTGTGAAGACTATGTGTATGAAAAATAGAAAAGGGTAAAATTTCTCAAGATTGGACCTACGAGGAAGAAGAATAAGTTAGAGATGGTTAATTTAGATGTATGAGGGCCAATTTAAATATATTCTATTGGTTAGTCATCTTATTATGTCACTTTTATTGATGATGTAACTAGGACAGTCTGGGTACATGGCATTAGGATAAAATATGATGTGTTTGATACATATAAAAGATAAAAATCTTTGGTTGAGACAGAAATAGGTCTCAAGCTAAAATGTCTCAGGTCAGATAATGGTGGGGAATATTACATCAATGAATTTTTTGATTACTGTTCAAGGAATGGAATTCACAAATAGAGGACAATTCTAAGAACTCCACACCAGAATTGAGTGTCAAAAAGGATGAACATGACTATCATGTAGTGTGTTAGGAGTATGATGTTGCATGCATGACTACCTCTTCAATTTTGGGTAGAAGTAGTAAACATGACTAGATATCTGATAAATAGATGTCCTTCATCTGCTTTGGATGGAGGCATACATGAGGAAGCTTGGTCTGGAAAGAAGGTTGATTATTCATTTCTTAGACTATTTGGTTTGGAAGCCTTCGTTCATATTGATAAAGATGATAGGACCAAGATAGAGGCTAAGTCTGAAAAATGCATCTTTAATGGTTATGGTGAGGATGATTTTGGTTTCTAGATTTGAAGTCTTAAAAATAATAAAATATTTAGGTCTAGGGATGTTGTATTTAATGAAAAATTCATGTATAAACAATAGTTACAGGATCAAAAAGAGGATTCTAGAAAATAATATATAGTATTGGAGGACTTTACAGATGATAAAGTGTCCAAACAACTAGTTCAGGTACCTAGTCCATAGGAACCCTAAACACCTATGGTGAGAAGGTCTTTTAGGGTAAGAAGGGAACTTGAACATTTTTCTCCATCTCTTAATTATTTATTACTCACTGACAATGGAGAGACAGAGTGCTTTAAAGAAGCAATGCAGGTAGATGTCACGAAGAAGTGAGAACAAATAATGGATGAGGAGCATTAGTCTTTCATGGAAAATCAGACTTGAGATTTGGTAACCCCACCAGAAGGTAAGAGAGCATTGTAGAACAAGTGGGTGTACATAATTTAAGAAGATGATGGAGGCAAGAAAGTACAGAGCTTGGTTGGTGGTAAAGGGGTTTGCATAGAAGAAGGAAATTGACTTCAATGAAAATTTTCCATAGTGGTAACGATGACTTCTATTAGGATTGTTCTTGGGATAGTGGCAGTGGAAGACTTGCACTTCAGAGCAGTTGGATGTGAAGACTATGTTCCTTCATGGTGATTTGGAGGAGGACTTGTATATGGAGCAGCCATAGGGGTATGAGATCACAGGGAAAAAAATATGGTGTGCAAACTGAAGAAGAGCTTATATGGCCTAAAACAACTCCATAATAGTGGCACAAAAAACTTGATAGTTTATGATGGAGCAGGGATACTCTAGGTGTCATTCAAATCATTACATATTTATCAATAAGTTGGATGATGGTGATTAAATTATATTTTATTTATATGTGGATGACATATTGGTTGTAGGTAAGAACATGCAGGAAATAAAGGAACTTGAAGAAAAACTTAGTAATTCCTTTTCTATGAAGCATTTGGGTGTAGCAAAACAAATCCTTGGTATGAGAATAACTTGGGATAGGAAGGAATGGAAGTTGAATTTATCCCAAGAAGAATACATTAAAAAGGTCTTGGAGATGTTTAATATGCAGAAAGCTAAACCGGTTGGGATTCCTTTGGTAGATCATTTCAAGTTATCAAATTAGCAGTATCCCAAGATAGAGGAGAGAATCCAAATGTCACATGTACCTTACTCATCAACTTTTGGCAGCTTGATATATGTCATGGTGTGCACTAGGCTAGATATTGCCCATATAGTTGGAGCAGTAAGCAGGTACATGAGTGATCCAAGTAAGAAACATTGGAAGGTAGTAAAGTGGATCCTTCAATATTTAAGAATGACCATGGGATAGTTTTAAGCTATGGTGGATTGGGCACCACTTTGCATAGTTATGTAGATTCAGATATGGATGGAAATTTAAATAGTAAGAGTACAATAGGATATATATTTACTGTAGGTGACACAATGGTGAGCTAAATTTTATGATTAAAAAAACTTGTGGCTTTGTGAACCACAGAGGTTGAGTATGTTGTTTCCATAAAGGCAAGCAAAGAAATGATTTGGTTACAATAGTTGCTTGAAGAGTTAGGTCATAATCAAGAGGAAGGGAAGCTATATAGTGATAGTCAGTGTGTTATACATCTAACAAATAAATCCACTTTCCACTCTAGGATGAAGCATATACAGTTGAGGTACCATTTCATTAGGGTAGCTTTGGAGGAAGAGAAGTTGAAGCTGGAGAAAATTCATACCAGTCAGAATCCTACAGACATGATGACCAAAGTGGTCACAAAGGAGAAATTGAAGCTATGTTCAGTTTCGGTTGGCCTTCACAGATGATAATGAAGGGTTGAGAAGTATGCTCAAAGGAAATCAGTCTCCAAGTGAGAGATTGTTGTGTTGTGAAGCCTATTTCTAAATTATAATGTATTTCAAATACTATACATTTAAAATTTACTATACACTCTTTATGTATTTAAAATGTATTATACATTTAATTTTTTGGACCCCCTTTAATGAGAAACCATTTTAGGTTAACTTTGCCCATGGTTTTGGTACCCAGTGTTTTATAATACCACTTTGTTGATGTATTATGTATAGATTGATATTTCGTAGGTAACACATCATGAGAACAGGGGTTTGAGAAGGAAGAATAGAGAGTGTGAATTCAAGTGGGTTTGTTGAGTGCAGCTCCAAACAATATTTGTGCATTGTAATTATGAGAAAATTGATATGAGAGTGGATTGTATTCTCGTGACTTGTAATAAAATATGAGCAAGTGTTTCTTGGTGGATGTAGCCCACATTAGGTGAACCATGTTAAATCTGATCTTCTTATTGTGTATTTTATTTCTGTTCTTTATGCATATTTGTTTATATCTATTATTATTGTGATTCTATGAAATTGTTGCACATCAATTTCTGATTTATTCTTAACACCATTGATTTATGCACCTGTAGGATCTATCAATGTATAATACATTGAAACTGAATGTTATATTGCAAAAGACATCCAAAAAAAAATGTAAGAGGAACTACTAACATGTTATGAAATTCTTCTTTCAACTTCACTTCGTCTTGCATCAACCTTGTTGTCTTGCTGCTTGTTGCATGTCTAATGCATCAACCTTTAACGACAATCTAGGTCTCATTTGTAAAATTTGAAGTCAGTTCAAATTCACCTACATGTAGACTACCACCTTACCAATGTTTCAATAACGTTCAAAAGAGAAAACATGTAACAAACATATGAATCAATAAAAAATATTTAAAATAACATATGTTTTTTTTTTGGATGATACTAATATTTGGTTCAATGAAAAGAGTATATTATTTTCCTTTATCTCATATAAAACAAATATAAAAGCTTCACCCCATCGTATAAACCTCCGCCTAATAAATCACCCAACGTAACATGGCAAAAGGGGACAGTCGGCATCGACAGTTTTTAACAAGCAGCCCTAACTCTTACTTCAAATTGAAGGTTTAGTGTATTTGTAAGCACAACCACAAAACCGATATGTCGGTGGAAGAGAAGAATCGTAGAATACCAACAATTCACGAAACACTCCAGCCCACCTACAAAACGAATAACTAAACACATAAGATATCGTTTTTCCCTTCAACTCACACCACTTGAAACAGCCATTTCCATAAAATATAAATTCAAATAAATGCAGGGCCCCAAATTTAGTGAGGGAAATATCTATCCCATTAATACCTTGATAATTAAGGGTAATGGTCCCATTTACCAAATGCCAATGGCCGCTCTTCCCTCTTTCTTATATACGTTAACAAGCCCTCTGAGTTATGGAACGCCGCCTTACAAGCTCGCGAGATGGGTGAAGTTGTAGAGAGCTCGGCTACAAGCTGGGAGACCTCGGTTCGAAGCTCACACTCACACTCCTCTTCACCTGCGAGTGTTACTGTTATGGACAATATGGTAGCCTTGGTCTTGGAGAGAAAATTGTTCGTCTGTAGTACTACTGTAAAGGATGATCCAAACCGCTACTCATCCAGAGTATATTACAGATCGAATGCGAATGCGGGCGAGGGAGTTCCATTCCAATGGGAAGCACAGCCAGGGACGCCCAGGGCTAGTTGTCAACAGCATGGTTTTAGTACTGTGTCTCTAAGTCCTCCTCCTCCTTTTGTGGTTGAGAAAACGTTGAGGTCAAATCATACAAAGCCCAGAAATAGGGAGTCCAGAAAAACTGATGGCCACTGTGTGAGTTGCACTTGTAGTCCCTTTAGTATTAAGAATGTTTGGCCATAGCTCTAGAGGTAACTGGTGCTCCTGGTTATTAAATTCCAGATCAGTGTCTTGATTACTGTTATCAATATTTGTCAAAATCAGTTTGACCAGTTATTTGCAATTCGCTTGGTATTTTGAGCTGCCCTGTTAACTATTGAATTCAGGGCTATTCGTTTGTGTTTCCTGACGACGGGCTGTGGAAATAATACGGTTGATATGTACCATCTTTATATATCACAATAATGGCTTTCTGGTTTTCTGTTTCATCTTCCTTCTTATTAAAAAAAATCTTCAATACTGTTAGGCTTTTCTTGACCTCTTGTGAACATTAATATATTCAAACCTTTTGGTTTTAGCTGTTTGATTTACAATATGAACATTAATATATTTTAAAATATTGGTCTCTGTGTTTTTATTTGTCTGATTTTCAGAATTGAAAAGGTGATTTTTTTTCATAACAAAGCCAATTGTATCTACATTGATCTCTAACATATTATGTTTTCTAACATATCATGTTTTTTTCGTTTGTGTTTATTTATTCATATTTTTTTAAGGCATCTATTCTGCCAATTTTATGTGAGAATAGAATTAGGCTTAATCTTTATAGTGATAAAATAAACTTATAAGTTTTCACTTTATTTTAAAAAAATATATAATTTTTGGTGTGTCAGGAAATAAATATATAATATATATTTAAATTATTTTAATTTGAAATAATTTAAATTTTAATGATCAATATATTTTTAATAATTATTATAAGATAAAATTTAATTTTTAAAAATATATTTTAAAATATTAAATTATTGGTCAAAAATTTATTATTATAATTATAGTAAAAATTTATAGTTTTATGTAAAAAAAATAAAATTACATATTTTCTAATTATAATTGACAGTAATTTTTTTACAATAATTAAACGCAATTGTAATTGATACTTTTATGTTTTTTCATAAAAATAGTTTAAAAAAAAAAAAGTGTTAGATGATGGCACAACATTAACGCAACATTTCATTAGACAAAAAAAAATTAAATAAGATACAATTTATCATATTTTTAAATTACATGCTACCTAAACCCACAATCTCACATATTAAAGATATATTAAAGATCTAGTTAAACTTACCAAACATAAATGTCATTACCTCTCTTAGATTTTGCAGTGTTGCACCGCTCTCAAAAGGATTCAACCGTATATATGATAGTGAGTATGACTTTACAAAGCATGGAATTACGTAAAAAATTGGAATTGAAGTTTTAAATCCGAAGGAAGTAAAAGATTACTCTAATTGTACATAAAACATTATTTAGAGAAAAAAATTGTTATGGCAAGCAAGTGGATGTCCATTGTAAAAAAAATGGTTTTAAATTGGTTTTCCTATGTCTTTTAAAGTTTTGAAAATATTGAAACAAGTACATGGATGCTGCTAAGGTTAGCGTGGAATACAGGTGTGGAGCAGTAGCGGCGACAAATGTGTGGGAGAGGAGCCGAATATCCAAGGTGTTTCTACTCAGGGGTTTCGAGAAGATTTTGGATGAGAAGGATTCACCGGGATAGGGGAAGATCATATGCCAATCATTTCAGAAAATGCAAGTGCAGATTGTTTCAGGGGTTGGAGTATATCTTTCAAGGAAACTGCCAGATTCAATATTACCCATCGACAACAAAATTAGCGCCCGAGTCAAGGATAGAGGAAGATAGAAATAAACCCTTGCCATCGGCAGCAGAGGCATCTAATTGGGTGACTGTTACACTGGAACAGGAAAATATTCTGGATAAGGCGTAGATTGTGACTGTGTCAGCAACGATAGTGACCTTGGGCGGGTCAAAATATTCTGGGAACCGCGGTTTGTCCGTTAAAAAGGACTTGGCAATGCATAAATCAGGGTTTCTAGAGAATGGAGACAAAGTGTTTGACAAAATGTCAATACCGATAAACCCAATAACCAAGCACCCAAATTAGCATTTAATGGTATGTTCCTTCTCTGGGCATACAAAATGTATTTGGGTAAAAGGCACTGAAGTGGTGATAGATCTAAAATAGATATTGGAGGTTTCTTTAGATGTTCTAGTTGAATTTTAATATTTAGTTTCCCTGGGTAAGGAATTTTTTTTTTTTTTTTTTTTTTTCCCGTTCTCTTTTTATTCATTAGAAAAAGATTCGTTATTTCCATGACCCCCAGATTGCAGGGAGGGATGGCTGCTCCATAACATTCCTATAATACAAGACTTGCGTCTTTTAAACATGCAGTCAAAAATGTTGTCCCCTTGCCAAATCTAATAAAAAGCTATCCACCTTCTCAGGGTTATATTGTTGATCAAGCAAAAGAGGTTCTTTCTATAGAAATCGAGAATCAATTAGTAGATGAATATTTTAACTCTTTGGCTACATATGTAGTCATTTACAGATTTAAAGGTTTATGGCCATCTTTAACCGCTTTATACAAATGGGTTCATGAGACGTGGTCGAAAAATTGTGAAATTTCTCTGTGCTCTAAAGGTTTTTTTTTTAATCCTTTTTCGTGATCAGCAAGACTACCATAAATGCATCTCAGAAAGCCCTTGGTCTTGGGGCATAGTGGGCCTATTCATAACTCCATGGTTCCTGGATTTTAATCCTCTCACTCTCTCAGTCACTAAGGTGTCAGTTTTGGTTTGTCTCCCTAATTTTCCTCTACATTTTTGGAATGATCACAAAGATATAGCTAATGCTTTTGGGGCTTTCCTAAAGGATGATATTAAGCGGGCTACTGCGGGCTTATGCACTTATGCTCATTTTTGTGTTGAGATTGATTTATGCAAAAGGGTTCTAGATAAAATTATTTTAAAATATAGCAAAACTTAGCGTGTTCAAATTATTGACTATGAGAATACTGTTTTTAGATGCCACATTTATAAATTACCAGGGAATTTTCATGCAGTTTGCGCTAAAGAGCATCCACAAGTGATGAAGAAGGGAGGAAAATCCAAATCAAATAGATGGAGTGCGCTAGATCTATTGCTAGTGGCAAAAGATTGTTTTGAAGATACGGAAACACAAGATGAAACAAAAATGGAAGATAACAAGAGAGAAGAAAAAGCATATTCTGCGAATAAAAAAAAGCTCATTGAAGAGGTAACAACTGTTCAAATCTCTCCTGTGAAGCAGTTAGTCGATAGAGTTAAAAGAGGACATGAGTCTGAGAACTTAGATTCAGACAAAGATTTTCTTGAAAATAAAATCTCAAAATTGCAGCATCTAAATAAACAATTAGTTCTAGTAAGTGTTGAGCATGACATATGGCAAGAGGTTTAAACAACCAAAGTTACGATCAATACCGAATAAGCCAAAATCTAAAACAATAACTTAGAATTGATTTGTATTGAATGCCTTGAAATAATTACAAACCATGCATAAATAAACCTCAATTCGAAATTAGAGTTGACATGCAAAAATCTAAAAAAAAACTTCTATTTTTAGTAAGTCTCGCATACAAGCACGAGTAGCTCTAAAAATCTATCAAAATAATTTAAAAATTAAAATTAGCCTATAAGATGAAATTTGAACTCAATTTCACATCTAGTCATAAAAATATGCAATTAAAAAAAAAATCTCAAAAAAATAATTAAACTGTAATTTTAGACCCTCAAATGGTCTTGTTTGGGCTGTAATTTTTTTTTAAAATGCCTCTAAGTGAAATTAGTGACTTAGAGAATGAACAAATTTTTTGAGATAGTCGTTTTGGTGCATGGAAGAGCTCAAACAAAGCTACAGATCAAAAGTTATAGCCTTCGAAAGTTTGGCCTATTTTTACTGCATCATTCTTATCTGATTGAAAACAATTTAGCTCCTATGAGTTGTGTTGATTATACTATTGCCATTTTTATTTATCAATCTTCTTTAGCTCCCATTCTATAGTTCAATTTTGGTCGTCTTGCTCCAATCCTTCCCATTGGACCAAATACCTATTATAATTCCCTTACCTTGTCCTCACTGTCTTCATATCCAAAACTTGCACTATCTTTTCCTTCTTTGGAATCTACATCTACGAATTTACTTTTTCATCTTCATCACTTTCATCATCTTCTCCATAGAATTCATATAAATCTGAAACATTAAATACATGAGGGATATCAAAATTCTATGGTAAACTCATCTCATAAGCATTGACATGGATGAATTCTGTGCTTCAACTTGTACATGCATTTTGAAAATGTTTCTTTCTTCAAGTAAATCATTACCAATTTTCCTTCTTCAAATACCTTTGGTTTTCTTCTAACATTTGCTAATATTTTATAGTTCTCATTACTTTCTTGAAACTTTCTTCTTACTCCTTACAACAACTATATATGCTCTGCAAATACTTCTACATTATCACTAATTTGATCTATAAGTGGTAATTGTACGAAATTTAAAATAACCATCGGATTTATCCCATAAACCAATTGAAATAATGATTTTTCTATTGATCTATTCACTAAACTATTATATACAAACTCAGCTTGTGGTAAAGCCAAGTCCCATTGCTTGGGCTTCTCTCTCACTATGCATCTCAGTGAATTTTTCAAACTCTTATTCACAACTTCTTTCTATCTATCTGTTTGTGGGTGATATGCACTAATGAATTGTAGCTTAGTACCCATCTTATTTCACAAAGTCCTCCAAAAATGACTTAAAATTTTTGTGTCCCTATTTGAATTAATATTTTTTGGAACACCATACAATCTCACAATATCCTTAAAAATAATTATACAACTCTAGTGGCATCATTGGTTTTCTTATATGCAATGAAATGAACCATTTTATAAAACATGTCTACAATAACAATAATTGAATCATTACCTCTGTGTGTGTTTGGCAATCCCAATACAAAATCTATATTCAAATCTGTCCATGGTCCTCTTGAAACTGGTAATGACATGTAGAGTCTAGTATTTTGTGCATGTTCTTTATCCACCTGACATATCTGATACTTAAAAACATATCTTGTCACATCTCTCTTCATATTTGGCCAAAAATTCTTTTCTTCCACCAAATTTATTGTCTTTGTCTTACCAAAATGTCCATCCAAACCTCCACTATGTAATTATCTTATTATATTGTCTCGTAGATACCCAACTAGAATGAATAAGTATTTCCCTTTGAAGAGATAACCTTCTTGTATAAGATACCATGATTAGTATCTGTCCTACCTATTAATGGATTCATGCACTACTCAACTACCTTGCCAAAATATGGATCAGTATCATATAATTCTTTAAAATTTTCAAATCCAACTACCTCACTCACCATAGTAGTTAATAATGCTACTCTCTTTCTCAATGCATGAGCTCCCTGATTCTATTTTTCTGATTTATATTTCAACACAAAAGTATAACCTTGAAAGAAAGATACCCATTATGCATGCCTATTATTCAACTTCTTTTGTGTATTCACATACTTCAAAGCTTCATGATATGTAAATAGGATAAACTCCTTAAGTATCAGGTAATACTTCCAATGTCTTAATGTTTTTACAATTGCATAAAGTTCAACATCATAGGTGGAATATTTTTTTCTTACTTCATTTAATTTCTCATAGAAATATGTTATTGGATTTCCTTTTTAACTCAACACAAAACCAATTACCGTAAATTAAGCATCACAATCAATCTCAAACACTTTGTTAAAATATGATAATGCTAATATTGGTCTTTCTGTAATCTTCTTCTTCAAAAATTCAAATCTTTATGTGGTTGCTCTAGTCCATACAAATTCCTTTTCTGTCATGCAATTTGTTATTGGTGTCACAATACTACTAAAATTTTTAATAAATTTTTTGTAAAAAAATTGTAAACCATGAAAATTTCTTACCGCTGTAATGCTTTTTAGAATAAGCCACTCAACAATTGCCTTTATCTTTACTTCATCCATTCTCACACCATCTACTGAAATTACAAATCACTTAGCTTAATTTTGGCAATGCATTTAAATGACTTAACAACTCTTGTTTGAATTGTGGGGAGTAATCCAGGTTTACAAAATGACTTTACTTCTTTTCAAACAAGTAAAGCATTATGGAGAACCCAAGTTACATTATGAATAAGCTAAATCACTTCAACTTCTTTGATCTACTATAGGGGATGAGTAAATGGATTTTTAGTGATGGATTTTAAGCAATTGTTTTCAACCCTCTAGAGTGACTAGGAGCAACTACGGAAATTAAGCAATTAGATACAAAAACTATTAAAATTTAAATGATTTATTAAGTGGATTGGATCAAAAATTACAACTAACTCACATAAGACGAGGATGCAAAAATTTTAAATATGGACACCTCACAATTTGAAGTGTGAAATTTTGGGGACACCAGGCCTACAAAAATTATCTAAAACAACTCTAAGTGGAATGAGAGTCTTATGATAGCAACCAAATTTTTGAGATGGTCATTTTGGTGCATAGAATAGCTTAAACGGAGCTACAAGTCAAAAGTTACAAGCTTCAAAAGATTCGCCTATTTTTTCTATATCATTCTAATTTAGTTGAAAATAACTCAACTCCTATGAGTGTTAAGTTGTGGAGCTAAAAGCTTCATTGATGCAGACATGGAGGAGGGTGCAGAAGGGTTGCTGAGTGCCACGGACACCGGCGTCGGTCAGGCCAACCGACATCGGTAGGATGGAGCAGGAAAGCAACTGACGTCAGTCAGAGATCGGTCGGCGTCGGCGACCCCCAGGCGGACAGGGACCGGTGTCGGTCGCCTGTGTGGTTCAACTGCGAGCTTATTACGGGCAGTTAGCTAATGAACCAAGTGTTTGCATGCTTAGTGCTAATTATAGACTAAGAGCTACGGATCTAATTATTGTACTAGGAGTCTAATTATTGTTTGGATGAGATCTATATAATAGACTCATGGTTGTATTGTAAAAGTGTAGCTAGGGAGTAAGAGAGCATAATTATAAGCTCCTTCGGTGTGTGAGGTAGAGCAATGGTGTGTTCCTCCTAGTGCCACAGTACCAAGGTGGGTGCTGGATTGGAGAATTAGCAGGGTTCTTCAGGAGTGTATGATCTTAGTCATCAGGTGTGCATGGCTTCTATAGGAGATCTACATGGTAAGTAAGATCATTGATATGCAGGTGTATGTGTGTGCAAGGTCAAGGTTCACAGGTGTGCAGAACCAGCTTGATCTGTAGTTTGGAGATCGATAGGACAGCAACACAACAGGGAGCAGTATCAGGAGAGATCTACTTGGAGTACAGGTGTGTACTTGTGGAGTGCGTGGAGCACTTGTGGAGTGCGTGGAGCATAGGTGTAAGGTGAACACCAACTCAGTGTATGAGTTGGGTGTTGGGACCTAGTAGGGAGAGCTTTTAGGAGAGAATTACTGTTCACTTGAGATGTGGGAAACCTCTGTAAGGTGGTGGAGAAGAAGTGGCATCTTCTTTATTGTATTCTTTTCTGTATGAGTATTAATACAAGTTGTGTATTGTCTCTCATATGCTGTGTTATTCTGAATTCTAGTTACTTGTTGAATCTGGTTATTTTCGCGTATTAAGTTGCTTGAATTTGGTAATCAATTGTGTGCTTTCGGGTTGGTCCTATTTTCCAACAAGTGGTATCAGAGTTAAGGTTGCAGGAAGCAGGTTTTGTGTTTGGTTACAGGTCACTCTTAGGGGTTTTTTGATTGAGTGGGAGCAGAGCAACGGTAGATCACAGTAAGCTAAGGACGGAAGAGTTGAAAAGCACAGATGGTTACTTAAGGTCCCATGGAAAGAAAGAGCAGGTAAAAGAATATTGTTGGTTTGTGGAAGATCAACATGAAGAAACTGAAGAAGCAGATGTTGCAGGTGATATGGCACAGGATGCTCCGGGAGGTTTCTTGGATAAAGTTGAATCTTGGATAAAAGATTCGGTTGCCTCTTTCCATGCAGCCCCAGGTAGAGGAGCTGGTGAGCCTTGCCAAAAAATTGGCAAAGGGGAAGTGAAGCTGAAATTGCAGATGGCCAACACATGGGTGTTGAAGGAGGTCATGCAGGTCCCAGGTTTGGAGATGTGGCTAATTTCTTCAAAAGAGTTGGGTGATGAGAGGTGTACGAGAAATCTCACAGCGGGTACACTTGAATTAGCTAGTGGTAAGAAAACAGGTACTCTTTATCTACTTGTTTATATTACTGATTCTTCTTCTGTTGCGGAGACGTGGCTTCGTAGGCTTGGTCACATGAGCAGGAAGGAGATGCATGTTCTTAAGCGGAAGACAGATATATTTGATAGGCTTAAGAACTGAAAAGCCTTGGTGTTCTTGAAAGAGATGGCGGACAGAGATCAGTGGATGTGGCTGGATACTTCTGAGCAGGGCAGTTTGGACATGGAGATTGATTCAAAAGAGCTCGCGGGTAAAAAGTCATCACTCACAGAAAACACAGATACCAGCGTCGGCAGGAAAATCGACGTCGGCAGTATGTAAGACCGGCGTCAGTCAGGAGGACCGACGTCGACAGCAGGAGGACATCGACATCGGCAGGTTGGTAGTCAAGGACAGACGCATGGGAACCGACGTCGGTAGGATGCAGACTATGGAGTGACTGAGGTCGGTCACTGTAACAGATTTTGGGTGGATAGCATGCTGTCAAGGAGTCTCAAACACCCATAGGGAGGACTGAAGATGTAAGTAGGCCCTCAAATTCGTTGTTCCTCTTCTTTATACTTGTTGCTGATTGTAGAGCAGGAAGGATCCAGGAAACAGGTGGGAGTATGGCTGGGATATGATACAGAACCAAATGAGAGTTTTGGTAGGGTTGCCAGCTAGTGCAAAAACACAGAGACGAATGGATTCCTTAGTTGAAGAATAGAGTGAACGGATACGTGAGACGGAAGACCAGGCATATGGTCTTGAAGAGTTGCAGGACAGTGGTACAGGTTTTGACAGGTGGAGGACGAAGCATGACTTCAGTCGATGTTAGGGAACTACTGTGGTTTGACTTACCAGGTGGATGATGAGTCACAACATCATTCTGTTACTGTACGTGAATAGTATGCTAGCTAGCAGGGGTGTACATACAGGGTTTTGCTGAGCTAAGGGTAAGATTAGTTCAGTGGCATGTCAGGAGGAGTTTGGAGCAGCGAAATTCTTTGACATTGGAGACATGGAGATCACAGGTAGATTTTGTCTCCAGTGGGAGCTGATGTGAATCAGGTGTTGGCGAGGTTCATTACGCAGGATGCAGAATCGGAGCGCACCAAGGGCTAGACAGTTCAGTGTCTGAAATCACATGAGGTCTAGTATAGACCTGAGTATTCCCATGCAGTGGGAGTTGTCAGAGAGTTAGGAGCCAATTCGGAGAAGTGGATTCTCGGGTATTTGAGAGAGACCAGTAGCAGGGATTCATGCTATTTAGGGGTTAGGACTTCACTACATGTGTATGTAGGAATGGATGCGGCAGGGTACTCGGATGACAGGAGGTACATCACAGGTTGTGTGGTGGGTGGTCTTCAGGGTTGAGCTTGAAGAGGGATACAAATCAGGGAACAGATTAGACGGAGTACAGGTACAGGTACAGTGCAGCTATTTATCTCCAAGTGGGAGATTGTTAAGTTGTGGAGCTAAAAGCTTCATTGATGCAGACATGGAGGAGGGTGCAGAAGGGTTGCTGAGTGCCACGGACACCGGCGTCGGTCAGGCCAACCGATGTGGCAGGATGGAGCAAGAAAGCAACTGACGTCGGTCAGAGATCGGTCGGCGTCGGTGACCCCCAGGCGGACAGGGACCGGCGTCGGTCGCCTGTGTGGTTCAACTGCGAGCTTATTATGGGCAGTTAGCTAATGAACCAAGTGTTTGCATGCTTAGTGCTAATTATAGACTAAGAGCTGCGGATCTAATTATTGTACTAGGAGTCTAATTATTGTTTGGATGAGATCTATATAATAGACTCATGGTTGTATTGTAAAAGTGTAGCTAGGGAGTAAGAGAGCATAATTATAAGCTCCTTCGGTGTGTGAGGTAGAGCAATGGTGTGTTCCTCCTAGTGCCACAGTACCAAGGTGGGTGCTGGATTGGAGAATCAGCAGGGTTCTTCAGGAGTGTATGATCTTAGTCATTAGGTGTGCATGGCTTCTATAGGAGATCTACATGGTAAGTAAGATCATTGATATGCAGGTGTATGTGTGTGTGCAAGGTCAAGGTTCACAGGTGTGTAGAACCAGCTTGATCTGTAGTTTGGAGATCGATAGGACAGCAACACAACAGGGAGCAGTATCAAGAGAGATCTACTTGGAGTACAGGTGTGTACTTGTAGAGTGCATGGAGCACTTGTGGAGTGCGTGGAGCACAAGTGTAAGGTGAACACCAACTCAGTGTATGAGTTGGGTGTTGGGACCTAGTAGGGAGAGCTTTTAGGAGAGAATTACTGTTCACTTGAGATGTGGGAAACCTCTGTAAGGTGGTGGAGAAGTGGCATCTTCTTTATTGTATTTTTTTCTGTATAAGTATTAATACAAGTTGTGTATTGTCTCTCATATGCTGTGTTATTCTGAATTCTAGTTACTTGTTGAATCTGGTTATTTCCGCATATTAAGTTGCTTGAATTTGGTAATCAATTGTGTGCTTCCAGGTTGGTCCTATTTTCCAACAATGAGTTGCCCTAATTGTATTGCTACCATTTTTATTTTTCAGTCTTCTTTAGCTACCATTCTATAATCCAAGTATTGTATTCTTGCTTCAATCCTTCCCACTAGACCAAATACTTGTTATAATTCACTTGCCTTGTGCTCACTGTCTTCATATACAAAACTTGCATTACCCTTTTCTTCTTCTTTGGAACTTGCTTCTCCCAATTTACTTATTCATCTTCATCACCTTCACCATCTTCTCCATGGAATTCATATAAATATAAAACATTAAATACTAGAGATATCAAAATTCTGTGGTAAACTCACCTTATAAGCATTGTCATTGATTTTATTTACAATTTTGTATGAACCAATTTTGTTGTACTTCAACTTATTGTACATGATTTTTAGAAATATTTATTTCCTCAAGTAAACCATTACTAACTCTCCTTATTCAAATACCTTGGGTTTTCTTCTGACATCTATTGATGCTTTATATTTCTCATTACTTTCTTGCAACTTTCTTCTTACTCCTTGCAAGTGTTGCATATTCTCTACAAATGCTTCTACATCATCACTAATTCAATCTGCAATTGGTAATTGTATCAAATCTAAAATACTTATATAATTTCTCTCATAAATAACTTGAAATGGTGATTTTCCTGTTCATCTATTCACTAAACTGTTATATGTAAACTCAGCTTGTGGTAAAGCCAAGTCCCATTGCTTGGGCTTCTCTCTCACTATGCATCTCAATAAATTTTCTAATCTCCTATTCACAACTTCTATCTCTCCATCTATTTGTGAGTGATATGCACTACTGAATTGTAGCTTAGTACCCATCTTCTTCCACAAAGTCCTCCAAAAATGACTTATAAATTTTATTTCCCTATCTGAAGTAATAGTTTTTAAAACACCATGCAATCTCATAACATCCTTAAAAAATACTTATGTAACTCACATGGCATCATTGGTTTTATTACATGCAATGAAATGAACCATTTTAAAAAAAAATTCTACAGCAACAAAAATTTAATCATTACCTCTTGTGTGTTTGGTAATCCCAACACAAGATCCATACTCAAAACTGTCCATGGTCCTATTGGACTTGGTAATGGCATGTATAGTCCAGCATTTTGTGTATGTCCTTTATCCACCTGGCATATCCTTAAAACACAGCTTGTCACATCTCTCTTCATCTTTGGCCAAAAATAATTTTCCTTCACCAAAGCTATTATCTTCGTCTTACCAAAATGTCCAGTCAAACCTCCACTATGTAATTCTCGTATTATATTGTATTGTAGAGACCCAACTGGAATACATAATTATTTCTATTTGAATAAATAACCTTCTTGTTTAAGATAATCACCATGAATAGTATCTATCTCACCTATTAATGGATTCATGCACTGTTCAACTACATTGCCAACATATGAATCAATATCAAATAATTCTTTGATAGCTTTGAATCCAACTACCTTACTCACCATAGTAGACAATAATGATACTCTCCTAATCAATGCATCAGCTACCTAATTTTGATATCCTCATTTATGTTTCAACATAAAAATATACCCTTGAAAGAAAGAACCCCACTTTGCATGCCTACTATTCAACTTTGTTTGTATATTCACATACTTCAAGCCTCATGATCTGTAAATAGGATAAACTCCTTAGGCACTAGGAAATGCGTCCAATGTCTTAATGCTTGTACGATTACATAAAATTCAACATCATAAGTAGAATACTTTGTTTTTACCTCATTCAAATTTTCACTAAATATGCTATTGGCTTTCCTTCTTGACTCAACACATCAGTTCCCACAAATGAAGCATCACAATCAAGCTCAAACACTTTGTTAAAATATGGTAATACTAAAATTTGTCTTTCCATAATCTTCTTCTTTAAAAATTCAAAGTTTTCTATGGTTACTCTAGTCCATATAAATTCCTTCCCTCTCCTGCAATTTGTTATTGGTTCCATAATACTACTAAAATTTTTAATAATTTTTTTGCAAAAAGTTTCTAAACCATGGAAACTTCTTACCTCTATAATGTTTTTTGGAATAGGCCACTCAACAATTGCCTTTACCTTTTCTTCATCCATTCTCACACAATTTGCTGAAACTATAAATCCCAAAAAAACCAAACTATTCTGCATAAACTTGCACTTCTTCAAATTTGCATACAACTCCTTTCTTAACAAATCTAGTACCATTCTCAAATGTTGTAAGTGTTCTTCTCTAGTCTTATTTAATATCTAAATATCATCAAAATAAACAACCATAAACTTATCAATATATTCTCATAGCATTGTATTCATCATCCTTATAAATGTGCTAGGTACATTAGATAATCCGAAGGGCAACACCATCCATTCATATAAGCCATCCCTAGTCTTGAATGCAATTTTACACTCATCTCCTTCATGAATTTGAATATGATAATAACCACTCCTTAGACCAATCTTGGTAAAATATTTTACTCCTACAAGCACATTCATCATATCATCTAAGCAAGGTATATAAAATCTATAGTTGATTGTAATGTTATTAATTTCTCTACTATCCACACACATTCTCCATCCTCCATCTTTATTTGGAGTTAACAATATTGATGTTGCACATGGACTCATACTCTCCCTTATCATCTTCTTTCTTAATAATTTAGTAACATGTGTATTTAATTTTATATATTCTATTAGACTCATCCTATAAGTTTATTGATTAGATATAGATGATCTTGGAATCAAATCAATGTGATGATGAATATCTCTCTTCAGTAGTAATCCATATTGTTTCAACACTCTTGTTGCTTCTGTTGGTATTTGTACCATTTTCGTGTCTTCATTCTTTAATACTAATACATAACAACCTACCACCTTCATATCTTGGATAAATTATTTAGTAGAGAGCATGTTTTCTGCCTTCTCTTCCTCTTTAAGAAGTAACAAAACTATCTTTGTACCACCTTTCAAAAAAATGTATGTGTTCTTTGCTCCATCTTGAATTACTTTATTGTCAAATTGTTGCAGTCTCCCCAATAACACATGGAATCCATCCATCAAAATAACATCACACCATATTTCATCATTATAAGTTTTTTCTATAGAAATTTTGATTAAGTACCTTTTATCTATTGTAACCTCAATCTTTTTCTTAAACCATGAAATTTGATAAGGATAATGATGTTTTTCATATTTTAAATGTAGTTTCTCTATCATTTCTTTAGAAACCATATTTTCACAACTACCACCATCTATAATTACTTAGCATACCTTTCCACCTGAAGTATGTCTTGTTCAAAAAATGTTTGATCCATCAATGCATCACCACCTTCTTTATTCTACACTTTTTCCTTGAAGTGATCATTGTTCTTCTCATCATGAGATTCTTTTCAACATCTACTAGTGAAATTTTAGTGCCCTTCTATCTTATCTTCAACTAGATTCACTCTTGGGTGATCATATTACCTCCTTTCTTGATCTTGATAATGTGGAAATTCAAATTCTTTGTGCCCTTCTTCTCCACACCTATAACAAACATAAGATCTATGCCAATTCAAGAACCATCTTCTAGCACCACCATAACCTTGTCCTCTCTGAACCCTTTTCCTTTTTGTTGGTATTAAAACCCTTTTCTATTCTTATATTGCATTTATACACCACATGATGATTCACCTCTATTAGTATTAGACCCACCTCTAGTTGTATTAAACCCACCTCATCCCCTTATTGGAGTGGATCCACCTCTTCTTAGACCAAGAGATGTTCTTATGATATTATATCTATTTTATTTTTATTCGACCTTCAAAGCTAATTGATAAGCCTCCTCCATACTAAGTATTATATGCATGCTTAATTCATCTTTAATAGTAAATTTCAAACCATTTACATACCTTAAAGCCATCTACTCTTTTGTTTTATCATGTTCCACTCATATAGAAAGCTTATAAAAATCATCTGTATACTCTTGTATATTGTGATCTTTATGCCTCAAATTTTGGAATCTTCTATATAGGATTTGTGTATAATCCACAGGAAGAAATTCCTCCTTCAACTTCTTCTCCATCTTTTTCCATGAATTAATCTTCTCTTTACATATTCTCTATCTCTCTTTCTATAGGGGATCCTACCAAATCATTGCATGACCTTACAATTTCATGCATGCAAAATTTATCTTCTTGTCTTCTCTCAGAGTCTTTCACTCGAATAACTTCTTCATGCTCTTCATCCAATTTATCAACTCCTTTGGTTTTAAGCTACGTCCATAATCTGAAACATCAACCTTGATTTCTTCATTTATTCCTTCTAAATCTTGAACCATCATCTCTTCCATAGATGGTGGTTGATCTTGTTATTCTTCTTCTTGCTAAATCTATTCATCATGATCTGTGTCTTCTTTGATTTCATCACCACCTTGTCTTCTTTTCTAATTGGTGATAATCTTGGTTAATTATTACACTTGCTTCTACAACTCTTGTATGGTTTTGTTCATCTGTGTAGTACCTCCTTATCCTCTTGTCAATTCTTACACCTTCAAGATTCAACCTTGCTTTGATACCAAATAAAGATATAAAATTACTATCAATATCAAAATTACAATAAACCAAGATCTAAAATAATAACTCAACATTGATTTTTATTGAATGCCTTGAAATAATTAAAAACTATGCATAAATAAACCTCAACTCAGAATTAGAGTTGACATGTAACAATTAAAAAAAATAAAAAAAAATCTAAAAAAAAATTCTATTTTTAGTAGTCGCTATTTTTAGTAAGTCTTGCATGCAGGCACGTGCAGCGCTAAAAATATCCTAAAATACTCTAAAAACTAAAATTAGCCTATAAAACAAAATTTCAATTGAAGTTTATGTTCAATCATAAAAATATGCAATTTTTAAAAATAAAAAATCCTAAAAATACAATTAAACAATAATCTTAGACCATAATATGGTCTCTTTTGGCCTTAATTTTTTTTCAAAAAATCCATCTAAGTGGAATGATTAGCTTAGGACAACAACTAACATTTTAAGATGATCGTTTGATGTGTGGAAGAGCTCAAACAAAGTTATGAATCAAAAGTTATGGCCTCTAAAAGTTTGGCCTATTTTTGCTGCATGAAGGTTAAAAAGAAGAAGGGTAAAAAATGCAAGATAACTAATGTTTTAGATTATTATCGCACAAGTTGATATTTGATATTGGCTTTTGAGTAGTCAATAGGCTTTTTATTTGTTATCTTTTAGCCTTATGGTTTCTCATTGTATTTGGCTCTCTTGGACCATGGTGCCTTTAGTAATGAAACTGAAAACTATCAAGACAATAAATTATCAATAAGCAAAGTTTTTGAAAATAATAACTTGTATTGAATGACTTGAAATAATTACAACCCAAACCATTGTTAAATAATCCTCAACTCAGAATTAGAGTTGACATGATAAAATAAAAAGACAACTAAAATCTAAAAAAAATTCTATTTTACTAGTTGTTATTTTTAGTAAGTTTCACATGCAAATGTAAGCAACACTAAAAATCTCTCAAAATAAACTAAACACTAAAATTAGTCTATGAGATAAAATTCAAATGAAGTTGACGTCTAGTCATAAAAATATATAATTTTTAAAAATAAAAGATTCTTAAAAAATTATTAAATGAAAATTTCGGACCCTCAGATGATCACATATGGCCTTGTTGGCTAGATATTTTGCATGTAGTCAAAATTACCTAGGCAGTCAGTGAATTAAATTCCCTTCATTTAATGGTGGAGCTCTTATATTTTAATGTCTATCTATTTTAGTTACTTACAACTTACAATTATTCACAGAGTTGTTTGAGTTATTCTAATTGGGGGTATTACTTTAATCACTTCATACATGAGCCATAACAAAGGGATTTTGTAGCAAGTAAGCAATTGATTTTAGGAACATGAGTATACTTTTTTAGATGGATTTGAGGATAAAGAAAAGACTAAAATGGTTAAGAAAGAAGAGAAATATAAGGAATGCACTTCACAATAAATAGTTGATGGAGTTTACTGTGTTTATGCAAATAGATAAACATATATTTGTGGAAATTTTTTAGCAAATGATCAAGAAAGCAATGAGTTCAACTTAGAAAAATAGATAATGCAAAGTTTACCATTTTATTTTCATGAAACTCATAGAATGATTCACATAGACACAAAATTCTCCAAAAATAATATTCCTTCTTATTCACTTTCAGTAACATTCAAATAAAATAATCTGATTATCTTAAACACAAAGTTTTAGATTTCTTAAACTTATTGCACAATGGTTACAATTGCTTGCTTCCCAAAATTCTCCATGCCTTAACATGCAAACCTGCACTTAAATTTATACAATTTTAGATTCTTTCTTCAAATAAGAAACAAATTACTTTCAAACCAATGTGATGCATTAAAATTGGAAGCTATTGAGTTACATCTTTCTCAAAATTCTCTTATGTGGTGTGCAATGGCCAGTGACATGTAGTGCATTCTTATTTTGCTATTTGAATTGGATACAAATACTTTGCATGTAGCACAAAGTTCACTAAAATAATTTACTTTTACAAGATAACTTCAAGTAATGGCATTTCAACAAAATCACTCAAGTTTTACAATTTTACAAATTAACCTACTTCAGCAAGTAACTTTACTAAATAAAATAAAAAAATGAAAGAAAATGAGAAGAATGAAGAATTTTTTGGAAGAAAAAAAAATTAATCCAAATATTCAACCTTAGGTCTACTCTTTTCTCTATACTTGATGTGCTGAGACTTCAGTAACTAAATTACTGTATCATCATATTTAACCAGTGTTTGTCTCTTAGCTGCATATCTCAACATTTCTCTTTCTATCTTTTTGCTATGAGCTTTCATCTACCCGATTTTGGGTTCCAATCTCTTTCTCTGATGTTGAAGTTTGATTAATTTCTTCATAGATTTGGCAGTGAAATAAGTTATGGCTTTATCCATCAGTGGCTTGAGTTGTTCATACAACTGCTCAGATGTTCTTGAAACATCATAAGATGAATCACTGGTGAGATTTTACAAATTCACTCTTTCATCATCAACTTCTTTCAAAATATTTATTTCTTCACATATTGATTCTAAAATGTGTGTTCGAAAAGACAAATGATATTTCTCTTATCTTAACTTCTTTAAGGACTCTTCTAGAACAATCTCTTATTCAATCAAAACCTTTTTATTCAAACTACTTATTGCTTGCAAACTTTCAAGTTGTAACCCAACAATTCCATTTTCACTCTCAATTTTCTTTATTGTTGTCTTCATCTCAGTTATGTTATTTACAATGTCACTGTAATACCTAGAATATCATAGAAGAGCTTCTAAACGTTCTAATTAATATCCTCAATGCACTCATCAACTGCCTTTGCCTTATCACTAGTTTCTTCTATTTCAGTAATCACTCATTGCTCAATTCGTTCTCCCAAAATAATAGCTTACTTTGGAACATATTTTGCAACCTTAGGTATTATTTCACATAATTGTGCATTTCGTTCTTTCAATTTATCTTTAGCAACTTTTTCTTCATCAAGATTCTTGAAAAGAGTGTTGATTAAAGTCTTGACTATCTTCCTTTTGACTCTCAATAATCACTTCTCCAAGGGGTATCTTTGAAATGGTTAAGTCACCTTCAGTTACTTATCTTTTATTCATCCCTTGATGTGTAATTTCTATCTCAACAAACTTCTATCCTGAAGATTCAATCAAGTAATATGAAGTTACTTTGGTTGGCTTGGGATTTTTACCTCTCTTATCTAGACTCTTTACCAGTTGTAAGTCTATCTCCTCAATATTTATGACTTATTTTACCTCTCGATTTATTTGCACAACTAACCAAGATGAGAAATTTGTAGAAGTGGAAGTATTCGTATGAACTACCATCTACTGTTGATTATTTCTAATTACTAATTCCTAAAAAAGAGCTTGTTGAGTTTTCACCTCTTTCTGAATCTTCATCTTAGCTTCTCTTTCAACTGGTTTTATTGTCTTTACCACTTTCTCAACAAATACTTCTTCCTCTTTGGATTTATCTGTAACTTCTCTTTTTAGTACCTCAAGCTCTACTTATTTCTTAGTCTCTCCTTATTTTACTGCCTAAATTATTTCCTTTTTAGATTCCACATCCTTCCCTTTCTCTACTTTTTTCTCTCCAACTTATTTCTCAGGCTCAATTGCTTATTCTAGCTTTCCTTGTTGCTCTTCCTGAGATGATGTCTCTTCTTCAGTAGTCACTCTTTCAAGTTCTTCCTCACTGGTGACTTGTTTTGTTGACGAAGGAGGAGGTGAAGAAGTAGTTGGATGTCATGTCCCCTTTTTTGTGGACATTGACAGACTTGATGGTTAGCCTATTATGTGACCTTCGTAGGCTGATAGGATGGATAGAGGGTCATGATGGAGATTGGCTTGGCTTCGATTTGCAGAATTCCTATAGTTGGCTTTCATTTAGGTTATTTCAAACACATTTGGCCTGAGCTCCTATTATTTAGGGATATTTGACATGCAGCGGAGCGCCTTTATTTTGGTATGGCCATGTGCGGAATCACTCCCTGGTTCACCAACTTCGAACGGTTTGAAGATCTGACATGTATTGAGGGAGATATTAATATTTGATTGATTTAATCAAATATTAATTATTTAGCCTATTTTTAATTAGAACCCCTAATTCTAATTTAAGAAACCCTAATTAGGGAAAGCATATCTTTTTGAGGGTATAAGGGTTTCTCATGGAGGCCATTATTGATTATGCATTGATTATTGATTTTGATATTGAAGAATTCTTCTATGAAGACTGAGCCAAGGGTTCTAGGATTCCATCTGCATTGGAGAATGTCAACTCTTTAGTGTGTTTGATTTAGAGGCTGTGAAATATCAGCTGATCTATTGCCCAATTGAGAGATAGCTTCATACAGAAGTTATCACAGAGGTTTACAGATTTGAGAGATAACTTCACACAGAAGTTATCACAGTATTTTAGGTATTTCTTTATTTATTTTTGATAGATAGAGATCTTCTGTATTAGAGCCATATATTTTCAGATCAGGGGTTGAAAACAGATAGGTTGTGCTTAATTGGTGGCCGTACGAAGTCCGTACAGGTCCGTACAGATCCACACAGATACCGACCTCGGTAGACAGAGATCCCTAGTGACCGACATCGGCTGACTAAAGACCAACGTCGATAGAGAAGGACTGACAGTGACCGATGTCGACAGTATATCGACCGACGCCGGCAATTGTGTGTTCGACACAACAGGCCAAAATTTCCAGATTCAAGCTCAATTTCCAAATTTGCAAAAGCCCAGGGCTTTAAGACAGAATATTTCATATTATTTTATTTGTATGATAGAGACTCAATTGTGTAATCGTCTAAAAGAACAAGTGATAAGATCTTTGATTTGCTATTGAGAGATTATATTGTGATTTATTTATTGATATTTGAATTTATTTTGCAAGATTGTATCTTTGTTCAGAACTTTTTGTGTTTCTATATTTCCTATTTGAAGGGGATATCACAGTGGTATCAGAGCTTTTACTTAGAAACAGGAGCCCCTAAGTAAGGGACATTACAGTGGTATTAGAGCTTTTGCTTAGAAACAGGAGCCCCTAAGTAAGGGACATTACAGTGGTATCAGAGCCAATGTCTTGCCATCCTGTTGGGTAGTTTGGGTAGGTTGAATCAGCGAAGTATCCATGATGTCTTCAAGTACTCTGAGTTGGTGGGACTATGATATGAAGAAGTTGAAACTAAGTTTGAAGAGGTTGAATGAAGCTCTTTCATACCCTTCATTTAAAGACAAATCCACATGGTATATGACAACGAATGAGGAGTGGGACTTATTACCACCCCGAGGTCGGGAGATGTTGTCTTTTGATCACTTTGTTAAGCTAAGGAGAGAGCACTGCAGATCACTTAGACGGGGCAACAACATGTCCCCTGATTATTATGAGATAGGAGATAGTGAAGATGAGGATGAGTCTGATGCTTGCACTCAGAGTGTAGAGGTGTGCTCAGATGTTAGTGCACTGAGGGTTGATGATCTCTCAGTTATGATAGAGATTGTAGAAGAGTCCCAGGATCCGATTATTGTGGATGACACTTAGGAGAATGCAGTGGACAGTTTTGAGGACTTAGTTTCACCGACAATTTCTTTTGGTATGGAAGAATTAGACAGTGATGCTACAGTTGTTGATACTCTGTATGTTGATATGAGCTTTGGAGTTGATTCACAGAGTATGGATAGTATTACTCCAGAGATCAGTGATTTTGAGTCTACTCTTTTGGACCATGCATCAGAGGAGGATTGTAGGAGACAATCTAGCTAGTGCCACCGTGTGTCTAGTCAGCTAAGAGTTAGTGAGCAAGACATTGCTACTGCTTGCAAGCATTTCGATGCTGCTTGTCAATTGTTAGAAATTTATGGATGGGGTTCTCCTACTAGCATTGAGTAGGGAGGCAGTTATTTGTCCTTGATAGAGATCCACTCTTTATGGGAGGCTATTCAGATTTTGAGACATGATTATATGCAGTTGGTAGCTGACAGAGATTATCTTATGGAGTGGGGCAGCACAGCGTATGATGCATTATTGGTCAAGGAAGATAAGGTGAGTGAGCTTACTCAGCAGCTCAAGGTGACTTTTGAGATTCTTGAGAGTATGCAGTTGGCTTATGAGGAGTCATAATTTCATTTGGCTGAGATGACCATAGAGTTAGAACATTTGCAGTCTTCACCAGCCCCAGACCCAGTTCATTTGTATATTGAGGTGGTTGGTGGTGAGTACATTCCTGCAGTTGTTGCTGAGGAGCATGTTGTTGACGTTGTCACACATGTTCAGGATTTGGGAGTACCTGATTCTGATGAGTTTGAGATACCAGTGGAGTCGAGTCTCCAAATTGATTCTTCTCACACATATGATAGTGTGGTACCGTTCGCTATGCCATCTTTACAGAGGGATCAGTTATGGGATGGATTGACACCATTTTTTGTAGATGGAATTGGCAGTTTGAGTTGCCCATTTTACTTGGGTTATGATGCTCTGAGAGTTTGTTTCTCATGTGTTCTTGACCATGGCAGTTGTGCTTTTAGAGTTTGGTTGAGTTGCATTCTCCAGTTTGATTATGGGTTCCTCTTTGATCTACTTTTGATGGTATTGCAGGAACTTGCATTAATTGACATCAGTGCAGAGCATAACTACATTTGGGATCTAGGTGGATCAAGTGGTTCATTATTCTGAGATTGCTTGGGGACAAGCAATTTCTGGAGGGGCAGATTGTCATGTCTCCTTTTTCGTGGAGACTGACAGACTTGATGGTTAGCCTATTATGCGACCTTCGTAGGCTGATAAGATGGATAGAAGGTCATGATGGAGATTGGCTTGGCTTTGATTTGTAGAATTCCTATAGTTGGCTTTCATTTAGGTTATTTCAAACACATTTGGCCTGAGCTCCTATTAGTTAGGGATATTTGACATGCAACGGAGTGCCTTTATTTTGGTATGGTCATGTGTGGAATCACTCCCTAGTTCACCAGCTTTGAACGGTTCGAGGATCTGACATGTATTGAGGGAGATATTAATATTTGATTGATTTAATCAAATATTAATTATTTAGCCTATTTTTAATTAAAAACCCTAATTCTAATTTAAGAAACCCTAATTAGGGCAAGCATATCTTTTTGAGGGTATAAGGGTTTCTCATGGAGGCCATTATTGATTATGCATTGATTATTGATTTTGATATTGAAGAATTCTTCTGTGAAAACTGAGCCAAGGGTTCCAAGATTCCATCTGCATTGGAGAACGTCAACTCTTCAGTGTGTGCAATTCAGAGGCTCAGTTGATCTATTGCCCAATTGAGAGATAGCTTCATACAGAAGTTATCATAGAGGTTTACAAATTTGAGAGATAACTTCACATAGAAGTTATCACAGTATTTCAGGTATTTCTTTATTTAGTTTTGATTCAATAAATTATACAGATAGAGATCTTCTGTATTAGAGCCATATATTTTTAGATCAGGGGTTGAAAATAGACAAGTTGTGCTTAATTGGCAGCTGTACGAAGTCTGTACAGATCCACACAGATACCGACCTTGGCAGACAGAGATCCCTAGTGACCGACATTGATCGACTAAAGATCGACATCGGTAGAGAAGGATTGACAGTGATCGACGTCAGCATTATATCGATCGACGCCGGTAACTGTGTGTTCGACACAACAGGCCAAAATTTCCAGATTCAAGCTCAATTTCTAGATTTTCAAAAGCCCAGGGTTTTAAGACAGAATATTTCATATTATTTTATTTGTATGACAGAGACTTAATTGTGTAATCGTCTAGAAGAACAAGTGATAAGATCTTTGATTTGCTATTGAGAGATTATATTGTGATTTATTTATCCATATTTGAATTTATTCTACAAGATTGTATCTTTGTTCAGAACTGTTTGTGTTTCTATATTCCCTATTTGAAGGGGATATCACAGTGGTATCAGAGCTTTTGCTTAGAAACAGGAGCCCCTAAGTAAGGGACATTACATTGGAGTTAATGGAGGATGAAGAAGATGAATATATTTCAGAATAGGTTTCTTAGGATTTATGGTGCTATGAGTCTTAAGAGGAGGCATTAATATTAACAGATCCAAGGTAGGTGTAGTGGAAATCAAAATGGAAGAAGTGGTGGGAATGATAAGAATGGAAATACCTATAGGAGTGACCAATGGAGGAGTAGAAATAACTAGTTGAATAGGCTACTTATCTTTTATTATTGAATATGTATCATCAGTATTCCTTTTGAACTTTATCTTCTGTGTATACACTTGGCTTCTTTCTCCTTGTACCATTTTTTTTCTTTTCTGACCCACATGTGTGGTTTCACTTATCAACTCCTTCATGCAGTAGCCTTTGTTAAGGAGCCAAGTGGAAGTCATTTACAAAACATTTGAAGTCATATCAAAAATTATTTTATCATGATCATTACCAAAAAATATTTCTAGAATTGGAACATTATCTGCTCTTAATGCATGAAAAGCTTCACTAGTAACTACTCCATCATATTCCATATCTTTAGGAATGGTGGCCAAATAAAAATCATGAATTTGATCCACAATCAATCTACTATTATCTCTTCTCCTTACATCAAATTCATCTCTGCAGTTAGTCCAAAAATCTTCAAGTACTAAAACATACATGTATTGTAGAGAACTATATTTTGGGCCACCTCCCTATAATCAAAGTTAATTCTAGACTCCAAATGCATTTGGGTGTAATGATGGTACATTTATTTTTGCATGTTTCTAGCCTTATAAATGTTTGGAAAATTGTAGTGACTAATGACATTGAGAAAATTGATGGCTGCACGGTGACCTTTTGATTGCAAGTTATTTAGTTCAACAAGTTATCCACACAATTCCATGACGATCCACTTTTCACTTGTGTATCTAGGCAATTTGATAGGGGCTCCTAAGATATCTCCCACTTTGATGTATGTAAACTCAAGGAACTGAATGAAAATACAACTATATTGTGTAACTACATCCCATGGTTCATCTGATACTCTTCTATGTTTTAGGGTTATATTTAACTTGTAAATAAGTTCACAAAAGAACCCATCATTTACTACAATGTAATGGTTGTAATATTGTGAAAGAACCAGTTAAGGATAATATTCATATATTGGCATAGATGAGAGTGTGCCTTTTGTCCTTAACCTTGATAAAACTCTAATTGAAGTAGTTCTATACACAAGGTATGATGTCATTTTAAAAATAGAAGTCTACAATACATTCTTCAACTCTTGATCCATATTGTCACTTATCATTCTTACCAACTCAATTTCGACAGAGCTTTAGGTCACATCAATGGCTCTAATATAAGCATACATCCAAGGTGAGAAACATTTAGTGTTCCTCTCTCCATTGATTCTATGTAACAACTAAATGATGTCATTAACTTCTTGAACAAAATATGATCTTATTATGTGCTTAGGTAACCTTGAAGGTTTCTTCACTTTCTTTAAGTAATATGTATTCATTATTTTAATACATTCTATTGGCTTAGTTTCCCACTAATTATTAGCTTTCTCCATTAACAAATTAATTACTTTTTAAGATATAGGGATCTTTAGACAGTAGCTGAAATATTAAACATACAATCTAATAACTATAGTCCCAACAGCATCTCTCACAACTCTACTAAGGGGTTCAAAATATTTATCACATATCAACACGAACTTAGGGAGTTGAGTTGAGCTTGAGAAAGATGTATCTTGAATAATTCCACTACTATTCATAGCATGCATGAGTGGGGTGTTAGTTATGGCCTTTGATCTCTCTAATAATTTAGTTACTGACACATGTCCCATGTCTATGTCACTTATCTCTATTAGCTTAGAGTTGATGGATGATTCAGTTGGGTATCCTTTGTATTCATACTTCATCTTGGGCTCTTGTGACATAACCTTCTTATTTCTTGTTTTTCCTTTCTTGGTTGGTTTTGTAAAATCCTCATGTACCAACTATGGGACTTCTTCAATTTGAGTTCCTTGAACTTCCACTTTAGCTACTTCTTCTGATATTCCTAACCCTTCTGATCCATACATTAGCTCTGAATCACTCTGGATGAATTTGATGTGTCTTCTTTGTTGTTGATTATCTGCTTTAACTAGTTTTGAAAAAGAGTCCACTCATTATTCTTGTAATATCTTTAAGTAATCTTCATGTTTTGAGTATCAGAAGTCTTGAAAATCATCAAGTAATCCATATTTAATCAATATGATCTCAAGAACCCACATTGGTCTAGCAAGTGTTCAAATTTTAAGTATTTGGAAACACAAATGAGTCATAAGTAGCAAGCACAAGAAAATTCTTTTTTAGTTTTGCTGATGACTTCAAGTTTTCATCACTAAGTTACTTGAATTCAAAAAATTGAGTAAGTAAGAATAGGGAAGGATTTTGGGTAAGTCTCTGGTAGTGTCTGGTGGGTTTGTCACAATTCAAGACTTTGAGTTATTTTGAGTTCAAGACTTTAGGTTCTTGAAGGAAAGTAAGTTAAGACATATAGTAAACTCAAGGAGATCGAATTTTTGAGGGTCATGATGTTTGATGTCAATTGCTTGGGATAAAAAACCTGATTAGGCAATGTTTGAAATCCCAAGTAGGTTTAGGAAACTCGAAGGACAAGACTCTTAGGAATCGAGCTTCTTGAAGGTAGTTACTTGGCATTGAAAAACTTAGGAAGTTGTTAAGTTTGGTAAACCCAAGGAAGTAAGGGATTCAAGTTACTAGAGCTTTCAGTAAAAAAATTGGTTTCTCAAGGATTTTGGGTAGGTTATCCACATTACGAGTAATCATGAGGAGGTATAAGAAAAATATACCCAAAATGGAAAAGAGAAAATAAACAAAATAAAAACAGAGGAATGCCCATGACAGTGTGAAGATAATTACAAAGAGAAAATACCATGGAAAAAATCAAGTTGAAACTACAAAAATCACATGGGTGAGATTTAGCTACCTTAAACGTAAATGGGTCGAAAAGATTTTTTTTGAAGATGCTCTAGAGGATTGAAATCATAAGGATCAGGGTTTACAAGTATAATTACTTAATAAAATAGATTGGATTCCAAGTAGGAATGAGGTGTCATTTTAGAATATATATAAAAATCCAATGCATTAATGACAAGCGTGGGAAAATCCATGTAAGCATTTGGGAATTTTTATCGGGCTCTTCAAATTATTTTTGCTTATTTTTAATTTTTTAAGTAAAGCATAATAGCAAACCCAAGTAGGCCCATGCTAATGATTAGCTCGAGTTTATGAACCTAAATTGATTTTGCTTATAAATTTAAATCAGTAAATTAATATAGAAAAACTGATTAGGTCTATGCTATGCTTGATGGGTTTGTAAGACTACTTAGCTTAATTTTGGCAATGTAGTTAAGTAACTTGAAAACTCTAATTTGAACTATGGGGAGTAATATAGGTTTACAGGATGACTTTAATTCTTTTCAAATAAGTAAATCAGTATGGAGAACCTGATTTACATTATGAATAAGCTAAATCACTTCAACTTCTTTGATTTGCTGGAGGGGATGAGTAAATGGATTTTTAGTGATGGCTTCTAAGAAATTGTTTTCAACCCTCTGGAGTGACTAAGAGCAATTGGGGACATTAAAAAATCAGACACAACAACTAATAAAATCTAAAGGTTTTATTAAGTGGATTGGATCAACAAGTATAACTGACTCACATAAGATAAGGATGCAAACTTTTTAAATAGGGGTACCTCAAAATTTAAAGTGTGAAATTTTGGGGACACCAATTGGCTCCAACTAGGGACATATTTATTTCTATAATAAAGAAGGAAGCAAGGATGAGATCCCAGCATCTCTAGTTTTACAACTTATCCATTGGGTTTAGAGTCTTTGCAATAACTTAGTCACTAAACTATAAAACAAAGAAACAACACAAAAGAAAAAACAAAACCAAAAGAAAGACTAAAATCTTTATTTTTATACATACAGGTGTTACCTTAATGCTCAATTCTTGTAGAGCTTCAAGTGTTTCCCATTAAAAGATAGTGGCAGTGCAATCCCATCCTGATAAGCTAGGATGAAGCTATCTTTTCTAGCAATGTTATTTATAGTAAAGGGATCTTTTCACAAAGAATCAAATCTACCATGCTTCCCTTTTTGATCATTTTGTTTATCCCACAAGAGGAATAAATCACCAACTTCAAATTTCCTATCTTGAGCTTTTTGATCAAAAATATTCTTTTCCTTCATTTGGTGATCAACCAACCTATTAGCAACTTGACCACGAACCTCTTATAGTTTCGTAAGAAACATGATTCTCTTATCTAGTGAGTCTTGGTAAGTAACATATTCAATGGTCTTAGAGAGTTATAGGGTAGGTAGTTCTATGGGTATGGGTACCTTAGCATCTATTCCATATAATGACTAGAAAGGAGACATACCTATGGCTTTTTTTGGGGTGATCCTATCATCCCATAGTTCATCAAACAACTTTTTATGCCAAGTTATTTGATTATTATCCACCAGCTTATGGATGATATTCATCAAATTTTTGTTACTTGATTCAGCTTGACCATTACCCCAAGGATAATGATTTTAAGCATGAACCAAATCTATCCCATATGAGTAACAAAACTCAATCAATTCTACTAAAGAAAAGTTGGTTGTGTTATCTGTGATAATTTTATGAGGGACACCAAATATTACAATAGTATTCTCTTTAATGAAGTCACATACTACTTTAGAAGTAACATGCTTAACAGGAATGGCTTCCACCCATTTGCTAAAATAGTCAATAGTAGTCAAAACATAACAATGTCCAACACTCGAGGACAAAGTCCACACCCCATTGAATAAAATGTTCATCAGTGACAACTGGTTTGAGAGGCAATCCTAGTAACTTGAGTCACCCTACAAAATGTTGGCATGCCTAGCACTCAGTAACTCAACTTGTATCTTGAAATAGAGTTGACCAAAAATACCTTGCTTGTAAGCTTTTGTGAGCTGTAACTCTTGCTGAAAAGTGACCTCCACAAATATTGTCATGAAATTTCTCTAGTATACTTGATTGTTGTTCCTTGTCTACATAGAAAAGGAAAACACCATCAATTCCTCTTTTATATAAACCATTATCCCAAAGGATGTAATCCCTTGACTTTAACTTGATGGTGCATTTATTTTTTTGTGTCAAATCAACTGGGCACTCTCCATAGGTCAGGAAGTAGGAAAACTTGTTATATCATTCATCAACTAGATCAACAAAAAGTACCATGGGCAATTATTCCTCTATTTCATCTCAGTAAGAAGCCAATTATTCCTTTATTATTGAATATGTATCATCAAGCTACTTTCTCCTTGTACCATTTCTTTTCTTTTTTGACCCACATGTGTGGTTTCACTTATCAACTCCTTCATGTAGTAGCCTTTGTTAAGGAGCCAAGTGGAAGTCATTTCCAAAACATTTGAAGGCCTATCAGAAATTATTTTATCATGATCATTACCAAAAAATATTTCTAGAATTGAAACATTATCCCTTCTTGATTTATGAAAAGCTTCACTAGTAACTACTCCATCATCCTCCATATCCTTAGGAATGGTGGCCAAATAAAAATCATAAATTTGCTCCACAATCAATCTACTATTATCTCTTCTCATTACATCAAATTCATCCCTGCAGTTAGTCCAAAAATATTTGAGTACTGGACCATGCATGTATTGTAGGGAAACTATATTTTTTTCTACCTATCTATAATCAAAGTTAATTCTGGACTCAAAATGTGTTTGGGTGCAATGATGGTAAATTTATTTTTGCATGTTCCTATCCTTATAAACGTTTGGGCAATTGTAGTGACCAATGACATTGAGAAAATTGATGGTTGTACGGTGAACTTTTGACTGCAAGTCATGTAGTTCAACAAGTTATCTGCATAATTCCATGACAATCCACTTGTCACTTGTGTATTTGGAAAATTTGATAGGGGCTCTTGAGATACCTCCCACTCTGATGTATGTAAACTCAAGGAACTAAATGAAAATACAATCATATTATGTAACTACATCCCATGGTTCATATGACACTCTACTATGTTTCAGGGTTATATTTAACTTTCAAATAAGTTCATAAAAGAACCCATCATTTACTATAATGTAATGGTTGTAGTATTGTGAAAGAACTAGTTGAGGATAATAATCATATATTGACATAGATGAGAGTGTGTCTTTTGTCCTTAGCCTTGAGAAAACTCCAATTGAAGTAGTTTTATACACAAGGTATGATGTCATTTTAAAAACAAAAGTCTACAATACATTCTTCAACTGTTGATCCATATTATCACTTATCATTCTTACCCACTCAATCTTGGCATAACTTTGGGTCACATCAATGGTTCTAATATAAGCATACATCCAAGGTGAGAAACATTTAGTGTTCCTCTTTCGATTGATTCTATGTAACAAATAAATGATGTCATTAACTTCTTGAACAAAATCTAATCTTACTATGTGCTTAGGGAACCTTGAGGGTTTATTAACTTTCTTCAAGTAATATGTCTCCATTATTTTAATACATTATATTGTCTTAGTTTCCCATTAATTATTAGCTTTCTCCATTGACAACTCAATTACTTTTTAAGATATAGGGATCTTTAGATAGTAGCTAAGATATTGAACATTTAATCTAATAACTACAATCCCAGTAGCATCTCTCACAACTCTACTAAGGGTGTAAAAATATTTAGCACATGTCAACGTGAACTTAGGGAGCTGAGCTGAGCTTGGGAAAGATGTATCTTGAAGAATTCCACTACTAGTCATAGAATGCATGAGTGGGGTGTTAGCTATGGCCTTTGATCTCTCTAATAATTCAATTACTGACACATGTCCCATGTTTGTTTCACTTATCTCTATTAGCTTGGAGTTGATGGATGATTCAATCAGATATCCTTTGTATTCATACTTCATCTTGGGCTCCTATGACTTGACCTTCTTATTTTTTATTTTTCCTTTTGTTCTTGGTTCTGTAAACTCCTCATGTGCCAACTCTAGGACTTCTTCAATTTGAGTTCCCTAAACTTCCACTTTAGCTACTTCTTCTTCAGATCTTCCTAACCCTTCTGATCCAAACATTAGCTTTGAATCGCTATGCATGAATTTGATGTATGCTCTTTATTGTTGATTATCTACTTTAACTAGTTTTGAAAAAGAGTCAACATATTGTTCTTGTGATATATTTAATCAAATTTCATGTTTCGACTAGCAGAAGTCTTGAAAATCATCAAGGAATCCATATGTAAGCAATAGGATCTCAAAAACCCAGGTTGGTCTAGCAAGTGTTCAAGTTTTAAGCATTTGGAAACACAAGTGAGTCATAAGTAGCAAGCACAAGCAAATTTAGTTTTTAGTTTACTAATGACTTCAAGTTTTCATCACTAAGTTACTTGAATTCAAAAACCTAAGTAAAAATAGGGAAGTATTTTGGGTAAGTCTCTGGTAGTGTCCTGTGGGTTTCTGACGATTCAAGACTTTGAGTTATTTTGAGTTCAAGACTTCAGGTTCTTAAAGGAAAGTAACTACATCTAAGAAACTAGAAGTAAGTTATGACATATAGTAAATTTGAGGAGATTAGATTTTTGAGGGTCAATATTTTCTTAGCTATGCTATTGGCTTTCCTTCTTGATTTAGCGCAACACCAATTCCCACAAATGAAGCATCACAATCAACCTCAAACACTTTGTTAAAATATGGTAACACTAAAATTAGTCTTTCTATAATCTTCTTTTTTTAAAATTCAAAGCTTTATATGGTTACTCTAGCCCATATAAATTCCTTGCCTCTCATGCAATCTATTATTGGATCCATAATACTACTAAAATGTTTAATAATTTTTTTGTAAAAAGTTACTAAACCATGGAAACTTCTTACCTCTATAATGCTTTTTGGAATAGGCCACTCAACAATTGCCTTTACCTTTTCTTCATCCATTCTCACACCATTTGTTGCAACTATAAATCCCAAGAAAACCAAATTATTCTGCATAAACCTGCACTTCTTCAAATTTGCATACAACTTCTCCTTTCTTAACAATCTAGTACCACTCTCAAATGTTGTAAGTGTTCTTATCTAGTCTTACTGAATATCAAAATATCATCAAAATAAAAAACCACAAAGTTACCAATATATTCTCATAGAATTGTATTCATCATCCTTATATATGTGCTAGGTGCATTAGATAATCCAAAGGGAATCACCATCCATTCATATAAGCCATACCTAGTATTAAATGCAGTTTTCCACTCATCTCCTTTAAGAATTTGAATATGGTAATAACCACTCCTTATATCAATCATGGTAAAATATTTTTCTCTTGCAAACACATCCATCATATTTTCTAAATGAGGTATAGAAAATATATAATTGATTATAGTTTTATTAATGACTCTACTATCCACACACATTCTCCATCTTCCATCTTTCTTTGGAGTTAGCAACACTAGTGTTGCATATGGAATAATACTCTCCCTTATTAGCTTCTTTCTTAACAATTCGGTAAACTATTTATTTAATTATACATGTTCTATTGGACTCATCCTATAAGCTGCTTGATTGGGTATAGCTGATCCTGAAATCAAATTAATGTGATGTTAAATATCTCTCTTCGGTGTTAAACCATCCAGTAACTCATCAAGAATAACATCTGCATATTATTTCAACACTATTGCTACTTCTATTAGTATTGACACTATTTTTGTTTCTTTATTCCTTTCTACTAATACATAACAACCTGCTACCTTCATATCTTGGATAAATTCTTTAGTAGAGAGCATGATTTCTTCCTTCTCTTCCTCTATAAGAGGTAATAAAACTACCTTTGTACCACCTTTATAAAAAGTGTACGTGTTCTTTGCTCCATCATGAATTACTTTCATGTCAAATTGTCATAGTATCCCCATTAACAAATGGCATGCATCCATTAAAATAACATCACACCATATTTCATCATTATAAGTTTTTTCTATAGAAAATTTGATTAAGCATATTTTATCTACTGTAACCTCATTCCCATTCTTATGAAATCCAATAAGGATTAGGATGATTTTTACATTACAAATTTAGTTTTTCTATCATTTCTTTAGAAACCATATTTTCACAACTACCACCATCTATAATTACTTTGCATACATTTCCACCTGAAGTACATCTTGTTCAAAAAATGTTTGATCACAGCCATGCATCACCACATTCTTTATTTTTCACTTGTTCCTTCTTTGGAGTGATCATAGTTCTTCTCATCATGAGATTCTCTCCAACATCTACTGGTGTAACTTCAATATTTTGCTCTTCTATTTTAGCCTCAACTAGATTTACTCATGGGCAATCCTCTTGCCTCCTTTATTGATCATGATAGTACAAACACTCAAATTCTCTATGCCCTTCTTATCCACATCTATAACAAACATAAGATCTCTGTTTATTTGGAAACCATCCTCTAGCACCATCATAACCTCATCCTCCCAGAAACCCTCTTCCTCTTTGTTGGTATTGAAACCCTTGCCTATTCTTATCTTGCCTTTTTGCACCACATGATGATTCACCTTTATTGGTATTAAACCCACCTTTGGTGGTATTAAACCCACCTCATCTCCTTATTAGAGGGGATCTACCTCTTCTTAGGCTAAGAGATGTTCTTCTAAAATTTTATCTATTTTATTTTTCTTTTGGCTTTAAATCTAATTGATAAGCCTCCTCCATGAAAATTATTCTATGCAAACTTAATTCATATTAAATAGTAAATTTCAAACCATTTACATACCTTGCAACCATCTTCTCTTCTATTTCATCATGCTCGACTCATATAAAAATCTTATAAAAATCATATGTATACTCTTGTATACTGTGATCCTTTTGCCTCAAATTCTAAAATCTTCTATATAGGTTTGTACATAATCCACAGGAAAAAATTTCTCCCTTAGCTCCTTCTCCTTCTTTTTCCATGATTTAATCTTCTCTTTACCTTTCCTCTATCTCTCTTTATGTAGGCGATCCCACCAAATCATTACATGACCTTTCAATTTCATGCATGCAAACTTTACCTTCTTGTCTTCTCTCATAGTCTTCCACCTGAAGAACTTCTCCATGATATTTATTGAATCTATCATCTCCTCTGGTTTTAAACTACATCCATAATCTAGAATATCAACCTTGATTCCTTTATTTCTTCCTTCTAAATCCTAAACCATCATCTCTTCCATCAATGATGGGTGATCTTGCTATTCTTCTTTTTGTTAAATTTCTTGATCATAATCTGTGTCTTCCTTGGCTTCATCCCCACCTTGTCTTCTTCTCTAATTGGTGATAATCTCTGTTAATTATTACACTTACCTCTATAGTTATTGTATAGTCTAGTTCATCTACGTAATACCTCCTCATCCTCTTGCCATTTCTTACTCTTTCAAGATGCAACTTTGCTTTAATACCATATAATGAAACTAAAAACTATCAAGACAATAAATTATCAATAGACAAAGCTTCTAAAAATAATAACTTGTATTGATTCATATTTAATGAATTGAAATAATCATAACACAAACCATACTTAAATAAGCTTCATCTCAGAATTAGAGTTGACATGTAAAAATTTGAAAAAAAAAAAAAAAAACTAAAATCTAAAAAAGACTTCTATTTTTAGTAGTTGCTTTTTTTAGTAAGTGTTGCATGCAAGCGCAAGCATCTCTAAAAATCTTTCAAAATAAAATGAACACTAAAATTAGCTTATGAGATGAAATTCAACAGAAGTTAACATCTAGTACTAAAAAAATACATTTTTTTAAAATAGAAACTTATTTAAAAATTTATTAAATGATAATTTCAGACCCTCAAATGATTACTTATGGCCTCTAATTTTTTTTAAAAACAGCTCTATGTAGATAGAGCGGATTAGGAAAAAAACTAAATTTTCAAGATAGTCATTTTGTTGCATGGAAGAGCTTAAATGGAGCTATGGGTCAAAAGTTATGGCCTCTAAAAGATTGGCCTATTTTTCTGCATCATTTAGCCTAGTTCTATTATAATTTTTAGTATTAATAAAAGGTTAGTATTCCTTCAAAATCCATATTTATTAAAAAAAAGTTTCAAAATTATTTAATAAAGTATTAAATTTTAGTAAAAATTTGTTATATTTAAATTATGTTAAACACTTTTTTTGATGTTATTCTCCATGATTTTCATTCCTCTCAATTGCATTTTTTACTTCAAAGATGTGGATTTATTGACAATGGATGCACTTTTAAAAAGCAATATCATTCATTTATTATTTGAAATAAATATAGATATCAAGCCCTTTACACAAATATTATTGTTTTTCTCTATTTTCTCAATTTTAAAATTTGGCATACAACATCATGTTTACCTTTTTTATGGGTTTCATTTGTAAATATCATTTTTGGAAACAAAATTCAATGCCCAAATTTCATCAAATAAAATTCAAGAATACTGCATTGTCCACCTAACCAATTACTTATATAAATTAATAAAATATGAGATGTAAGCCGAGTATTTTTTCTTCTGTCACATACAAGTTATGTAATCTATCATGTATTATTATAAATTTGTTTCATACATGACTATTCTCATCCTAGGCCTACAAATTATTTCCTCTTTAAAAAAAAAAAAGGATTGATAATATAATAGATATATCAAACATGTCCAATAACCAATTAAAACTAGGCTCATCATTAGACCATGGTTCTTTACCAAACCAACCTTTTCTCTTGATATTTATTGGTAGGTCAACCATGGAAAAAGGCACCCCATGAATTGTTTTTCCAATCATAAAGTTTACTCTTGACCAAACAAATTGTTCAATAAAGGGAGAACACTTTAAAAATATGTGCCCTATGAATATGATAATATAAAAGGTCATGGAAGATTATTTGGACTCGATCTTATTATAAATGATAAGGGAAATACATGTAATATGTTTTAATGAAGTTGATGAAAAATTATATGACCAAATTTAGACTATTGAAGTTTATATGCTTTATAATAGAAGGGTCAAAGAGACAAATAAGTACTATACTTAATTAAACATTTTATTGGAGATATTTTTACAACTATCATCAACAATAAAATATTGTTGTGAGAAAATTAAAACCATATTAGTTCATCAATTCCATTTCAAGAAAATAAGTGATATCCCATAGATTTCCAATATATTTCAAGTCAATATGATTGGTTTTATGTTAATTTACCTTACTATTATATGTTGGAGGAATGGATTAGAAGCTATGGATAGAATGCTCCAATATAAATACATGTTAGGGAATATCATAGTTATGATATTATAGGGTGTACATTTTGATACATTATGTGTAGAGACTAATGAATTTCTTTGTGGACCAAATCTTCCTAATCATGCAATAATAGAATGATGTACCTATAAATTTTATTACTATCAAAGTTGTCCTAAGTGCTAAATGATTTTTTAAACCTACAATGGTGGAAATTTAAAAAAAAAAAAATCCCTTTCATTACATTCGAAAATTTTAATATTTCATTCTCATTGTTGAATAGAAAAATGAAGAATCTTGAGTTGCATCAATAAATAGATATTTTGAATTGAGAAATTTTTATGTGATATTCAAATCTTGAAATTTAATATTTTAATCTTTTTGCATTATTTTTGTGAACTTCTTTTCAAGAGTTAAAGTTTTTATGCAAGAAATAAGATATAATATTATTTTTATTTTTGGATACACTAATAAGTACTAGTTGGTTTGATCCTTTTAAAAGTTTATAAAAATAATAGTAACAAATCACTACGATTTTGTTTGCATAAGAAAATAGTGACAATTTAGGAGTTATGCATCGGCTAGCATGCTTTGAAAAGGTACAAGAGTTATGCATTAGCTAGCATGCTTTGAAAAGTTACAAAACAAATCCATAGATGAAAGTAATAATTTAGTTTGGAGTTATTTGACAATATTTGTTTGATTGGTTATAAAATTATGAGTAAATGCAATTTTTTGTTTTTTTATATTGAATTAAATAAGGACTAAAACTACTTTGACTGTGCCCTCTTTTTCAGCTCACATATCTCATGTCTATGAATATTGACATCATTTTCACTTACCATGCCCAGCGTCTCTAATGTTATACAAGCATAATCTTGTAAAGATTTGCATTTTGCAATTTTGGTCTCATTGTTTTGTTTTCCAATAATATTTAATTCTCATTGCATAATCTTTTTTCGTAAATTGTTTTTTATTGATGTTGCATGCATTTATTGTGTAGGATCTACACATATTCTAGGATTTTATTCTCTAACAACACTCAAATGAATATGTTTTTCAATTAAAAAACAAAATAATTATTCAAATGTACCAAAGCTTAGTGTTAAATAATTTTCACTAGAACATTACATGAGTTTCATGTCTTAGATACTTTTACATTACTATATGAATTAATAATATATTTGTTTTATTTCAGTTTTCACTCACATAAAAGGTTAGTCGCTTCTTGATTGTAGTCAACATAATTGACTTATAAATCTAACTTTGATATGAATTTGATATATTCATTATAGCCAAGACAATTGACTTGTTAGTTCCATTTATAAGATTTTCACTTAACATTAAATTATATAATTATATAATTTTATATATATATATATATATATATATATATTTCTTCCAACTTATATACAAATTAAAGATTATGATTTAAAAAACAAGCACCAATTTTACCTCAAAACTTCTTCTCCCTCCTCCAACAAAAATTTAGGACTAGCACCTTTACTTATAATAATAAAAAATAACTTTTCTTAAAAATAATTAAATCTCTCACAATAATTAAATCACGAAACGTATAAATCGTTCGACATCAACACCATTTAATGACAAGCCCCAACTCTTACTTCAAATTGATGGTGAGGGAGGGTATAATAATACCACAAAAACCACAAAACTGATGTGTCATCAGCATCAACACCATTTAACAACAAGCCGCAACTCTTACTTCGAATTGATGGTGAGGGAGGGTATAATAATAATACCACAAAATTGATGTGTCAGTGAAAGAATTATATAATACCAATGATTCTTGAAACAATCCGCCCCATGCGGAAAATGAATAACTAAATATTTATAAATTGATTTTATGGTATGTCATTACAAATTTTTAAATATTTGTTAAAATATTATATTTAATTGAAGGAGATCATTTCAAAACATGTTTCGATTATTGGGTCAACTGATCCAAATTATATTTACTTTATGTTTTATTAGTATAAAGTTGTTGATGTTAGTAAATAAATAAGATAGTTTAGAAGGAATCCATTAAGGTCCTTAGAATAACTAATTAGAAAGCTTTTTTTAAAGATTTCAGCGTTTGTAAATATAAAGATTGAATAATATAGATAATTTTACTTTTGTGGAAATATTTATCACAATTTACAATGTAGATATTCTTGTTTCCTTGTGCATTACAAGTTCTAATAATGATATTAGAACTAGTTAAAGAAAAAATTTCCATGGTGAAATTAGAGTTTACTACAAATTCATGTGAAGACAACAATGTGGAAAAGAGAGATCATTGAAAGAAGATAAAGCAAATAATTTCAAACTAGTTCTATTTGAGATTATTCAAAACTTACATTATTCCTATGTATACTTTATTTTCCCTAGGTTTAAAAAAATAAAAAATGGTTTATTATTCCTAGAGATATACTTGTAAAACACTCCTCATCTAAAATATACAATAACATGATTTTAAATCAGTCAAGACCTTAAACATGTTGTTTATTTTTCATATAAATTCATTTGTACAACTTGTTAAAGCCCTAAATCCTATGATTTTAAATGGTATTATCTATTATATCTTCCCAAAGGATTCATAGTGTTTTGATGCAAGTTTTGGAGATTTTACTTGAATTAAATCACATACAAATTGATCTTCAAGCCTTCTTAAACTCTTGTTTAATGTATATGGCTTCCTTATACACTTGTATGGCCTCCATGTGCAACAACGACATCCCATCCATTCCAAAAATGATTTGTGTGATTTGATTTTCCCTCTTAAAAGCTTGAACTTGAATTTTTTTTTATTGTACAAACTTGTGCTACCTTCTACATGCCCCTGTGTGATTGTATGGATTGGTGGGCAAATTTGTAGAGGAAGAGTGATGGATAGACATGAAGATGGCATTCCATGTTTGAGAAAAGCTTAAAATTTTCATTTTATTTGAGTCAAATGTATTGATTAACATATCAAGGTTAAATGGGACTCACATAAATTTGAATCAACAACACTTTTACTCGAAATTTTCATGAGAGATAGAAATTACTATATGCAAGTTATTTTTTCTTAATTTATCCACACAAAAATCAAGTTTAAATAACATATCTTCTATTTTGGATTTGTAAATGATCATAAAGTAATTGGTAAAGCATATTTTGTGTAGTCTTTGGCAAGCTGGTGGTTAAAAATTTAAAACCTCCAAAGCAATTTTTTAACTCATATTCATCATTGTGAATATTGTATTACGATAATAGTTTTGGCTAGTCGTTATTTTGAGTAAAGGTTGCAACAAGCCCACTCGATTTTACTATAATATTACAATAATTTAAAAAAAAAAATTAAATACACATATTCAACATATAAATTTCACCATGAGAAACCTAACTAGTGATCTTTAACTAGCTATATTATTTTATTTAACCATAAAAGTTATAGCTAATCCACTTAGCTAAGGATCACCATGAATAGATATAGAAATCATGAATACTAATGAATAACCATAAACACTATATTACATCATAAATGAAATAATACAAATTCAATCATAGTTTATATAATATTACAACCACTACTATAAAAGTATAATGTCTAAAAGTTATAGTTTTTAGTAATACATAATAAAATCATAAATGATAAAACATGATACAAATATCCTCTACGTAGAGTCTTCATGACTCACAAGTCTCCAAAACTCAGTCATCAATATATAATCTCAAGTGTAGTCTCAAGTATAGTACTCTAGGTAGGAGGGAGAGCATCATCTTAGCACTTTTACACACCAACCACGAACCATAGATCCCCTGCACTATCTCCCAAATAAGGTATGACCCTACCTTCACATATGGGTAGATAATGATGGTGCGAGAATCTAGAGTAATAAACCAAAACCCATGTGTTGAATATATCTAATACATAATGTGTACCATATATAAATTTGTTCTAATATGATATTGCACAAATATGCAAAATATATCAACATATGAAATGACAATGTTTATCAAACGTTATTTTGGCCAAAAATTTTAATAATAAATGATCTATAGGATTAATTGAATTCATACACACCACTTGATCAGATTATGCTTTATATTGCATTGATAAAACTAATTAAGGTAGTGAAATCTAACCACTGCTTAATTAAGGTCATGAATACAAGATTTGGTAAAATAAATAATTTGAAAAACATCCTCAATATAACATACCATCTAGGTAATGATTATCTAGACCGCTAGTTGCTTTAACCACTAAGAAACTTATAATATTATTTATCTATGAAACAATATTATAATACTGGTTAAATAAATTTTTCATATTCCACATATAACAACAGCCAAAACATAGCATGCAATTATGTTTTGTATTTAAACTCATAAATACAATGAATGCTTTATATTTAAACATTCAAATGCTTTTATATTAACCAAATATAAAAAAGTATTAATTATTCACTATTACAATAATAACAATTATAACATAGTCATATGTATTAATATATATTTATATATTAATTCATATATACGAATACATTATACATACTTCATTTATACAATCTACTACTAAGATGACATCCACTCTCATTTTTCTTAGAGTATACTATATACGTGAAGTATACAATTAGTTCATAAATAAAGGGCCCATAACCTTTTTTTATTAAACTGAGAAATTCATATGTCCATAATAAATAAACACATAGAATTCAATAAATCAAACTTAGTTACGCCATTATTCATTGAAACTAGTTAACCATTTAAATTGAAAAAGTAATTGAATTTCACCAATTAAATATAGTTTAAATGAGAAAATATAAGAAACCTAGTCACCTTTAGCCAATTCGGGTATTGTTGATAAACCAACCAATAACACACAGTTGAATACCCAACTCAGGGATCATTTGTTACATCATAGATGTGTTCGAATAAGACAACTACAACATAAATCCAAATACTCTACACTAGTATGGTTTATCATAGCTCAAGCTTGGCTGAAGAAAACATTAAAATCATGTAATTGAACGAGTTGACTCAGTTTCTTTATGAACTAGGAAACACTTGCATAGTTTATTCAATTAACATCTATACAAAATCATTTCTAAGTATAATAAATGTTTAATATAAATAATTAAAATATATAATTAATTCATTATCATTCCATTGATATACATACTTTCATAAAGCCAAATGAAATCTTATAGTCATATTTTTTATCTACCCATACCCAGGTTACACAAGTGACTATGCAAAAAAGATCCTAATATTGCATATAATCCATTATGAATAATTTAGAATTTCATAACCAAGATTAGTATTTAAACCATAATTTATTTCTATTCTAAACAAACAACTTCATCTTCTATATGTAATACACACAGTCACCCATAAATTTTGATTATCGATTACAAGTAGGTGTGTGTGTGTGTGTGTGTGTGTGTGTGTGTGTGTGTGTGTGTGTGTGTGTGTGTGTGTGTGTGTGTGTGTGTGTGTGTGTGTGTGTGTGTGTGTGTGTGTGTGTGTGTACTGTCACATATTTAAGTTTGACAGTTGAATATATATATATATATATATATATATATATATATATATATATATATACAAACAATCAGATTTAAAGTTTTTCAATATATCAAAGAAGTATATTGGTATAATTCTATATCTATATTTATATATAAAAATATATATTATGAGTATACATATTTATATGTAATAAGAATTAACCTAATATACTCAAGTGTATATATTTGTGTAAATATATACATTATACCAATAAACCCACATTCTTAACCCAAAAATTTTCATTGATTTAATAGTCGAATGATCATATAGACAAATATTCTTAAGTCTATGTTTCAAAATACCCAAAGGAATTTACAACAACCTAGTTCAAGACAAATAACTTAAACTGAATTGTATATATACCCATAAGAATAATTACCCATTTTTGAACAATGATATTTGAAATGCTAAGGAAGGCTAGGACATAGTTTATAAATCCCATTTATATCATGGACAAGACCCACTATTCTAACCTGAAACTTCCCAGGTTATCCTTGGTTGGGTATAGAGTTCTATGGGCTGAACCCTCCATAGGGCACTATATACATCCCCTAGTAAATTTATAAATCATATAAAAAATTAAAAATAAGTAAACCAAAATCAATTTTAAAACCCATTCATAAAATTTATCACACACAAGTATTTGAGTCACAAAACCTACCTATTAAAAGTAGAAATATCAAATAAAGTTGAGCCAAAAGCCAAGCCATTTCCTTCTTTTTTTCACTTGTTCTGCTCTTCTCCACCTTTTATCTTGTCCTCTCAATATCCATGAACCATCTCCCATTCATAGTCCCCACTATTCTCTTTTTATTCTCCTTCCATTAGCTATTTCCTTCCACTTCTCCATACTCTTCACTAGATTGAACTCGCTCAAGAATATGCAAGCCTATGTAGCTTAAACAACTCTCAGTCCACCTCCATGCAAACATAGAAAACTTTATTTTCTATAAAATTTTACTTAAATGAAGTCAATGGATGATTAACAACCTAATCATCTCAATTCTTCTCCCCTATCCCTAATTAATCATATTATATTCCTTTATCAAATTCACATGATAATGATTTAATAATATATCATTGACTATCTAAATCACATAAGTCACATAATATCTATGTCTTGTTCCATGCAATACTATCAACTAGTCAATGACTAAAATATTCCCATGAAATGACTAAACACAATAATGATTATTTATATTGGCAATTCAACTAGGTATATTTAGTCTAGATATTAATGTTGAAATGATATCCATGAACATATATAGTAATTACAATGATTTCTAAAATCATTAAATAATTAACATTAATATATCAATCTATACATTATGAATATAAATCCTTAAAACAAATAATTAATCAAATATAATATATTTTAAAAAATAACTTTTAACATTCGACATTATAATATAATATCATAAAAATAATCTTTAATTATTATTATCTACAACTTATAGATCGAGTAACAATTATGAAATCCTTCATAACATCATAATGTTTTACTATTTAGACATACATAATAAGGCAGTGATATAAGTTAATACAAACAAAATCACTCATTTAGCCAAATAATATGAGCTACGTAAGATCACAAAATCAGTGAAATCACTCAAAAATCAACATGATCATCAACAACAATCAATATTGAAAGTAATTTCACGGAGTTGGGAGACAATTACATGGACATTTTACATAACACAATCACATTATTAAATAATGTGATCATGTTATTAAATAATGTGATCACATTATTGACATAATGTGATCGTGTTATTTAAATTATGGCTTAGCAATTACTAAGACATAATGCAATAACATTAATAGATAACTCAATCACATTATTATAAAAATAATAACATGATTATGTTAATGTAAAAACAATAATGAAATCACATAACTATTGTCTTGCACATTAAAATAGTGAACATGTAGATAGAGTGAATCTTGTTTAATAGATAATGTGTTTGCATTAAAAAAGTTTTTTGAAGTTGAGATGTCCCATACCTACAGAGAAGGCAATAGGGTCATTGATGCTTGTGCCAACCTTGGGCAAAAATTTTTAGGTTGGAGGGTGTGGCGACAAGGTGTTCATATTTCCTTAAACATCAAGGAGATCATTCAAAAGGAGATGAGTTGTCAGGAATGAGGCATATTGATGCCCCTAAAAAGACCCCTGTTGATACCCCTGGATCCTTTGCAAGCAAGAAGGGAAAGAAGAGAAAGGTTGATGAAGAGGAAGAAAATATTAAAGAGACTACGGAAGGGATCCACAAGAATCTGGGCAGGGCCACGGAGGGCCAAGGTGGTAAATCTCACAAGCCTTCCAAAATTAATAAGGATTCCCCTTTGGAGTACGAAGGTTAGGGGAGATTGATGGTAAACCAGCCCCAAAGGCCAAACTGATTGATTATTCAGAAAGTGCTTCAGAAGAAGCAACCCAAGAGGAAGAGTCTGAGGAGCTGGAAATCCAAGAAATTTTGGAGGACACTGGAGGGAAGCAGGCTAATAGGGATTTTGAGGTTACTGAGGAGCAGGGTACTGACACTATGGGAACTACTAATAATAAGGGAAAAATATATGTTGAGGAAGCTGGTGAGGGCACTGAGAATGAGACTAATTGGAAAACTAAAATTGGGGCCTTGAAGGACCGCATTTAGAAGTTAGAGAAGGTCTTCACCAAAGGGCTTCGTAATACAATTCTACTGAACATGTCTATGCTAGAAGTGGTGGGTAATACTGGGTATGCTGACAACACTGAGAATGAGAAACTCAATGATCTTATCAAATCAATAGTTATGTAAGGGGAGACCTCTCTGACTCTAGGCATCCCATGGCTTGTGTTTTGTTTTTGTCTGTTGTTCTCAGCTGTGCCGTCGTCTCTCTAAAAGCATTTTTTGTTTGTTTGCCTTCTTGTCTTTTTTGACTATATAGGGTTTGGCCCCTAGTTTGCAGTGTTACTTTATCAAAAACAATGTGATCATGTTATTAATAATGTGATCTCATTACTATTAGTAAATATAAAAAATTAGGGTCACTCTACATCTAATAGAGTTGGTCTCATAATCGCATGCCTTATGATATGGAAAATAGTATTTTAAAATCCAAATTTGTTAGTACTTAGACATTTTTAGGGTCTAATATTAAACCTAGGGATTTTAAGACATAATTTTTTCAATTTATGTATATTTTTGGTAAACATATAGTCATTTTTTAAGTTTTTATGCTTTTTGAATTAATTTTGGGCATTACTATAGTCTTAGATTTTTCAAAATTGAAGTTTGCAAACCACTCACTTTGAAATTGATGCAAAGTGGTATGATTGGGGTAGCATAGGTCACATTGATGACCTACACACATCAAATGACCACTTTATATTAGTTTAACCTTTTCATCTTCCCACCCTCATCCCTGATCACTTCTTACTCATGCCTTATCACCCCTAATCACTCTTTCATCATTATTAATTATCCATAATCACTCCCTCATTAACCCTCATTGTCCCTAGTCATCTCTAATCACCCCCTCATCATCCTTGATTACTCCCTCATTGACCCTCACTATCCCTCATCATCCTTAATAACTCACTCTTCATCCCTCATCGTCCCTCATCACTCCCTCATTGCCCCTCACCATCCCTCATCATCTTTAATCACTCCCTCATCATCCCTAATCACTCCCTCATCACTCACTCTACATCCCTCATCATCCATCATCACACCCTCATTGACCCTCACCATCCCTCATCATCTTTAATCATGCCCTCACAATCCCTCATCATCCCTAATCACTCCCTCATTATCCCTAATCACCACTTCATCATCCTTAATCACTCCCTCTTTATCCCTCATCATTCCTAATAATTCACTTATTGACCCTCACCATTCCTCATCATTTATAATCATTCCCTCATCTTCCCTAATCACTCCCTCATTAACTCTTACCATCCCTCATCATCTCTAATAATTTCTTTATCATACGTCATCATCTCTAATCACTCATTCCTCGTCCCTCATCACCCCTAATCACTCCCTCATTAACCCTCACCATCCCTCATCATCCAGTATCCTCCCTAATCTCTCCCTCATTGACCCTCACGATCCCTCATCATCCCTATTGACTCCCTCATCATCTCTACTCAATTAGTCCTCATCCCTCCTTATCCTTAATCACTCCATCCAATACCTTGATGGTGGTATTTTGTTGGGGTTCAACAATATTAAGAGATACAAGTGGAGAGTTGAGTGCTAGCAAAAAATATAAGACATAGTGATCAAAATGATTTGGAGGCAAATTTAAAACATAAATATTTAACACTTATGAAAAAATATGGGCCTATTATAAATTATGTAATTCGAAATTGAAATCTACCAAAAAAAAAAAAGAAATTAAAACACCATAGCACCAAAAATAGGTAGTAAATACATGAGGATCACCAAGCTATGTGATTTCCTGAAACCAATCAATTGCTTTCCATATGAGGACATTTTATGATCCAAATAATTACATTGAAGGCCTTTTATTTGTATGTCTATTGATTGAGTCATCATACTAGAGAGTGGAAAATAATTTTCAAATGATTAGAACAAGTAGTACAAGATTGGAAAGTGGTCCTTAATTAATAAATTCAATAAAGAGTGTCACACTATGAGCTCTCTACTTGCTCATCTCGATAAGTGGGTAAAAGTTATCTAGCACTATAAAAAGGTAATTAGTTAATAGATTATGAACCCAATGACATGGTCAGTGTGATCATAATAATACATAAAGGGGAGGTTAATATTGTGTTAATAAGATAAAATTAAATTCAAATAAACACACTAAATCCTGACACCTCTAACCTAGACACTAGGGAGAGTTTAGGTAAAAAAATAGATGAAAGCACAAAAAAAACATAAAAGACACAAAAATCCTTTACCTTATTTGGAAGCTCCAAATTCTTTATTGAGTGGCTTGCTCGATTTGTGCATCAAAAAATCTTTGGAAAATGAAGTTTGTTGGATCCATCTCTCCTTGGTACCTTTGGATTTGATGTTATTGTTTGGCTTAATATTTGGGCATGGTAACATTACTTGTATGAGGCTTATGGAGCAAATCTTGCATAAAAAATCTACAATATCCAAGCTTATGTTTTTTCCAAATTTGTATTATAACATTGGCTTATGAGAGATTAAAAATGAATGGGCATGGCTTTGTATTTATAGCTTTAGGAATTAAATCTCACTCAAAGTGAGTTAAGATTGAGTTGAGTTAAAATTTGTCATGTAATTATGACTTATAGTTACTAGTCATAGTTCTCAAATTAGAATGTTGAGTTGAAACTAATTCTAATCGAGTTAAAAGTTGTCATACAATTATGACTTTCAGTTACTATTCAAAGTTATCAATTTAGACATTTTGGGATATTTTGATAACTCATAAAGATAATGATGAAAGACTAGGATATTTTAATTTTTAATTTTTTTTTTTAGATATTTATTAATTTCAAATGGATAATTCAACTATGCATTTAGTTATATTTAATTTATTTTAATTTTACTTTTATCTATTTCAAGAATTAATTAAGTGTGCAAGTTCCCCACTTAATAGGTCCATAGACCAAATTAATAGTTGTGATGTTGCAAGATGATTTGGGATGAATCTGTGAGAGGTTTTTATTACTTATGATGGGATACCCCATTTAGGGATATCTCAACATGATTTTGAGATTTTATGAATGATGCATGGCCAAATTTAAGACATTTATTAATTCTTAAGATTAATTTATAATCTTTGGTAGGAATCAGTATGAAGTCTGATCGAAGGCCAGTTGTGGCCAATTTTAGGTCTCTATAGTTTGCCCCTATTTGGGAATGCATCATAAGTTATATGGATATTAACATATTCTCAAATAATGAGAAAGGCCTATATGCCTGAAAGAAGGTGATGATTGAAGAAAAAACTTCAAACAATGTTTGGGAAGCCTATAATGATGCCCCCTCGAGGGAGTGGCCATCACATATGTTTGATTGATGGTCCCTCAAAAAAAGAAAAAAGTAGAATGGGATTAACCTATGGTTGAGATTAATTGACCATAAACTAGCACTTATTTCCATGCAAAAATTGTTTACCTTGGATCCTTTATTCAAATCACATAATTTCTTAAAATACTCAAGGAAACAAAACTGAATTTGAATTTTTAATACATATTTGTCTCAAACCCTGAAGTGATTAATTTTTTATTAATATGCATATTTGACTAATTATGAATTAAATAATGATTAATACTAAAAAAGTCAAAATGTGGAAAAATAATGCACAAATAAAATCAACTCACAACAAGCACTTGATTATGGAGTTCGGTAATGCCTATGTCTCTAAGTTCACTTATAGTATGAACTGATCCATTTCTTTAAAAAGTGAGTACATGACCAATTACTCAAAATTATCAAATGGGCACTATAAGACTATAAAAAAATTGGTAACAAAACTTTAGAAAGTCCCAGAGCCCATGGACAAACCTTCCACTTTACTATCATCAATACAATCTCGTGATCTTTTGGATTTCCTACCAAAAGTATTGAAAATGGACTTACAAAATGGATTTAAAAAAATTTTCACAAGAAATTCAACATATTGTTGAATTCATCTCAAAGTCTAAGACTATTCTCTAGTTTACATCAATAAGTGAAAACCTCTCCAAGTCTCTCAAAACATAAGATTTATGCAAATTCATCTATATGGCCTTTGACACAGTCTGCTAAAAGGTTGTGTTTAAATAAAAATTTGTGCACTTTATGTAGTGCTTGAACTCACATCCCAATTGATTGGGTGATTATATTTTTACCCAAAATTCCATGGTTCAAATCCATGGGCATTAGGTTTGGTATTTATCCAAAACAAAATCCCACATTTATAAGCTTGGAATGATTTAAGTCTTTTAAAAGACTTGGACTCTACCTTCGTAGTTGTCGTAAGCCTTTTATTGGCTAAATAATTTGGATTATCTTTATCTATGAGCTATATTAGGCTCAATTCGAATCACTAATCTTAATTTACCAAGGTGACTTGGATAATATTGGCACATGTAGTTTTCTCTCTATCCAAGTGGCAATGTTGGAAGGTTCATGATGTCATGACCCAATCTTGGTATGGAACATTTGATAGCCTTTGTGGCAGAAATGTTGGCTCCTTTATGGAATTTTAGTGACTCAACCATGGAAATTTTGGATGTGTCATGAAATTTTGGTGGCATTCTTGGCATGTTAATCTATTGGTAGACCCTTCGATTGGAAATTTATGGCAATATGGTAGAGAATAGGTTTCCTATTAAACATGACCTAGTTGTGTTAAAATATAAAACATGACTCCTTCAAACCATGTTTAATGGAATCCAGGTAAATGGGATCCCATACTTTCTTAGACTCATTTCATTTGGGTTAAGCTTGGCTCGCCACCCCAACTTGGGTCTTCACAATCCCAACTTGGGTCTCTGCTTCTCAACTCAGGCTCAACACTCCAACTAGGGTCAGCATCCCAACTCAGGCTCAAGTTGACATTGAGTAGTAAACAAATTTTTTGAGATAAATGAAGTGGTGGCAAGCCATGTGGTGTCTTGAGGACCCTCCATGTGGACCACTCATAATTTGACACTTTTAATGTCCAACTGGGTGCTCCATAGCTATATCGATGGTAGGGTCTCCCTCTAAGACAAAAGTGGACTCTATCGGCTATGGTCCCATAGTCAACCTATTTTTTTACACCATATATATATGCATGATAAAGATGAAGTATAGAGACCAATATTTTTTTTCACAAACTTGTTGCCATGTGTTGTAACATAATTGGTTCATTTGGTGAGCTAGGATTACACCACATCACCATGTGTCACCTTTTGCCTTATTGATCTAGAAATTCAATGTGTGATATATTGTGCATACAAGCTTGAAATTGACCCATTCAAATTGCACCAAAAATCTCTTAATGAGCTCTATGTCATGCCAATGATCAATCTTCAATTTGACAACTTCTATCTTAGAGTGTATGTGGATTCTCTTGGATCAATCCTCCCTACTAAGAGGATTTTTAGTCCACCAAAAGTTAGTACCTAAATTGATCCTCTAAAATGCCAATCAATTCTAAATAATTATGAGTGGTCTTTATTGATATACTTAGTTTTTGTAACTATGTCTATAATGCTTAGAATAATGGATTGATCAAATCTTCTGCAAACCCTATATTGATGTATGGTTGTAATGAGTCTCTACATATAATTATGATTCTATATGTGTATCCACATCATCTTCTACTGCATGACTACAGTGACCTTTATGCATGGATAATAGCATGTCCATCAACGTCCTTTTTTACTACACAACCTTAATGGCCTCTACATAAGTATGTGTGTGGACCTAGTGCTTCCTAAGTCTGCTAAACTATTCTCTATAGAATAATACTTAATATAAATGAGCATACCCTAATTGCAAATATTTTTTTTTAATGGAAAACATCTCACAAAATGTGAGAAGACAAGTTGAGTATGATAAACCTATCACTCAATACTTCTCTACAGGTGACTCTCATAACAAAACAAATTGCAATTTTTATGATGCATGTACAAATAGTGCCCCTTGGGTCTTTTAACAACTGTGCATGATGTATGTCACAATATTGCCTGTATGGGTCTTATTCATACATCCTAACTACACACATTATTTATGCTAGTTTTATATGTATATACAAATGGATAAACTAAAATATACCTAAAATTTCTTACCAGATATAGAATCCTAGTGTGGGTTTGATTCCTTTAGTAGTCACTCTATGGATCATAATGTGACTCACCTCCAGGTTCTTGATGGTCACTAGTACATACGAGTCTGATGTCTAACTAGAATCATCTTGACTGGGTCTAGAGACCTACCTTGTCTCAAACCATACAATATAAGTGTGATCCAAGTAAAGATCTATGCCATCATCTTTGAAAGATGTTTATTGAGTGAAGAGATATAAATTTCCTAGAATAATCCCATCCATATCTAATGGAATGATATCGAGAGTCACCATGTTTGAGAACTATCTCCCAACTACAAATCACAAAATGCAACAACATGTTGCCATACCTAAGATAATGCCATTCCATGTGCCAACTATTTTAGCGTGTGATAGTGGTAATGTTAGTAAGCCCAATTGATGTACAAAATCAATGATCACATAACCTCTTCTAATGTCTCCATTGAAAACAAGTCTAATGACACATCCCTCTGAAATGACTAGAATACTCTATCTGGAGGCTCTCATGGATCATAAGATAATATCTAGAGGTTCAGATGATGTCCTCTATCAAATTAGGGATTTTGAATGCTGACTGGTACTTGGGATAGTAAGAGTCTTTTCTTTGCCCAAGTTCCTCTATTGGAACCACTATGGTACAAGATCAAGATGTCACAACCATCAATGTTTTACCACATGTCCGGATCTTGAGCAATGACTACAGATTGGACTAGTTAAAGTAATGGGATCATCTTGATGGTGTTTCTTTTATTCTGACTCTTCTACTAACTGATTAGAAAGAAAAACAATTTTTTTATGAAATTTGATGATTCGTTGATCTTATGTGTACTGATGTGCACTCACGTTCACCACCATCATATTTATTTCTACCATCCATTGTATCTACTCTCTTCAGCATGACACAATAATTTGTATCATCATGCCTAATATGAAAAACATCATGAGCAACTACATCCATAGATACAAATATATGGCTTCAAGTAGGTCCCAATAGCCACACACACACACTATGAAAAAGCTATGAATGATAAGCAAGAACTTCTTTGATACCAAACCTAATCCATAAACTAGCACTTATTTTTGCAAAAAAAATTGTTTACTTGGATCCTTTAGTCAAATCACACAATTTTAAAGAACACTCAAGGAAATAAAATTGAATTTTACCTTTTAATATATATTTATCTCAAACCCTAAAGTGCTCAATTTTTCATTAATATGTCATATTTGACTAATTATACTTTCAATAATGATTATTAAACATAATTTATCAAAATACATAAAAATAATTCACAAATAAAATCAACTCATGACAAGCATTGGATAATAGAGTTTAGCAATGCCTACATCTTCGAGTTCACTTATAGTACGAACTGATCCATTTATTTGAAAAGTGAGTACATGGCCAATTCTTCGCAATTGTCAAATAGACACTCTAGGACTATATACAAATTGACAACAGACCTTCAGAAAGTCCTAGAACCGACATATAGACCTTTTACCTTACGATCATCAATGCAATCTCATGATCCTATAGATTTATACCTAAAAGTCTTGAAAATGGACTTAAAAAATGTCTTTAACAAAATAATCATAGGAAATTCAACATATCATTTAATTTATATCAAAGTCTAGGACAATTCCCTAGTTTACACCAAAAGGTGAAAACCTCTCCAAGTCTCTCAAAACTTGAGATTTATGCAAACTAGTCTATATAGCCTTCTACATAGTCTACTAAAAGGTTGTGTTTAAATAAAAATTTGTGCACTTTATATAGTTCTTGAACTTGCATCCCAATCGATTAGGTTCTTATATTTTTACCTAAAATGCCATGGTTCAAATCCATGGGCATTGGGTTTGGTCTTTATCCAAAACAAAGTCCCACATTCACGAGTTTGGAATGATTTAAGTCTTTTAAAAGACTTGGACTCCACCTTGGTAGTTTTCTAAGCCTTTTATTGGATAAGGCATTTAGATTGGCTTGATTTATGAGTTATATTGGGCTTGATTCAAATTTCCAATATCAATTTAACTGAGGTGACTCAAAAAATATTGGTAGGGGTAGTTTGTTCTCCATTAGAGTGGCATCGTTGGAAGGTTCGGTGATGCCATGACTTAATCTTAGCATGGAGCCTTCGGTAGCATTCATGGTAGTAATGTTGGATCCTTTGTGGCATGTTGGTAACTCAACCATGGAAATTTTGGATGTGTCATGATATTTTGGTGGCATTCATAGCATGTTAATCTATTGAGAGACCCTTTGGTTGGAAATCCATGGTAACATAGTAGAGAGTAGGGTTTATGTTAAACATGACCCAGTCATGTTAAAATATAAAACATGACTCCTTCGAACCATGCTAAGTGGAATATAGGTAAATGGGTTCCATCCATGCTTAAGATCATTTCATTTGGGTTAATTTGGTTTCTCCACCCCAACTCGAGTCTTTACCATCCCAACTCAGGTCTCTGCTTCTCAACTCAAGCTCAGCACTCCAACTCAAGTCAGCATCCCAACTTAAGCTCAAGTTGACATTGAGCAATAAACAAATTTTTTGACTATGGAGAAATGAAGTGGTGGCAAGCCACATGGTGGCTTGAGGACTCACCATGTGGACCACTCATAATTCAACACTTGTCAACATCCAACTGGGTCCTCCATAGCTATATTGGTGGTAGGGTCCCCCTCTGAGACAAAAGTAAACTCCATCAACTATGGTCCCATACCCAACCTATTTGTTTTATGTCATCTATATATTCCTGAAAAAGTTGAAGTATAGAGACTAATTTTTTTTCCACATAAACTTGTAGCCATGTGTCACAACATAATTCGTTCATTTGGTGAGCTAAGATTATGCCACATCACCATGTGTTACCTTTTGCCTTGTTGATCTAGAACTTCAATGCATGATATCTTGTGCATATAGACTCAAAATTGACCCATTCAAATTGTACAAGAAAGCTCTTGATGAGCTTTATGAGTGTCAATGATCAATCTATAATTTGACAAATTTTATCTTGTAGCGTATGTGGATCCTCTTAGATCATTAATATAAATGAGAAAATGCTTGCATGAATTGATTTTAAAAAGTACTAATATTCCCAAAGGTAGTTGTAATCAATAACAAAGGGTATGACACTAATTTACCCATAAACGGTTATAATCAATGGCAATGACATGACCTAGTTAGGGTTGATGAGTCAAAATAATGATTTTTCCATAGGTAGTTATAATAATTAAGATGACTAGGATTGAATAGTGATTTTATTGTTCCTCGGTAAGGTAGATTGGTAATCATAAATCAAGGATATAACCTAGTGCATAAATTAATGATGAGCTAGTACAAATGTATATGTGATGGTCTAATGATTAAGTAAGCCACAAACAACTAGGTATATGAGGATGCACAAAGTGATGGAAGAGATGAATAGAATAATAAGAATTGATCAATAGAAATGATTTGGTTGTACCTGATAATGTGGAAATGCTCATCCTTATTAGCACTGATAGAACAAGAATGGTCAAATGGGTTGATTTGATCAAAGATGGTAAGAGGATTGCCAAGGTTACCAAGGAAAAACTTTTGTAGCTCCATTGCTTGTGAGAATTCCTAAGATGATTTTTGCTATAAAATTTGATGGTAGACATCATAATATAAAATAACATGATAACTTGGCCAAAATATGCATAAGGACTGACTCTCATTTTAATAAACAATGAAAAATAATGCACTAATGACAAAAAACATTATGACCATTTTGACGTATGAATATGGATAGACTCAAGAATAATGCACAAAGAATACCTCAATGAATGCATATAGACTAAGTCAAGGCATAGAACTGAAAACAAACAAATAAACAAGTAAACAAACAAACATCTAAGCAAAAAAACACATAAAAAACTTGAAAGTAAAATCAAAATAAAGCATCCTTACAATGGATTTTCCCCAATAGGGTGGATCGAGGAAGACTAATTAGGTTTAGATAGGACAAATATTTTTGGATTTTGAAAATTTTGAATGTTTTTAGAATTTTTAGGTATCTTAACTCTTTAGAGATTGACAAGATACCACTCACAAAATGGTAAATGATACAACTAGAATAATCAATCATGTAAATTGCTATCCCGCACCTCTTCTAAATAGCTCCTTTGTTAAGAATCTACTATAGATTTATATGCCAAGAATGTTTTTGTGATATTCATTGGTCATTTATTTTATTTCCTTCAAAATCAAGATAATATATCTTTGTAGCCTCTACAAAGGAAAGTTCAGGCAGGGATGATAAATATGGATAAACATTAGCTAATAGGTTTGGTTTGGGAATGTAAAGATGGATGATAATGGAATGTATAATTGTTAGGAAACAAATCAAGATTTGGAATTTTAGGCACACACAATGTTGTTGATTCCATATTTGACATAACTTTGGATATGGTAGGGTTGAATACTTCTAAATATGCTCTCAATAGGACCATCAAATTTTGTTGTTATTTGGGTCTGAGAGTAAATACCATCTGATTATGCTATAGAGTGGAATCTGTACAGATTTGAACTTTGATAATGCTTGTATCAAGTAGTGAAGAACTTTTATCCTCAGCTATTGGTTCCTCAATTATATTTTCACCAATGAAGTTGTCTTGATTATCCCGTAGCACCTCTAAGAAGGGTTCACTAAAGAATGTTGACTTTTGGATTTGATTATCTTCTAGCACCTTTAGCACCTTAGAAAATATTTCACTAGAAGATGTTGAGTTTGAACTTTGATTATCCCTTATCACCTTTGAAAAGGTTTTAGTAGGAGATTTTTCTTCTTATGCATGGATGTGGTCTTGGTCCACCTGATATTCTTTAATAGGTATGTCAACATGGTTGCAATTCAACAAGGTATGATTTTGTTGGTCCCAATCAACACCTATGGGAGGTGAAATGTCAATATAATGGCTATGTTGGGTTGTGATAATGACATGTAGAATGGTAATGAAATGGGAAAAGGTAGCACAATCCTCATAGAAGATACTAGGAAAACTTGTGTTAATGTTAAAGTAATCATCCTTAAAAATCATGGAAAGATCACAAATATATTCAAATTGATCTACAAGGCATGTGTAAACAATGTTGTAACAACCATGAATGTATTTTGATTTCAAAGGTGATTATAACTCAAAATATTGAATCTCATGTTGAGAGTGACATTGGTTCTTATTTTGATGCTAAATCTAATGTCAATTCAAGAATAAAACCTAACTTTAATTGTGATTATTTTTAAATTTTGGATGCTACTACAATGATGTCTTGTTGAATGTTTGGTATTAGACAAGTAATGGACTGTGACGACATAATGGGCTCTATAGAGACTAGTTTGACAAAGTGAGACTCTTCAACGAGGGGGAAAAGGTCAAGATACAATTCTAGAGAGACTGGTTTATCAAAGGTAGGTTGTTTAAAAATAGGATAATGACTTTCCCAAAGGCATTTATAATCATTATGAAGTAACTGAGTAAAAACTGGTTTGTCAGAGTGAGACTTTTTGATAACTAAGATAATATCAGAAGGCAATCCATCATAGGTTGACTCATCACAAATAGGTGGTTCAATAAAAACATCTTGGATTGGTTGGTTTTATTATCCTTGGTTTACAATTAGTTATAAAATACCTATTTTGAATATATCTTGGTCTTTGAATGATTGGCTCGATTAGAGAGGTATTGATAAGCTTGATTAAGAATGGAGGACTAGCATGGGATTTTAAAAGTGGGGGATAGTTAGAAATAGATGAAGAATGGGTGGCAGTTAGATAATGATAGGTTTAATAAAGGATGGTTTATGTCCTAAGATGGTAACTATGACCCATCTAGTTGTGATTAGACAACTTTGTGGTAATGATCTAGCATACTTGGAAGGGTCTTGAATGTTAATGGTAGGGCATTATGAAGCATGGTTTATATCATGAGCCAAAGTATAAGGTCTTAGGATAGAAATGGTAGGGAGTTATGAAGATGGGCGGATCATTCAAGCCAAAGGATGAGGTCTTGGTATAGAAATGGTAGGGCATTGTGGAGCTTGGTTGCTCACACAAGCCAAAAGATGAGGTCTTGGTATAGAAATCCTTGGATGTTGTGGAGCTCGGTAACTCATACAATCTAAAGGAGGGTTCAGAATATTGGTGGGGGATTAGATCATCATGAAAGGCAGAGCATCATATGTCAACCAGTAAAAAGAATGAATCATCGAATCTAGTGCTTGTATTTGATCCCTAGATTGGGTATTGCAAGGAAGCTAAGGATTCATCTCACAAACCACTTCTTCACCATATGGGTCTTGAACAAATTTAATATGTGAATCCATTTTATCATAACTTGGATTATACATGACTCCACCATAAGTGTAGCAAGAGATATACACATCAATGATGAACATTTCACAAAAAGGCTTGGAGTGCTACAAAATCTAAAAAACAATGTCCAAAGGACAAATGGTTCAAACTAGCTCTAACTTGGTCAAAGGGATGGAGCTATATCACCAAAATGGTTTGTGATAAAACATGGTATAAAATGGTATAACTTCAAATGTCTAATGCTAAATATCTCACATAAACAAGGTTAAATAGATGAAATAAAAACAAAATGTCAAACTCTAAGTTCAAAGTGTTTCAAATAAATTTAATCTAGAAAAAATAAAGGCTGCTAGGTCTTTTGGTCAAACACAACGTCAAAATATAGGCGCAAACAAGGGCATATACTAGGACGTTTAGCAAAACAAGCACAAAAACTAGACTTTAAACAAAAGGATGATTTAATCTAGAAAATCTAAAACACTATGGCATAGACTAGGCATTTGAATTTATACATGAACTTAGTTAATTTGGTATGAGGCATAAAATAAAATGGACTTGGAGATAGAGTGTTTTCTCCCAAATGATGTTACAAATAAATAGTTTTCGAATTTGGGTAAGGAATTAACCTAAGTTATGCAACCCAAAATAGAAAGATTAGTATCTAAACCCTAATTAGATAAGGTCTAAACAAAAATCAATCAATATTTGAATCTGAACTTGCCAAGGTTAATTATAAACTCAAGTTAGAAAAAATTTAGGATTTTTGCACAAACAAGCTAGACAAGTTTGAATAACATAACCACATTAGACAAAGACCACAAAGACATACATGGTTTGGTTTCAAACATGAAACTTGGACATAAGACAAGACAAGTCAATGAAATAATTTGAGCACCGTAACACTGTTACCGATCTCAAAAGATGTAAATAATGGTTGGTTTCAAAGACTTCTAAGGGAAAAAATTGAAATGATTTGGGCTATGTAACATTACTCATTTCAATCAAATGACATATACAACATTTTTGACATAAAATTATAAGATAAAAGCATGGTGTCAAACATATGTCATAATGCCTCCTCAAATAATGGAGTAGTGTGGATAAACAACTGATTTTGGGGTGGTATAAAAAAAGAAAGTTTGAGACTCAAAATACCATGTAATCAATGAAAAACACCAAATTTAACTAAGTAAATCATCCTAATCCCTAAAATGATAAGGTATGACAAGTGGGGTTGACTAAAACTATAGTTTTATAATCTCTATATTGATCCCAAGTGTGATTAACACTAGATAAACATCACACCAATTGAGTTCATACCAGTTAAATTACTATTCAGGGGTCTATTCCTTTGAATAGTGATTTCATCTATAAACTACTTAGTGGAATCCCTTGGTTAATCAGAGCTGACTCAGGCCTTCATTATGAAAGGAAAGTGTAGTCATTCAACTCTTTGGCTCTCATAATATGCATACCCTAATATTTATACCCTGTTTTGGAGAGGGGTTAAAACATCTAGGAGATAAAATCTCTAGTTAATGCTTCCCTAAAAAAATAATGAATAATCTATGACCTCCCCTTCACAAGCCAAATTTCATGAAAAAAATGACTAAGTCGAAAGACTTAGAGGTTATTTTTAGATCACCCAAACCATCCGGGTTTTGGAGAAAACCTAGACAACATTCTTTCCACACCTTGGACTAGGCATAAATTGAAATTAAATAGATACATTTGATCACTTAAGTTCTCTATAGGGGATGGGGGAAAACATACACACACTCTTCATTTTGCACAAAAAACACACAAGTGACAAATAATTTCAAGAAATTAAAGCCTAAATGAGTTTCAATTATGTACACCAAAAGAAATGTTTGATTAAGTTCTTTACTTGACGCTTTGGCTTAGATACAAAAGCTTGAAATAAATTATGTATAACCACTTAATCAAAAACACCTATGTTCATTTTAAGCACTAAAACCAAATATTCAAGACTTAATAAATTCTTACGCACCAAAATAAAGTGTTTAAGAATTATCAATTCTAGATTCCTTTTATGTACTATATTCAAATGTTCAAGATTTAACAAAATTATTTTAACACAAAAATGAAGTGTGCAAGAATGATCTAAATTCATTTTAAACACCCAAAATGAAATATTCCTAGGTCTTAGCACTTGCAAATTTATATCCTTTTTTCTGATTTGGTTCAGCATATGTTAGAGGGTTATATATATATATATATATATATATATATATATATATATATATATATATATATATATATATAAATAAAAGAAAGCTCCCAAATACCTTCAAGCTATAAATTGAAAACTTAAAATAAAATTACAAAATAACTTTTAAAAAAATTAAAAAATAAAAGATTCAATTAGTAAAATAATGATATCTCAAAAACTATAACTTAAATTTGACAAAATTTATGTAGAATGTAGACAACACAAATGCATACCAACTGTAATAAATTCAGAAAAAATAGTTTATGGATTAAAAAATATGATTATTTTAATGACCTTTTATTTTGAAAACATAGTTACTAAAAGAGTCATAACTTTTAAATTACATATCGGATTTTAAAGTTATTTTTAAATAATTAGGATGAATCTAGTTAAAAAAATGTAAAAATTTTCCAAAAAATTTAAATGGATTGAAAATTAGAGCTATTTTAACAACTATTGGTTTTAGTAGGAAAACATAAATTGAAAGTGGCAATCAGTATTTTGATCATAACTTATAAACTATCAACTAGTTCTTCACAAAAAAATTAGAGGTTGTCAATAGGTCCAAGGCGCACCTCTATAAAAAAATCTAGATCAAAATAGTGAATAAAACAATTATTAGCTCTGTATCATCTTACCTTGCTTGGAGAAAATCAAAGTGTGCAGCTTATCTCAGGATGTATCCTTCTTGATTCTTCCCTACTTAGCCAAATCAATCAATCACTATTGGTAATTTAAGCTTGTAACTTTTCTAAATATTTTATTCCCAAATCAACCCTTGTTGGGGAAAATTAAAGCGTGCAACTTATCTCAGGATGTTTCCTTCCCAAATCCTCCCTACTTTGGGTAAATCAACATATCATCATTGGAAATAAATGTGTGCAAGCACTAGTTTGAGTGGGTTAATTTCATCCATGGGTTAATATCATCTATTCATCACATCCATTCCGACCTATTCCTCTCTTTTTTAAGATCCCATCTGTGTGCATCATCCTTGCATGCCCTCTCGATGGGGCATCATCCATCAAATTATTTCATCCACATTTTTTTTTCAATTACTTCTTTCTTTCAAAATCTGTTATTCTACCCATCATGTCTTGCAATAACATTTCAAAGAGGGACAAAAATATAGATACTTAAAATCAGACACTTCATGTCAATTTTAACTATCTGTTAATTATGCACTAACATCATCTTTATATCCTAAATCAGTCCTCTATCCGCACTAACATTCCTAACCTAACCAATATTCATCACTGCCTATCCAATTCATTATTTGTCATAATCACATCCAATCCCATAAAATTCACATCACATCCTATTAGTTAATTGATTAAAATTGATTAACTAATATTTTCATATTAAAAAAGTCCATGGCTTTTGAATATTTATATTTTTAAAAAATAAATAAAATCCAAAAATCAACCAACCCTACATCAAATCCCATTTAAATCCCAAGACAATCACACACTAACCATTCAAAATTAATTTTATAGACATCTCTTCACACCCTTATGAAATCAAACCTTCTTCTAAAGAAAATCACCTCCGTGCCTCATAAATAAAAATCCTTAACACATCCCAACCCACCCCTTCTATTTACTTCTCAGCCTCCTTCATTTAATGAGGAGGAAAACTCATTCTTCATTATTTATCTTTGGTCAAGATCGATTGCTCACAATCGTCACGAAATCCTATAAATTGAGTGTTGTTCCTCCTCTCATTTCAATAAGTCTAATTTTTGTAATAGAGTTTTACCAAAATTAGTAAAGAAGCTTTCACTGGACAATTAAATGTTACTCAAGTCTTCACATAAAAATTCATCCATCTACTTCACTCATCATCAAATCATTTAGTTTGTTAGGGGTTACGTTGTTAGTTTTTCCATGCATCTTTTACAAGATTTTATGCAACTCCATCTAAGCACATCACTCTTTTGAATAAGGAGATCACAAAAAAAGTATAACAATTTTATTTTTTTGTTTGTTTATTTACCTTTTTTTTAATATTGCTCGATCCATGGATTCACACATAAATTAGTGTTAGGATTTTCAATTGATTTAATTTTCATACTAATCCAATACTAACTTTTATAATTATGTGTTATAATTTTAAAAATAAAATTGATATAATTTCTTATTGAATGAGATTAAATAATTATTTTATACATATAATTTTTAAATAATTAATTATTAATTGGAAGTATCTAAAACAATAGCTCAAAAAAATTAAAATTCAAGTCTTATATTAATGCATAATTAATGTTCTTGGATTTATTCCTTGAAGTCTTATATTAATTCCTTCACAATCTGATAAATAATTGTAAAAGTAGTTGGAAGTTGAAATTACGTATTTATAACCAAAAAAGTCCAATAAATGAAGAGAAGACAAGGCAAGGCAGTTGGTGTTGGGTTTCGTCTAAAATATGACAATTGCCGACTGTAATTAAGACTTATGGTCCCCTCCTAGACTATTATTTGAGTTTATTCAATTATTTGACTAGATAATAAATCCAAGACGAGCCTCTCATATATATGGTGTCTTCATATTTCATATGATAAATAAATCAAGAGTTTTGAAAAAAGATAAAAAAGAGAGTGAAACATTTTTTTAATTTTTTTGGATTACAATTTGTAATCTGTTATTAATTTTTATTTATTTATTAGGTTGGATGAACAAGGTTTTGATATTTTCTTAGAGAAAATGTATAAATTTTAATTTTAATTTAATTTAATTTATTTATTTTTATTATTTAAATAGAGCTTGTTACTTATTATATCATGTTTTTGAAATTTAAATATTTATTATTTTTTTTAAATATTTATTTTTATTTTTTTACAATTATTAATTTTTTTTTTCTTTATTAGATTTTTTTTATTAATAAAAAATAGATGTTTTTTCTCAGTTGAAAAGAATAATATTAAATAAAAAAAATTATTTTAATTATAATTTGAAAAAAATATATTTTAAAAACTGAGTGATCATAAATGATTTTTGCCCCTTGTATTGGTGTATCTTTTCATTCAATAATCTCAATTTCTTTATATTCAATGAACTTACTTATATCATATATGTGATTCTAATAAATCTTTAAATTTATTTTTGCCCTTCATATTGGTGCATCTTTTCATTCAATAATATCACTTTCTTTGTATTCAATGAACTTACTTATATCATGTATATGATTTTAATAAATCTTTAAAAAATATAAAAGTTTTGATATAGACGATATTATTAACATTATATTGTATTTTTCATATGATCATCTTCTAGCTCTAAACAAAAGCCATATAAAAATATTTGTTACTAGTGAAATCTTATTTTGTGTCTTTTAATTTTTTAATTAAAATGTTGAGCAAAACCATCTATATTACACAAAATAGATGTAAATCCCATTTACAAAATAGTCACAATAATTATGTGATTTCATGTATACCTTTAAAATTGTATCGCTTTTGTGGTTGAGAAAACGTTGAGATCAAAGCATACGAAGGCCAGAAATAGGGAGTCCAGAAAAACTGATGGCCACTGTGTGAGTTGTACTTGTAGTCCCTTCAGTATTAAGAACGTTTGGCCATAACTCTAGAGGTAACTGGTGCTCCTGGTTATTAAATTCCAGATCAGTGTCTTGATTACTGTTATCGATATTTGTCAAAATCAGTTTGACTGGTATTTGATTTGCAATTCGCTTGGTATTTCGAGCTGCCCTGTTAACTATTGAATTCAGGGCTATTCGTTTGTATTTCCTGACGACGGGCTGTGAAAATAATACGGTTGAATATGTACTATCTGTATATATCATAATTATGGCTTTCTGATTTGAAGTTTTCTGTTTCATCTTCCTTCTTAAAAAAAAAAAATCTTCAATGCTGTTGGCTTTTCTTGACCTCTTGTGAACATTATATATTTAAATATATTACTTTCTGCTGTCTGATTTACAATATCAACATTATTATATTTTAAAATATTGCTTTCTGTGTTTTATTTGTTTGATTTTCAGCATTGAAAAGGTGAATTTTTTTCCATAACAAAGCCAATTGTATCTATATCGATCTTAAACATATTATTTTATTTATTTTCTTTCTTGGGTGGTGTTTAATTTTTTTAATTTTTTGGGCATCTATTCTATCAATTTTATTTATGAATAGGACTGGATTTAATTTTTATAAAGATGGAATAAATTTATAATTTATTTACTTTTTAAATGTGTTTTAATAAGTAATATTTATATAAAATTATTGAATTATATAAAATATATATATATATTTAAATTATTTTAATTTAAAAAATTGATAAAATTAATTTAAATTGTAATGATGGATACATTTTTAATAATAATTATAAGATACAATTTAATTTTATAATAAATATCTTAAGATAGTAAATTATTAGTCAAAAAATTAATATTATAATAAAAATTTATATTTTTATGCCATAAAAATAAAATTATATATTTTCTAATTATAATTGATGGTTGTTTTTTTACAATAATTGAACACAAGTGTAACTAATATTTATATATATATATATTTTATTACATCTCAATTATAAGGAGCCGTGAAAATAATTACAAAGAAAAAGTGTTGGATGATGGTACAACATTAACTACATTACATCTCATTAGAGAAGAAAAATTAAATAAAACAATTTATTATCAAAATTTAAAATTACATACTATATAAACCTAAAACCTCATAAATTAAAGATATGTTGAAGGCTTAGTTAAACTTACCTAACACAAATGTCATTTACCTCTCTACATTTTATAGAGTTAAACCACTCTCAGAAGGATTCAACGTTATATATGATAGTGAGTATGATGCAACAAAACATGAAATTGCGTACAAATTTAAAAAATTGGTATTGAAATTTTAAATTTAAAGGAAGTAAACAATTTATTCAATTGTACATAAAAATATTTAGAAAAAAATAAAAAAATTGCAAGGCCAAGCAAACAAATGTTCACTGTAGGTCAAAAACAATGGTTTAAAATTGGTTTTCCAATGTCTTTTAAGGTTTCATAAATATTTAGTAAAATATTAAATTTTATTAAAGTTTGTTATATTTAAATTATGTTGAGCACTTTTTTTTTTAAATGTTTTTTTTCATGATTTTCATTCCTTTCCATTGCATGGTTTAAAATTGGTTTTCTCATGGCTTTTAAGCTTTCAAAAATATTTAATAAAATATTGAATTTTATTAAAAATTTGTTATATTTAATTTATGATGAGCATTTTTTTTGATGTTATTTTCCATGATTTTCATTCCCCTCCATTACATTTTACTATAAAGGCGTGTATTTATTGACAATGCGTGCACTATTAATGAATAATGCCATTCCTTGAAAAAATATAGATTTCAAACCCTTTACCCAAATATTATAGCTTTTCCCTATCTGCTCAATTCTAAGTTCTGGTATACAACATCATGTTTACCTTTTCAATAGGTTTCACTTACAAATATCTTTTTTGGAAACAAGATTCAATGCCTAAGTTGCATCAAATGAAATCCATGAGTACTCCATTATCCACTTGACCAACTACTTATGTAGATTAACCAGAGATGAGATGTAAGCCATGTGTTTTCTCCTTTGTCACATACAAGTTCTATATTTTATCATGCATTTTATATAATGTATTGTTATAACTTTATTTTATACATGATTATTTTCATTCTGGACTTAGAAATTATTTCTTCCAAACACAAATAGATTGGTAATATAGTACATATATCAAACACAACCAATAACCAATTAAAGCCAGGTTCATCATTAGACCATGGCCCTTTACAAATACAAAATAGTTACAAAGAGAGATGAAAATAATTATAAGGAAAAAATTGTTGGATGATGACACAACATTAACTACATTACATTTTATTAGAGAAAAAAAAATGAAAAAAAATAATTTATTATCAAATTTAAAAATTACATACTATCTAAACCTAAAACCTCATAGATTAAAGATATGTTGAAGGCTTGGTTAAACTAATGTCATTTACCTAGAGTTACACCACTCTCAAAAGGATTCAACATTATATGCGATAGTGAGTGTGATACAACAAAATATAAAACTACCTAAATATTGAAAAAAATAGAATTGAAATTTAAAATTTAAAGGAAGTAAACAATTTATTCAATTTTACATAAAAATACTTAAAAAATAAAAAAATAAAATAAAATAAAAATAAAAATAAAAATAAATAAGTAAATAAATAAATAAATTATTAGATCAAACAAACATATGTTCATTGTAGGTTAAAAAATGGTTTAAAATTAGTTTTCCTATGTCTTTTAAAGTTTCAAAATATTTAGTAAAATATTAAATTTTATTAAAGGTTTGTTATATTTAAATTATGTTGAGGACTTTCTTTTTTATGTTATTTTTCATGATTTTCATTCATCTCTATTGCATAATTTAAAATTGGTTTTCTTATATCTTTTAAGATTTCGAAAATATTTAATAAAATATTGAATTTTATTAAAGGTTTGTTATATTTAAATTATGTTGAACATTTTTTATATTATTTTTTATGATTTTCATTCCCTTCCATTACATTGTACTGTAAAAGTGTGTATTTATTGATAATAAGTGCACTATTAACAAACAATGTCATTCCTTGTTTACTTGAAAGAAATATAGATGTCAAATCCTTTACCTAAATATTATAACTTTTCCCCATCTACTCAATTCTAAACTCTAACATACAACATCATATTTACCTTTTCAATAAATTTTATTTGTAAATATCTTTTTGGAAACAAAATTTAATACTCAAATTACGTCAAATAACATGTAAGAATGCTCCATTATTCACCTGACCGACTTATATAGATTAACCAAAAATTAAATGTAAATAGTATTTAAACACTATCATGCATTTTCTATAATGTATTGTTATAACTTTATTTTATACACGACTATTTTCATCCTAGATTTGGAAATTATTTTCTCCAAACATAAATAGATCGGTAATATAATACATATTAACACATCCAATAACTAACTAAAACCAGTTTCATCATTAGACCATGGCTCTTTACAAAACCAAACTTTTTTCACAATATTTATTTTTAGGTCAACCATGGAGAAAGACACCATATTTATTGTCTTTCCAATCATAAAGTTTACTGTTGACCAAACAAATCGGTCAATAAAGGGAGAACACTTTCAAAATATATGCCCTATGAATATGATAATCTAAAGGGTCATGGAAGATTATTTGGATTTAATTTTTTTTATATAAATGATAAGGGAAATACTTATAAAATGCTTCAATGAGGTCGATGAAAAATTCAATGACCAAGTTTAGATGGGCTAAGTTTACATATTTTGTAATGGAAGGATCACATAAAAAATAAGTACTATAATCAATTAAACAATAAGGTATTTTTGTGAGGAAATTAAAATTATATTGGTTCATCAATTTCATTTTAATAAAATAAGTAATATTTCATAAATTTTAAATAGATATTATTGGTGTTATGTTAAATTATTTTATTATTATAAGTTAGAGGAATGGATTAGAAGCTATGGATAGAATGCTCTAATCTAAGGATATGTTATGGAATATCACTATTGTGACATTATGGGGTGTACATTTTGATACATTATGTATAGAGACTAATGACTTTTTTTTAGACCAAACCTTTTTAATTGTGCAATAAAATAAGGATGCACATATAATTTTTATTATTATCAAAGTTGTCTTCAATGTCAAAATTGTTCAATAGGTGATCTTCTGGTAAGGTGAGTATAGGAGAATTTTGAACAAAAATGAACCTACTTATATTCATAAATATGAAAAAAAAAGTACAATAATTGTCTGTTGTATTAAACTGCCTTACTTATCAATTGTTTGCTCTATTACAATAGACTGGTGAAGAGGAATATATAGGAGTGAACTCACATGAGAACTCATGATGGAACCGAGTGTAACTCACTGTGCAACTCATAGGAGAAATCACAATGGTATTTAGTTTAAATCCAAGTAGAACTCTATGTGGAACTCACCCTCTCACCCACTTAATCTCTTTATCATACCTAATTAAGATGGAACTAAATATGTAGGGATAATCCATTTAATAAATAAATTGAATAATAAATATCCTACACCAACACCCCATTAATCATAGCTTAGGTGGGTGGAAAAGAAAAAATGGGTCTTGTCAACAAGTCCTAATGAGGTATCTACGTAAAAGGAAACTCTTAAAAATTGAAGTAAAAGGAGAAAGCCCAATGGGACTCCCCTTAAAAGAGATAAAAAAAAATGAGAAAGTAAGAATAGAAAGCCTAGACCAACATCCCCTCCCCTTAACCCCCCTTAAGTATATCTTAGGTGGGATGGAGAATTGGGTCCTGATAACAAGGCCTAATGAGGTACCCAAGCACATAGTGATGATTCCAATATCCTAAAAAATATGAAGGATGTGTGCCTCCACAAAGAAGAGAGAAGGTAAGCATAAAATGTCGCATGGAGAATGTTTTAGTAGGTGTCTCTATAAAAAATGATGTATCTTCCTTTCAAAAGAAAGAAACCCTAAGCTATCAAACTGTTGAATTTCCATTCAAGTGGAATATAAGCAGTAATCATGATGTAGATATATAAGAAATGCTCAAAGGTCTCCCTATTAGTGATGAAATGTGCAAAAGTCTAGTCAAGAATCACAAACCTAACTCCAGAAGATGGAAATTAAAAAACATATAATGAAGGGGAGATAATAGGAGGGTTTGTAAGTACCCATATTACATTCATACAACTTCCTTTCAGAAGAAAGAAAGCCTAAGCTATCAAACTGTTGAATTTCCATTCAAGTGGAATATAAGTAGTAATCATGATGTAGATATATAAGAAATGCTCAAAGGTCTCCCTATTAGTGCTGAAATGTGCAAAAGTCTGGTCAAGAATCACAAACCTAACTCTAGAAGCTGGAAATTAAAAAACATATAATGAAGGGGAGATAATAGGAGGGTTTGTAAGTACCCTTATTACATTCAGACAAGAAGAATGGCATGGAACATTCACTAAAGGAATGTCCATGGGAAGAGGATAGTAAGGATTAACAACCATCAAAATTAAATATTGGTCTACAAATAAAGCACTTAGATCTATAATATGAATGTAGATTATGAGTCACTAATACTCTCAATATATATACTCTCACTAAATTAGTAACATCCTATGAAATGTAAGTCTGTGAAGGTTCTAAAGAGCAATAATCTGCATAGGAACGGATGTAGAATATGCAATGAGACAACTAAGGTTTGGCATAATCTTATCTTATAGTAGGGGCTCGACAGAAGGAAGAGCACTATCCACCATAAATGTATCATCACAAAAAATAAAAGTAGGAGGAGAGAGTACAACATTATCAGAAGAGACAATAGGAAGAGGAGGAAGAGGTGTGACATAAATCAGATTAGGATCCTTGAAAAGACTATGAAGAGTGCTCCAAAAAATGAAGGGACACTCTATGTGATCCACATGGTGGTATAAATCCCATGAAATGTGTATCAATTTCTGACCATAGACATAGTCACAAGAGTTATCCCAGTCATTGTATTGACCTAGGTCAATAGGAGAATGAATCTATCCTTATAAGAATGCAATAAGGTCATGATCTATGAGTAAATGTTCCATGTACACATGCCATGAAGCATAATTAGTCTTCCCAAGAAGGACCACTCCTATAAAGTCTCTCAAATGAAGTCATCATGACTAGGAGAAGACACCAAGGAAGTGCAAGACTAAACATTATACTCTAAAATGATGCTAGAATACTGCATGCACATGAATGGGATGATGGACATAACCAAGAATGCATCCAAGTGAGTAAAAGGAGCAATAATTAGTATAAATAGTGCATGTTTAGAATATGGATGTTGGGAACAATTGGAAATTCATCTACGTGTGAGCAATTGGTGTATGAAGTACAATGCAAAAATTACTAGGGCCCATAACATACGAAACCCCCCAAATATGGAACTTTATAAAATTTTAATGTATTTAAAATAAAAATATGACCAATGGAATGGAAATAAATCAATCAATTTTTCAAAAAGTGGCACTCAAATTTGAGTTACCAAGTAAAAGTTATGGCTAATAATATTTCCCATCTTTACTAACCTATTTAATGAATTTTCACTAAAAGTTTAAATGCTTAAGTGTAAATGGAGTGAGTATAGCCTTCTAGCCACTCTTTGGAACTAGAACAAAACCGTGAACCTCCTCAAAACAACTAAAGTTAAAAAATGTGCCCCTATACACCCTTATAATCTCTAAAGTGATAAATAGTTCCACTTTAAGGGGTAAATACACAACAAATTTTAAAAAGGCCTAATAAACAAAAATAAATATATTTTAATTTAAATTAAAAAGGTTTTAATTGTTTTAGAGCTCATTTGATAGAAATAACTAGATATTATGGAAATAAACTTTTTAGGTTTTCATATTTATGAATTTGAAAATGAGCTTGAGCAGGGAGAAGAAAAGTGCCACCACTTTTCATACAAACATGTCTGCAAAAAAAGAAGATTTAGGTCTTCCATGGAAGGTTTATAGGCCTGAAAAATTAGATGTATGCTACCATAATAAGTTTATGTTATTTTTAGGCTAATTCCTCCAAGCTATCAACAACATCAATACACAGTCACCATGATCATGGAGAGGTGGGCACCACCATTATGCATGCAAAGGTATGGAAAGAGATTCAAATACCATTATTAGGGTTGGGAGGAGCTTCATATCCATGAGTAGGTTTAGGAGTAGGCTATGATGACTTAAATAGGTCGTAGCATCCCCTAAAATCTATTGAAAAAGTTGTTTAACTATGCAGGCCAAGAAGAGTGAGCCAAAGAAGGGTGAATAATGTTGGAAGAAGGGTTTGTATGGTGACTGACACCAAATGGTGTTTCCAATGGTTCTCACAAATTATGGTTGATGCATACATAGAAAATAGGTCTGTCTTTCCATGAGAATGATGAGTAGAAAGTTCTAGAATATCCAATGATGATTAAGGGTGTTAAAAAGTAAGCCATTATAGAGTAAGATTATGAGATCCATTATTCCATGAGTTAGTCAAGAAAACATATATAATGAATCATATAGAAATTAAAATATCGAGCTTACTCCCTTAAGGGGTGTTGATAGTGAATTCTAAGAGCTATTTAAGAAAGGAATACCATCAAATCTTCTAAGTAGTGTCCCTCCTTCCAAGACCAACAAAAAATCATGATTTTCCCTAGATTTGGTGCTCTAATTCTACATCAATGAAGAGTAGCATTCTCTTCCATCATTTCCTAATGCACTAATGGCTTAGGATCACAATATTTGTCAACTTGTGCAAGTAGGTGAATCTTTTATATAGTGATTTTTGTATGGTGAATTTGTATAACCTAAGCTTAAAAATGGTGGCTTTGGTCCTCTTATTTATAGATTTTAAGATTTTTTAGAATCAACCATGACCGTCCATATTGATATCAAGATGTGTGGTCATGGATTAATTCAATTTTGGAGGGACAAGCTATAAATATGCCCATTAATATTTGGAAGAATGGAGCATTAATGAGGTATGAGAGGGCTTAATCTGATATTTATTTCATTAATGGCCTATGGATGCCACCCTATTGATGATGTATAATTTAACAATTAAATTCCACTAAATAGATATTTAAAAACTTTCATGGATTTTTCACTTAGGCTCTTGATTTGGTTTAATTTGCCTAAGTGAATTTGATTAATTTTCTATATTTCTTTGGAAATCTATTACATGCTTAATCAAATTGGTTAGAAATATCATTTTACTAAGTCATAATTTGACTAGAGTATAATAAGAAGGTGTCAATTGTGTATGGAACAATAACCTAGTTAGGGTATTATGGATTTGAATAACACATGCACGTGATATGTGTTTCTGAATTATAAGAATTTAGTGGTCCAAGGAATCATTTTATGTGGTCATAATTTGACTCAAATTGATTGAATAAAAGATAATCACATAAAATGCATTTCCCCATTTAGGGATACATTAGCCTGAATCAACACCTGCACGTGACAAGTTCAAACAATTTAGCATGTTTTAATGATTTTGACCTAGATTGTGCATTGTCTCAGGATATTGTTTAGATTGACAATTACAACATAATAGTGATAGGAATTGGATCTCTATATTTTCTGCCTATTTGAGAAGGAGTGGCGAGACATTGGGTCAAAGCAATGATTTTTCAAAGAATGAAAAGGTCACTATAATCAGAAGAAATAAATTTCATTCCCACTTTTTATTTAAATTTTACATGGGTTATGGATAAATGAGGTTACAAAATGCTTTAAAAATCATTTGTGTGGCCCATGATGCCCCCTCAAGGGGAAGATATAAAATTTGAAAATATTCTATGGGTTGGGCCCTCAATCAGTAAAAATGATAATCATGTTAATTTCAATAAAAGAGGCTAAAAATGGAGAAATTAGAAAAAAGTGTGAGGAAAATTAGATAAGAGGGGCTAAAATAGTAGCTCGAAAGAGATAAAATGGAGAAACTATAGGTCTGGGGGGTGAAAAATTTGAAAAATTTACTATATTTTGACCCATGAGGGTAAAAAATAGTTCATTTGCACCCTAACTATAACAATTTTTGAGCTCTAAGATTTCTACATGAGAGAGATAAGAATAATGGCCAACATACCACACCACCATCATCTTGGAGACTACATGAGAGAGTACCATCAACCAATGGGGAGTGTAGCATCAATAGGTACTTTTTTGTGTATTTAATTTTGTCATTTAGTGCATTTATTATGTGTAAGAAGGTGGTAGTTGGGTGATCCTACCATTTTCCCAATTTGGAAAATGGTGAGTTCACCCATGAAAATGGCAAGATCGCCATGAGATCAGTTATCTCACTTACCTTTCGAAAGGATCATGGGTCAAAATAGTGGGGTTGCCAAGACATAGGAAACTTCATATTTTTGGGTGGAAGTCTCCCTATCAAATGGTGGTTTTGAAAATATTAATGGGATCTCTATGCCAATTAGTGGGAACAACTTTCTGAATGGCGAGGTTGATGATTTTAACGAGTTCACCCTGTAAAGTATTAGGAATGACCTATTAAATGGTAGGATCACCAAAACAATGGTGAGAATGCCATAATAAGATATAATGGGATCCATGTAGATTAATCTAGGCCCAAAATTAAAATAAGAGAGAGTGAAGCCCATAGATGATTAGTCTAGGCCTAGAAATTAGAAGAATTATGTGAATGATAATTAAAATGATGTCTTTTATTTCATTTGCAAGAGCAAGTAAGAGTTGTTAAAACATTGGAGTAGAGCTCCTAAGTGTTTTGGTGATAGGGGCTCATGACATATGAGCTTGTAGGCATCCTAGTTGCAGTAAACCTATATCACATGACATGATTGCCAGTGATTCATGCAGATAGAGCCTACTTGTTAGCACTTACAAAGAGGTGGCATTTAGATACCTCTACATTTCATCTACTGATTAGGGATGCTATAGTGACATTAGATGATGTACATTATATTATACAAGTATCGATGCAAGGATCCAAGATTACTTGGATGATGGCAAGACAATAGGCCATGTTAGATGAACTATTCAAGGTAATAGACTAGGAGAATTTGGATGACTGTATAGATGTAGATGCACTAAAGGATCTATCTTGTCCCTTAGAGGATGGATAAGGGCATGGGATGGTTCTCCTAAAGGTGGTAGTGTTGATAGCTCTTTTCAACTACTACTAGATAAGAGTGGATGGTTCTTTTCATTGGTTTTGATCAACATTGTATAGGAGATGTTTGATTAACTTACATGATTATCCTAGGGACTAGTTATCCTAACACAACTATACATGATACTTCACATGATATCATATTATGGAGGGTGCAACATAGGCCATAACACACTACTATAGGTATGGGCTTGGGAGAACATATCCATTTCAAAACTAATGGAGCCTACATACCATAGGGGACTAAAGGATCATGTGGCTTGGAGATGGTATCCTATAGGACTGGCATGTAGGGACACTTGGGAGAGTTGTCATATTATCAGTGACCCATTAATGAGATGGAAGACATAGATTTTATTTGACAACCCCACTTAGGGACATAATGGTTGTAGATGGAGAATTTGTTTTTAATCGGGTATATGATCACTCTAGATTACATTATAGGGCACCACAACTATGTGGTGGAGAGGTACATTCTAGATCGAGTCCAACAATAGTTTGGCATGCAATAAGACATCCTAGAGGATCCACATTATTTGGCACATGTGACCAGGGAGATCAGGGAGTGGGGGACACCAATGCCCATGACAGAGGTGGTGGTTGACTATGACAAGGTTATTCATGTATTATGGGATTATGTTGGAGGGATTCCAGATTAAGGGGTCACTGATGATTATGATACATGTTGGATTAGAGTGAGACCCATCTTATTCATGATGTCATTTCCCTAGTAGCCAGTCCTATGATAGAGATAGGTCAGGATGAGGAGAGATTGTGGATAGGCCCCAACATAATGATAGGGTCAGGTGCCATTACAACTAGTTATCCCCTATGTGATACCATTATATGTAGTGTAGCCATAAGCATAGTAGGATCTTGTAGAGGATATATATATGGCCAAGATAGGGGGATAACAAGTGGATATAAGGCATTCCTTAGGTGGTGATGGAGGACACATGATAAGTTTAGGAGAGGTAGGGCCCTTCAACGTAGGTGTAGGGATAGGTATAGGTATACATTTAGGAGGGGCAAGGTCCTCTAACATAGGGAGGTCCATAAAGGACTAGGATTTGATTGATAGACTCCATAGGGAAATTTCTACATGCCTCTTAGATATTGTAGTTTTGTAGAGCACTATGGCTAGGTTGTAGAAATAATTAGTGAATACTCAGAGAGAGACCACGAGGTTACAAGGTCTCATTATAGCCAAGGATGTAGAGATTACTGGGCTTAGAGTATAGGTGGCAAATTTGATAGGGATTTAGGTCCAGTTATCCACATAAGACCTAGATTTTTTGACAGTGGTTGGAAAGTGAGATTTTTCTTAGGAAGAGAGGGAGAGATTGACCTCTTAGATAGAGAGTCTGATGCAAGAAAGAGATGAGGCTCATTGAATCATGACTGATACAAGTTCAGGAGTAGCTAGAGCCTTGGCTAACATGATTATGGCCAAGGATGATGCCTTGCATGTGAATGATGATGTCCTACACTTGAAGGATGAGATTTCCTACTAGAGGAGGGAATATGAGATGACAATTCTTACAGAGAGGAGAGTGGTTTCCTATAGGGAGTATATGATATCATAGTGGGGTAGTTAAACCTCTAAGTCAGGACATGAGACCGAGTCAAAGTGTTTAGTGACATAACCAAATACATAATGGCTAGTCATGGGGCCTCCACCACCACATCCACTAGCAATTACAGCGTTAGGGATGGGTTATATCTTCCAACAAAGACCTCCTAAGGATGAACATGATCAAAGCTGATTTTTTTATCTCTTTTTTTTATATCAATGAGATGTATATATATTCTCACAATGTATAAACCATTATTTTGATGTGTGTGTGTGTGTGTAGACGCACATATATCTTTGTGTGTACACACACACACACATTCATTTTTGGCTCTTAATATATGTACACGGACTCTTAATATTCTTTCATTTTCAGCTGATGTCTTCATTTACATTGAAGACATCATGATTTTAATATGTGTGTGTGTGTGTGTGTGTGTGTTCATTTTTGGCTCTTGTTATATGTGTATGGAATTTTAATATTCTTCCATTATCACATGATGTCTTCATTTATATTACTCTTATTATGATATGCTATGGATATGCTATTTTCAAGAGATTCACATCCTTAGTTATCATACAGATGTTGATGTATTTGTATTGCTTTGTTGTATGTATGAATAGATTCTATATGATAATTAGTCTCACAGTGTATGCCAAGAGATGCACATCTTGCATAGAGTCCTAGTTTGTTTGTAAAATTAGCTTAGGATAGATCTTGTGCTAGGTCTTAGGTATGGTGTGTTAATAAATTATCTTTGGTACCACATTGACTTTTGGATTCTAAGCACTTGATGTTTATTATAACAAATTTAAAGTTATGCATCATAAGTATGAGTAACTTACAATAACATTGTATTTTGGTTTGCACTTGATTGGTTCAAATGTGAATATTTATAACTAAGGATAGTGATAAAAATTAACAATACTAGAGTTACAACTATTAACATTTAAACAAAAATAAAGAGAAAAATAACAATACAAAAATGTAACCTAACTTAAAATTAAGATATGAACGATGAAGATTTAAGTAGGAACAAGAATGTAGAAGATCAAAGAAAGAATTTTTTTAAAAAAAACATGAAACCATGATATAAGTAATCAAGATCTATGTATATTAACAACATGTACTTGAAAAACAAGTAAATAATAAAAAAAGTTAAATACAAATGTAAACAAAGTAAGCCTATGTAAAATCTAGACTAAAAAATAAAATAACAAAATAATATAATAAACAAGACAAAATAGTTAAAAAAAAAGAAAAAAAGAAAGGCATAATGAAACACCAAGAAACAAATAACAAAACACTAATAAAAATGAATAAATAACAAAAAAATAATAGATAATAATTCAACAAAATAACAATGAAAACACAATAAAACACCAACAAACAAAATAAAGACACAATACAATCTAAATATAAACTAACAAATGAACAAAAAACACTAAGAAAAATAAATGGAGAGATAACCAAGCACAACAAACAACAAATAAACATATACAAATAATGGCTAATCACAAGGTGAGTACAAATAGAAAATATATTGTTCATGTATGTGTAATAGAGGCATTACACTATGTAAAAGGGTGACCCCTAAACTAATAAATAATGACATTAGTACAATGAAGACAAAGTTTCCCCCAAGTGATATTGAAACAACAACATGAAAAAAATGGGGAAAGATAGAAGAAAAAGAAGGGGTGGCTGAGCTAACTCTAGATGCATGAGGTAAGTGGATGCTGCCTACATAGTTCCATGGACGCAAGATCCAGTATGAACTTCAAGCCAAATGTATTTCTCCTAGGAAATGGGATAGAAGCAAATGATGATCAAGAAAATATGATTGTCTTATAGTGGAATAAGTAAATGGGCTTGCAAAATGATGACTGTGAGAGAGATGATTGCTCATAAAATGATGAGAGTGTAAGATTTTTGGAAAATGTTTTTGGAATTTTGTAAGTATCTCAACTCATCTAAGAATTATGAGATACCAAATGGTCCAACTCACAAAAATGGGGAGAGCATGGGATCAGAATAAACAAAGGTTCAAGGCAATGTTCTTGCTCTTTTTGTCTAGCAGTTTTAAATGTTTTTATGTTTTTGGGATAAACAATAGAAAAATATTAACAAAAGGCACAAGGAACTACCTAATTGAAGAGATGATTTTACATAGATAAGTGTTTAGATAACAGTTAAACTAGCTGCAATGGAGATCATGAATATAAATAATGTTACAAAAAACCACTTGGTTGAGGAGTTGCACATCCACAAGTAAGTAAACAACTAAACCAGTTGCAATGGTACTCTATGTATGCAATAAAAAATGCATCATGTATATAAATAAATCCCAACTCAAATAAGATAGATCATACTTACACTTCTAATTGTGGATACATTATATAATAGGGAACATGACCACTACATGGATCTACTATACCCAATTAGGGGATCTCTTATCACAATAAACAATACTAGGGAGGGTTCTAAAGCCTCCATGAAAACACAATCATGCAATAACCCTAACTAAACCTTATGTTTTCATATTCACTTTACTAATAACAAGTAAAATAAAGAAATTTAATCTAATGCTTAACAAATCTTGTGGCACAATATGAGTGTTAGTAAATAAATATAAATAAACATGCATAAGAGAATTTCAATTAAGTTGTGTATGAATAATAGCCTAATGCATGGAGAAGAAAATTAATATTATTCAAAGCCAATACTTATTATAATTCTATCTACAAAAGAGAGGAGTAAAGTTAGAGAATACTTACTTGAAAGACAAACCCATCGAGACTCAATCTCTCCCTTGGCCAATAGGGGTTCACAAGACATTGTTGTGGTTTGTAAGGCTCACTAAGAAAGGCCAAAACATCCAAGAATTCTCCATAATACTAGATTATCCAAGTAAAAACCCTAAGCTAAGACTCCTTAAGTAGAATGGTGGAAGAGTAGATTGTAAAGAAACACAAGAAAATAATAACTCTTGATCATTGGTAAATAATAATGAAATGATCTTGTATATATAGGTGGATTTAATCCTAATCCCTTCCAAACATTTTGGTTGGTAGGGTCGACCCAATCAACCTAGTATTGTTACAAAAAAAATTCACTAGGTTGTGTACTAGGTTGGCCAAGAGCCGACCTAGACCCTAAATTAATTTTACCCATAAGAATACACGGTCAACCTAGTCGACCTAGTACTATAAACTATTGAAAGGGTTTTAGGTGAGGAAAAGAGGTAAAAAAAAATGGGAAACTAGGATAATATTTTGAAAAAGAGGAGTAATATCTTAAGGAAATGTTTTAGGATATGGTTGGATTGGTAATAAATAGAAATAAAGGACAATAATCCTATGAAGCACCAATGGTTTACCCACCCCTTTCCCGATGCACCCCTTAAGGAATGTACTTAGAGATATTAAGACTCAATGGGTTCCTGTAAGATAGAAAGTATCAATATTTTATAAAGTCTAAAAATATTATGTGTATATGTATTACCCACTTGAAGCTCATCATGTGTCACTTAGGTGCAATAGTCATGGTGCTTCAAGAAATAACATAATGACACACAACATTGAGGCTAAAAAAAGTTTATAGTATTTTTAAATAAAAAATAACTAATAGTAAATGACTGAAAGGGAAATAACTAAAAAGGAAATGTGATGCATACCTTGACTTACCCTTATCACTAGATGGTTTTCTATTGTGTTTGTAGTTTTGATTGTGTAGGGCACAGAGACTAATTTTGACAAACCCAAGAATATAAAACTAAAGAGAAAAAACAAACAAACACAGGAAATCTAAAATAACTTGTGTTATGTAGAAGGGATGTACTTGTAATTTTGGAAAGCTGGGGTGATAAGTGCTATGTTAGACCAAATAACTGAGTAAAAATTTAGAGTAAATTAAGTAATCAAAAAGCCATGGTTACTAAAGATCAAAAAAATCAAACAAGTACACCTTGAGTAAGAAAGGGAAACTCACCAAGTCAAACCAAGGATACATGTCAAAAAAATATGGTAATCAAACTTCAATGTAAAATCAATAACAATCCTTAAAAAATGTTGGGAAAGAAAAAAATGGTAAAACAACATTGATGAGTGAGAAGTAACAATCCTTACTCAATCATCAAAGGAAAAAAGATGCAAAAAAAGGAAAACAACATTGATGAGTGACAAGTAACAAGCTAACCTCATTCAATAATGGAAAAATTACATAAAAGTAGAAATGAACTTAGGTTTCCCTAAAAAGGGGGGTATAATAATGATAAATGGTAAATGAAATCAAGGCATATCTAGAAATATAAAGCCATGGTGTAAATAAAGTAATTCATAGTTACTCAAACACATTATTTTTCTCTAAGGATAGATAAAATTAAAACAAAGTAGTGCTAGCATGTTTTTAGGATGTGAAGAAGAAGGAAGTATAGATGAGAGGGAAATAGGTTTAGAATCACAATTTACCTATCAAGGGTGAAAACAAAATGGGTAGAGGGGAGAATGAAGGAAAAACCAAGGTAGAGGGATTCTTTATCAAAGTCAAGACACTCAAATTAAGTTTGTCAAAACAAGAGGAATTTTCACCTTAAGGACTCTGAAGAACTTCTCTTAGCCATAGATTTCCATAAATGGAGTATGTATATCATTCCATAAAGGCTATATGCATGAAAATTAAAATAGACCTACCTTCTCATAACATGTTCCCCATTCCTCAGGACCTCTTTTAAAGTCATCTATCTAATGCAATGATTGGGTACTGGCATGAGAAATTAGGTAGCACCATAGAGTTTATTGAAATTTCCTTGTCCAATCTACTGGCCTACCACATCCCAATGGACTTTGTCTCTATTGTGAGGCCAACTGTGGAGTTTGAGCTTTGATTGGAGATAGGAGATGTGCTTATAATCACATATTTTTGTGTGATTTTGAATTTTGATATTTAAATATTACCTTTTTTATATCATTTCTTTTTGTTTCAAATGATTTGGTTTTTAACTTTCTTGATGTATTTTTCTATTCCTTCTCCATACAAATTTGGAAAACCAAACATGGGTGCTAAAGATGACTTTTATTTGAATACTTGGGACTTAGTTGCTAAGAGAGAGAACTTAGAGAGCATGGTGTTTACGAGTCTCGTAAATCTAGGTGAAATAAAAGTGCTATCTTGACTTTGATCTTATTTTATCCAAGATGGAGTGAAAAGAAAATAAATCAAGTGGAATGAAACGTGAAACAATTTGAATTACTTCAAATTTCAAAAAATATGACAAAGGGAGAAAAAGGGAAATAATGATAGAAAAGTGTGATTCCTTATCATAAGAATGAGGAAAATGGAGGAAAACATGATAACATAGATTATTGTGAAAATTTTATCTACAAAAAAATTAAAAGCTAAAGTCGAGAATAAAGATCAAGAACTCGTAACCAATGCAAAACACATGTTAGAAAAGGAATTAAAAATGATGATTTTATGAGGAAGGGTAAGTCTTATCCATGGTCTTACACTATAAATACTAAAAAAGAAATCCATGAGGGTGATAAAATGTGTGTACAAAGTATGAAAACAAAGAGAGTATGAGGAAGACCGGGTCCTATCTATGGTTTTACAATGCAACTCATAAGAAAAAAGGAAACCAAAAGACCAAAAAGAAGATATAAGGTTTATGAAAAGAGACAACTACTGTAGAGGGTGAGACCAATGTAAGTATCCTATAAAAGGTGTTAGATAGATAGCATATAGAAATCATGAAAAGAAGGGGAAAGATTTAAGCAAAATATTTTTTAAGGAATTGTACATTTGTGGGTTCTTTGAAAACATGGCCTTCATTGGTTTAAAGGTGATGGGTACTTGGACCAAGAATATCTTTTATTAAATAAGGGCCCCACCATTTTTGGGCATATTTACCTTCTTTATCATGATTGTAGTCTAATTTAAGGATAAGATCACCAATATTAAACATGTGAACTTTAACACGATTGTTATGTTGTTTGTCAATACCAGCCTTGTATTGGTGATTGTGTTATAAATTATAAAGATGACATTCAACAAGAAGATGAAGGGAATGAAGGTGAGCTTCATGTAATTCTTCATTGGCTATGATACCATGAAGAGATATTCTGAGAGAGTGAAGTTCAACTTATAATGTAAGGATTGACTCAGAACCATAAACTAGAGAGAATGGCATTGCCCTAGTGGCATCATGTATGCTAGTTTGATAGGCCCAAAGAGAAGGATAGAGGTGAAGGTGCCAATCTATGTGGTTTTCCTAAATTATCTTTTAGAGAATTTTGTTTATGGCCTTATTTTGGCAATTACATTGTGGATGGTAGGGTGTGTAAAATTTGTGATTGATTTTAAATTTAACATAGATTTATTTTACATCCCTCTTTTTGAAATTACCACCATTGTCTTACATGATAATATAAGGGACACCAAATCAGTAAATGATTTGATTAATAATAAATTTGGATATGGTGGTGCTAATGACATTAACAAGGGGCATAGCCTCAACCCACTTGGTAAAATATTTTGTGGCTATGATGATAAATACATGTCCATCTTGAGATTGAGGTAATTTATCAATGAGATCTAATCCCCACATGGAGAATGGCTAGGGAGATTCTACAGTTTGAAGCTCGATTGGAGGTGAATACATTATATCATCATGAAACAAGCAAAGAGTACAATTTTTAGCAAAATTTATTGCATCCTTTTCAAGAGTAGGCCAAAAGTATCCCATACGTAGGTATTTGTAAGCTATAGCATGTCTATTACAATGGCCACTACAAATTCCCCCATGTGTTTGTTCAAGAAGAGAAGGGACTTCATCTTGCATAACACAATGGAGAAAGGTACCCTCAACATTATGACAATAAAGGATGTTATATCAGAATACATATTTAAAATCTTATTTGTGAATGTGAGTCTTTTCACAAAAGTCTAGGCTAGGAAGATAAGTTTGATGTTTCAATAATTAAATGATGTCTTTATACAATGGGCTTTATCTAATGGTGATAGCCTCAATGTGGTAGATAAGTGAATCTTGAGGTTGAGTAGAAGATGAATATTTTATTATTTGGATATAAAAAGTGGGATTGAAAATAAATTGGTATGAATGAAAATGAGAAGTCAAAGAAGCAAGGGAATCAACAATAGAATTTTGATCTCAAGGGATAGTCTCGATGGTGAAAGAAATGAAGTATTTGGCAAGAGTAGTTGTAATTTGATTATAGGTGATGCAATTATCATTTTTTCATTGGTAATCACCATTGACATGGTGGTAAATGAGCTAAGAATCACTTAAATCATGTATGTATTGGATATCTAAATCAAGAGTAGCTTTATTTCCTAAGGTTAGAGCTTTGTACTCTACCATACTATGATTGATGTCAAATGTTAAGTGGAAAAATAAAGGGATGATTTTTCCAAGAGGAATCATGAGGATATAACCTATCCCATCTCCTTGAAGACATTTAACACCATCAAAGTGAAGGGTCCAAGTATCCTCATGTAAGTCAACATTAATTTTAGGAAGTTCTTCGATAAATATTTTTAGTTAGTCGTATCAGGGAGGATAGCAGATTTATCAATATTACTTGCTTCAAGATTAGCATTAAAGTTATTAAATTAATCTTTAAGAGAAATATCTTGATTGAGACCTTAAATATAGATAATATAATCATCGAGAAGATTATATTGAAGGTGGTCAATAGTAAGCATAAGAGCTACAACAAGTTGATCGACTATGATTTGTCCTTTGAAAGATTTTTGAGTAACAATACAGAGATAAAATTTGACAAAGAGGACCATCCACTTGTCAATTCTATCTCCAAGAAGAAATGCTTTAGAGAAGAAGTGATGAAGGGGTCTTAAATGAATGATGACATAAGTGGTCCAATAAAACATGTAATGTCAAAGATTTTTAGATGTAAAATATATGGCAAGGCAATCACATTTTACGTTTGTATAACATTTCTTATAGTCATTGAGGCCTCAGCTGATGTAGTATAAGGCATACTCTCTTCTAGTATCATCTTGTTGGGCAAGCATTGACCCAACTGATATGGGTGTGGAAGAAGTATATAGGATAAAAGGTCGATCATTAGAAGGAGGACGAAGCATAGGTAGGTGAAGAAGTGATTCTTTTATGTTATCAAAGTATTTTTGACAAGGATCCATCCATTCTAAATCAATACCTTTCTTAAGAAGAGAATTTATGGAGTGGATACAATAAGCCATTTTGGGGATGAATCATCTAATTTCCCCAATTTTTTTGAGATAAGTGTAAATATATGAAATGGAATGAGGAATAGACATATTGATGATAACACTAATTTTATAGGGTCAACATCGATGAGTGGAGAGAGACAATGAATCCTATAAGTTTTCTAGATGTGACACTGAAGTAAACATTTGTAAGGATTAACTCTAACTCAGTATTTGATAAGATGGTCAAAGATGATGGAAAGATGAGTCTTATGACTTTGAGATTTAGCAATGAGGTCATCTACATAGGTTTCAAGAATTTTATGGACAAGATCATGAAAAATATGAGTCATTGCTTGTTGATAAGTGGATCTAGAATTTTTAATGCTGAAGGTTATTTTACATAGAAATATATACCCCATTATATACTAAAAGTGGTCTTATGTTGGTCCTCGAGAGTAATGTGAATTTGATTATAGCCTTAGAAACCATCCATAAGAGTTAACATTTCATAACCAGTTGTGGAATCAACAATGGCTTCTATTGGAGGTAAAGGGAAATTATCCTTAGGATACGCAAGATTAAGATTATAAAAATTGATGAAAATGAAAATTACCATAGTGACCTTTTCCAAAATGAGAACTATGTTAGAAACCCATTCAGAATAATCCACTAGCTCAATAAATTTAGCATCAAGAAGTTTGATCATTTCTTTGTGACATAGAGTGGAAACCTCATGTGGAAATTTACATTGCTTTTTATGCACAAGTTTGGCATGGAGATAAGTGATGATGTAGTGTACCATAATCCTAGGGTCAATACCAGGCATGTCCTCTTAGGGCTAGGAAAAAATCTCACAATATTTATCCAAAAATAAGCTAAAGTTATCATTTTTAGTAGGTGAGATTTCATGAGAAACTTTAATTGGTCGAGGGCATGATGAAGTACCATATTCAATGTGATTATTTTCTACAATAAGCATAAAAATTCCATCTTGGAAGTGGTATGGTGAATTAGGTAAATAAGATACTAGATTAACTTTAGGATCGATGCTAGCAATGAATTTATTGAAACAAGAGATTTCAATTTTGAAATTCCCAAGTTTATGATGTTACAGAGGAAGTTGAGGTTCTTAAGCATGAAGTATTATAAGAATAGCTTCATTTTAAGGTAAATGATGAAGAGGACCATAATACTCAATAGCTACTTTAATATCTAGAAGTTGATTACCATGGTGATCATATTCAGAATGTATTTGATGGGCATTGGTGTCCTTGGCATCTAGTGTAATCTTGGAGGTAGGAGAAATAGATGGATCAAATGGGATTGGTGTGTTATTCATATATTTGATAGAGGATGGGTTGGATGTAATGATAGTATATATGTGTGGTAGAGAATATGTAGTTATTTTTAGAGGTTTGGAAGGTATAATTAGTTCTACCACACAAGGAGTATCAAGAAGTGGAGAATTAGTAAGAGGTACATCACCTTCAAGATCTAATTCAGCCAAAAAATAACTTATAATTAATAGTCTTTTAAAAACCTTCACTCAATAAGACATGCTGTTTCCATTTAAAATCATAATACAAGGCACTGAACTGTCATAGTGAAATCATTTCTTATCAACAACATCAAACTTGTATTGACATCGCATGCATGTTAGAACTACTCTCCATTATTATTAATTTCCTTGACTGGCCATGTAACATTCAACATTAATGCTTAAATTATGTATTCAAACCTTCAAATACCTATAAGGGAAACAAAACCACTTAAATTCTATGCATTTATAACTCTCCAAGTATCAAGTTGTAGTATATATAATACATTCTCATTGACAAAATGAGTTTTCTAGGACAAAAAATGTTGACCCGTATTGACTAATGTTTGCATGAGGCTTTACCCAACATAAGTTCATGTTGTTTGGTGAGATATAAATCATTATCATTAGTGATTTTTTTTAGTTTATTTTGACATAGAACATATTAATGTATGTAGGAACATCATATGGTTCAACCTTTTGGTGAAATGTTAACATTGTAATTACATTGCAGATAATTTTATACTGCCAAGGTTCTAGGCCATGCCAAATGGATTTTCATAAATTATTATTAAATATTATAAATTTTGAACTAATAATTGAAGGTTAGGTGTTGAATATGTCTCAGATAGATGTGTTGTTGTCTCCAATAAATTTGTTTTTTCAACACAATTATACGCAACCAATAGTTTAGTTTTTTAATAGATACTAGGGTTGGTGGGTCTCATGCCCTATAATAATAAATTAAATGAGATTGAATCAAAATAAAAAGAACGTGAATTATCAACATAGGGTAAAAAAACATAGGGAAAGCATGATCACAACATCAAAAAGGGCACACCAAGACAAACATACTACGTAGCAAACTAGAATATAAACTATCTAATAAAATTATGTCGCTCCCTTACCTTATCGATAGTGAGAGAAAAGAATCATGGAGGAAGGATTAAGGATTAAATGCCCCTTTTATTATTCCTCACTACTATCTATTCTTTTTGGTTATATGAATTCCCTAAATCTACATTAGAAGGTGTACACATATCAATTGGGTGACCTCTAGAAGCAATGTTCCCACTAGATAAATCCACATAAAACTTCCCATCTATCCCAAATCTAGTGATCAACTCCTTACATATCAGAGACAAAGTCAAAACATAAGAATGTGAGCTTTAAGATTAGACTTATGATTATTTTCTATAACTTCTCATACTAGATTAATAGGAGTGTAGTCTAGAAAAACTTTAAAATGATCATCAATTGCATCCTTCCACCAAGAATAATCTAATTTACACTTGGAACTATGGTAAGAAACATCCAAATGAACAATTTTAAATCATGTAAAATAACTAAATGGCATCACCTCATAATCAAGGGTTTGCGTCCAACACCAACCTTTGACCCTTAGCTTAATGATTACTAGATGATCTTGATATATCTAAGATAAAAAGAATCTGAGTGAAGTTGTTGCAGGAAAAGTTAGAGGTAGAAGCATCTATGTACAAAAGGTCACCCAAGGTTCCACCAATGGCTGGTAGGCAAGAATCTATTTAAAATTAAAGGGGAAAATACAATAATCACACCCAAATGGGCCTAATGGTAATGTTTTCTAGAAGTGGGTTGAATGCAGGGAACTAAGGCTTCAAAAAGATGAGATGTTAATTTGAAATTCAAGACTTTTCCTAAATAACCTTCTTACAATCTATAAGACAATCAAAAACCATAATAAATAAACTTATGATACATAGATAGATTTCCAAGCTATCCTTCATTAAAGGCCACCACAAATTAGAGACCCACTAATGAAAAGCAGGGAGGCTTGGCAAAAATATATCAGATCTACACACTAATCCCATCGATGTGAACCATTCCTCATTTTGGATCACCTCTTCAAGAGCCTCATCCTCAAAGGACACTATCAGAGTGGCCTTTGCAAAGCCCAAATGCTTAACTATTGTTTTCACTATCTTCTCTACCTAAGAAACCACTTTGACAAAAGTATTTCCCCTCATCACAACATTGGAATCTAAGTCCAGGCCTCCCACACATATAGAATTCCTAATATGGGAAAAAAGAAAGTCCAAAGCACCAATAATCCTATTGAATTTCCTAGAATGCTTAGGTGAAAGATATGGTTGTGCATGAGATTGCCCTAAGGTTGACTTTGGGCACCTTGTTATCACAATCCCCAAATCCTTCCTACAACTAGTTATTACCTTCTTCCTAGTGGTTTTGGTCACCAAAATACTTCTTGAAAATAGTAGTTGATGGTTTACCAAGCCAAAGACCACATTATTGCTATTTGTCTCCCTAGACAACTCATCTAGTTGTGAAAAATCCTATCAGTTGAAAAAAGTGCAGTAGGCATAAAAAAAAACTAGAACTTAAAATCATTTATTATTACAATATAATAGTTTAGTTATTATAATTATAATAAAAAATATTAAAATTATTGAATGTGCCAATTACATATAATAATGTAGTGCATGATAGTAAAAAATAATAATAAACCTTAATGATGATCAATTAAAGGCCAAAGTTCATTTTTCCTAAGGATAATAAATTACACTTATTGTCAATTTATGGGTAGAGGTCATTGTTGACCATTTTTACCTCAGGACAAAATAGGTCAAACCCCTATAGTGTGAATCTTGTATAGGAGATTTTTATAATGTTATGGGGTATGTTGCATCTAATTTGATGTCATTTCATATGCCATTCTAGTTTTGGTCATAGTCTAGCTTAGTCCTTGTGTCATTTGGTGTTTTAGGGGTAATTTTAGGGATATATATGCATGTGGCAGGTTTTCATGGTGTTGATATAGTAAATATCATGGAAAGGGCCTACATAGGCCTCAAGGAATTCATTTGGAGCTGCAAAGGTTCAAGAACAAGCTTTGTGAAGCTAGGCCATTACTAGAACGCCATGAAGAACCAAACTAGACCGGTTCACTTGGGTATTTTTTAAATATGCCTAGAAAGTATTGCATGACCATTAGACCATGCATGATCAATTTCCTTAGTTCAAAGATCATTCTTTTCAATTTTCATATATTGATGAGTCTTATATTCAAGATCTAAGCCTTCAAAGTTCAACTTGTTGAGTCGAAAGGAGCTAGGCCATCTTACATATCACATGGAAATGAGCAGACTAGCTTGTTTGAACATTTCTTATCTTCACTCAGGAAGATATGTGAGCCAAAATATATCATTTCCATGGATTTATTAATGTAAAGAACATGATCTAAAAATTTCAAGTATGTGCAAGCTTTCTAGCTCGATTTATGAGCATTAAAAGTTGGACCTGCAACATAAGATGTTTGCTCTAACATCAAGTTTGAGATCTATAAAGTAACTATTTGGGTTTAAAAGGTCCTCAAAAGGTTTAGAATTGATAAATATATAATGTTCCATGTGAGCTCACATACTAACACTTGAGATCTGACAGTTCATGCTGAGGTTAAACAAGTCAAAAGGTCCTTGGGTTAAAGCCCTTTGAAGAGCTATAAGTTGGACAAGATCTGATGATGTAGATCAACCAAAAAAAATCCAATGGCATGAGATTAGGTAATAAGGAGGTGGTTCGAAGTAAAATATGATGGTCTATAGTGCATCATACATCTAAATCTGATGGTGTGAGATGAGTCAGAAGGTCAAGTTGCTTGAGAGGCTGTCACGTGGAATAATTGTAAAAGTTGACAGACTGACAATAGGATCATGTGATCAATACATTATTAAATAGTGGCATGAGCATGTTCTTCATGACAATAAAATAATGGAGTATGTTTATTTATACAATGGATATCAACAACATGCAAAAGGTTAAGATCTGATAGCAAGGATCTATGAGGCAAATGGGAATAAAGAAAGGTTGGAGAAATCCAATCAGTTTAAGTTATTTTTGACAAGTAAAGTCAAACCAAAGGGAAGTTTTTTTACTGATTTAAACAAGTCTTTTAGGGTCATCATTCCATCATTAGAGCTTAGATAAATGCCATTAAAGGGACACATTGATGTAGTCAAGTTAAAGGAAATAAAAGGACTACCATTAAAGCTTAATATGGACATCTAGTTTGACATTTTATAGATTTTAGGGTTCGTTATATTATTGTGTTCACCATTATTAAAGGAATACATGTACATGGTGAATTCTCAGTTCCTATAATGACATAATGGGTCTATTTGGACCTATTTGGATCAATAAAGGGGGACACATAGTTGATAGTATTGCATCGACATAATGACTATAGGAAAACCAATAATCTGAGATTAGTTTTCTATCTATAGTGAATCTATGAACATGGGGATGAGTTCAAGCATGATCTAGTTTGAATAAGAGCTAGAATTTCAAAGGATGCCATGAAGGCATACATGTAGACCCCAATAGTTTTATCTCTAAGACCAACTATATGAAAAGGACCCTTCTCTCCACTTTTGCATGCCATGATGAACTGAGTGAAAAGTAGTTAGCACCAGGGCAAATATCTAACATATTGATCCAATGTATGTGAATGCATTAATGATAGGACCCATATCAAAATAACTTGATCCCACCATTGCAACTGTGAGGGAGCATCAATGAGGGAATAATGTAGTTGTGCAAGCACTTGAAGTGACTTGGATTAGTCAAAAGGTTTGAATAATCATAATTTATATAATTAATTATAACTATAGTTTGAATGGATTTGAGATCTTTGATTCCTTTTTTACTACCAAAATCTCTCTTTAAAGGCCCTTTCTTGTATAAATATAGCCTTTGAGCTATTTTTTGACATCCCTTAGGCTAGTATGACTAGACTCTACAAGAAATTATATTTTGCACCTCTTGGAGTAATGAATAGAGAATTTTGAAACTATTTAATAATTTGTACTTAATGTTTTATATTTTTTTATATATGTAAAAGTGGTTTCCATCTTCCCTCTGTAGGTCCAAGTCCAGCCGAAGTAATAATAAACTTTTCTTGTAAGTCATCTAGAGTGATGTCTTAGGTATAGAGTGGATTATTAACTTTAAGTATTTTTAATCAAGCCTCACCCTAATTTTCCTCTGGCCTAAGTCCATCAATTCAACCTTTAGATGAAACACTATTTCTTGGAAACCATTATAGATATTACATTAGTTCTATTCATAGTCTATTAGTGTGTTAACAAGTTTGATCTTAAGAGTGGATCTTTGAATATTTGGTGCATCACCTCCTTTAGAGTAGGTTTAAGTCATGCATTATCTAACTCTTTTCCCCATAAGTAATCAGTTAGCATAGACAAAAGCATTTCAAGATACATTCAGGGAGCTAGGACTTAAATCTAGAGGCTCATTTCCAATATAGGTACACCCACATACATATATATGTTCCCATGTTATCTAAATATGGAAGAATCTTGAATAACTTCCTTTATGGTGTAAGATTTGGTGATAACATTTCTGGTATGCTCGGTGGGACACATTATCTTCAAGATAACTTGTCAAGGTGAATGCTGGTCTTCACAACATCAACTACAAATTGGTGTGTTAATCAGCATTTGTAAACCCCTTCATGGTAAATATGGTTCAAGGCCATTTGTCTTGTTATAAATGTGCCCTCATAATTCATGGTTCTCATTAAGTCATCCTCTACTAGAACATTCAATCCCGTTAACTCACCCATCCAGCTTGAAATTCCTCTTGAAGTTTAGTATCTACAACTTAATCTACCCTTTGAAGAATGAGTAGATTTTGATAGAGAGGAAAAGAGTGAAGAGGCTAAAAAATTGAATATCTTGAAGAAGAAGACATGTCTAGACCTTATGATTTCCCAGCATTTAATACTAAAAAAACAAATCAACTTCTAGTAGATGATGTGATTCCTCCTAACACTATGAAAGGAGTGCCCAAATTCAATAGTGAGAGTCATGTCACACCTAGTGAACACATTAGAGATGTTTCTAACTTTTATAGTTTCCATAATATTGTTCAAGAGAACATTGCCATTATACTCCTTACCATGTCACTTAAAGGGAAGAATCTTGATTGGTATAGGACTCTAGAAGGTGGATGCATCACAACATAAGATGAGTTTGGATAGTTGTTGACTTCCAGATTTGGAAATGAAAGTGATCATGCCTCTCTCATACATCAGCTAAATGTGATAAAAAGGGGACCCAAAGAAATAATTCATGATTTCAAGGAAAGGTTTTAGAAGACTTGACATAGATTGCCTTTTCCTATGAAACCACCTACTAGCTTTATGTTCCCTACTTACTTGAAAGCCATTGGGATTTAAATTATTGTCATGCTTTAATCAATGGGATATTCCACTCTTACCGAAGCATATGACCTTTCTATCAAAGTTGAGAATAGTCTCATCCAAGATGGAAGATTGCCTCCTAAGGTGTCTATGCCTCCTTTGTCTCATATTTTTTATAACACTCTAGAAGTGGCTCAAGGTCCTAATGATAATACCAAAACTAAGATTACTCATAGGAAATCATAAAATAATGTTGGTTGGAAAGCAAAGTTCCTAGACTTAGAGGCTCAAAATAGGCAAACTAACATATAAAAAGGTGCCTATCAAAATTCTTACCCCTATAAAAAAAATTATGGAAGAATAAGAGGCCAATGGTAGCCTAATCCCAATAGGCCTACCAATGTATACAGTCCTAACTCTACCACTAATGTAAGGGAGATGGTATCAGTTCATAGCAATTTGGTATAGGGAGAAGATTGATAGCAAGATCAATTTGTGGATGATAATGATAATAGAGAGCAAGCTCTGGTGGTTCAAGGAGTATTTACCCCCCTCCTATCAAATGAGGATGAGGTGATGATGTAAGTTAATGAGGATTGGCAACCTCAAGGAGAGATCTTCACCAATTTATAGTTGAAGATACTTTTGTGCTAAATCAAGGAGCCTCTACTGAAGACAATACAAGGGCTAAGAGGAAGGATTTATATTGTGGTATTAGCATGCCCTTAGGTTCATCTAATCCTCCTACAAGGAAATAAGACATAATTTTAAGTGTAACAGTTCTAAGAACTTCTACATCTCCATCAAGTCAAAATATGGTAAGGTTTGCTCCTATTCCTCAAGTTTCAAGTAATTCTCTACTTACAAGAGCCCAAGAGAAAGTAGGTATTGATTATTTAAACATTTTATATTCTTTGAAGAACACTAAAACATCCTTTTCTCTTCGAGATGCTCTTCATATGCTTGGTAAAAAATAACTCCTACAAAAGTATTTATTTGTTATCCCTGCTAGTATCTCACCCTCAAATCAAAGCCATGGACATGTTATTCTTGAAAATTCTCCTTGTAACATTGTTAAACCATATATAAATTATATGGTACACCTACCAAGACATTAGGACTAATAAAAGTCTTTAAGGTTTTCTTACTTGATTATCCTAGTTTTTCTATCTTGCAACACATAGTTATGGTTGATCTCCTAGCCCACTTTGTAATCTGCCTATGAATGGACTTCAAAGCCAAGATAGGTGGCTATCTCCTAGTTGATTGGTATTTCTTAGATTTAAAAACAAGGTACAGGGCCAAGGTTACAATTAGGATACAACTCCTTGCAAGGTTTCATATTGAGCCTTACATTGAGACAAGTTTTAATCTGAATTGTGTGGCCTGTGAAGAAAAGGAATATATTGTAGATGATGGCACTTATTCCAAGCTTGAGGGTATTCTAGATTTGTTTATTGATGAATATGACACTAATAATTATGAACATGATCCCTATGCTTTTGTGGAGGAAACTAATTTAGGAGTGTATTGTATACATGAAGAAGGAGTACCAACACCTCTACTTGACAAGTAAGAGGGTGAAGATAATGAGTTGTGGAAGAGTTATTTTATTGCTCAATAAGTAAGGTTGATGCAGGGGCTGGTGTTATATATATATATATATATATATATATATATATCCCCATATAAACAACTATATTATGATTCATACATATTTAATTTTAGTTTTACTTGTAATATGGTTGAGTATGAAGGTTTAATTCATGGCCTTCAATGGGCAAGGAGCAAAGGAATCAAGAACTTGTAGGTGTATGGAGATAGTGAATTGGTTGTGAATCAGGAGAGGAATGTGTTTGATGCCAAGAACCATTTGTTTAAGTCATATAGTTATAGGGTATGGGATTTGCTTGAAGACATCAATGCATTCAATATATAATCAGTCCCAAGGGAGAAGAATAGTCATGTTGATAAACTAGCTATCATAGGAGCTCAATTGTTAGGTTGTGGAGCTAAAAGCTTCACTGATGCAGACATGGAGGAGGTTGCTGAGTTACAGAGCAACTGACATCGATCTGATTAGTCGATGTTGGTCATATATAGTGAGAAGAGCAACCATCGTCGGTCAAGGATTGGCTAGCGTCGATCACCTCCAAGTAGACAGGGACTGATGTTGGTCGCCTGTGCGATTCTAGAATTGCTAGTTCATGAATAGTTAGTTAATGAACTAATTGTTTGCATGAAGAAGGATAATTTTTATCTTGAGCTATGGATCTAATTATTGTAATTAGGTGTCTAATTATTGTTTGCATGAGATCTATATAATAGACTCATGGATTGTATTGTAATTTGTGCTAGAGAGTAAGAGAGAAAATATTAGCTCCTTCTGTGTGTGAAGAGAGCATGGTGTGTTCCTCCTAGTGCCACAGTGCCAAGTGTGGGTGCTGGTTTGGAGAATCAGAATGATTCTTCATGTATCTAGGATCTTGGTCAGCAGGTGTGCAAGGCCATGTTTGGAGATCTACATGGTAAGTAAGATCATTGATCTGCAGGTGTATGTGTGTGCGAGGTCTAGGTTTTCAAGTGTGTAGAACTAGGTTGATCTACAGGTGGTAGCAAAATCAAGGTGACAGCAACACAACAGGGAGCAAGATCAGGTGGGATCTACTTGGAGTACGGTGTGTACTCTGTTGGAGAGTAAAGAGGAAGGCAAGGTAGTTCCTTCCAAAGTAAGATCATTTGAGTTGCAGGTTGTTGCAAGTTCATGGGAGATCTACTTGGAGTGCATTGTGTACTCAGTTGAGTATGTTTGCATACTCAGTGTATTGGTAGTATAGTTACTGACTGGTTGACTAGTGGTGTTGTTACTGGCTGGTGGAGGTGAACACCAACTCTGTGTTTGAGTTGTGTGTTGGGACCGTAATTGAGAGAGTGAGCTCTTGAAGATGAATTACTGAACAATTGGTGTGGCAAACCTGTAAGGTGGAAGAGTGTGGCGTCTCTTTGTTGTAATTCTTTTTTGGAAGAGTATTAATATAAGTTGTGTATTGTCTCTCATATTTTGTGTTATTTTTGAATTCTAGTTACTTGTTACTTCTGGTTAATTCTGCATGTTAGTTGCTTGTATATGGTAATCAGTTGTGCTTCTGGGTCTTAATAGTTGGTATCAGAGCTAAGGTTGTAGGGAGCAGGTTTGTGTTTGATTATAGGTCACTCTCAAGGGTTTTTGATTGAGTGGGAGTATAGCAATGATAGAATAAAGTAAGCTAAGAATGGAGGAATTGAAAAGCACGAATGGTCAATTACAGTGTTATGGAAAGAAAGAGCAGGAAAAGAAAGATTGTTGGTTGGTAGTAGATCAGCATGAAGAAGCAGATGTTGCAGGTGTTGTTGCACAGGATGCTCTAGATAAAGTAGAATCTTGTCTTATAGATTCTGTTGCCTCTTTCCATGCAGCTCAAAATAGAGTATTTTTCCATGTTAAGGTCTTTGGAGACTTTGGAAAGATTTATTTAGGGGCTGGTGTACCTTGCCAAAGAATTGGCAAAGGGGAAGTGAAGCTGAAATTGTAGGCAGCCAACACATGGGTGTTGAAGGAGGTCATGCAGGTCCTGGTCTTGAAGATGTAGCTAATTTCTTCAAGAAATTTGGGTGATGAGAGATGCACAGGAACTCTCACAGTGGATGCACTTGAATTAGCATGTGGTAAGAAAGTAGGTACTCTTTATCTACTTGCTTGTATTATCGATTCCACTTATGTTGCACAGGTGTGGCTTTATAAGCTTGGTCACATAAGTGAGAAGGGAATGGATGTTATTAAGTCAAATGGTAAGAGTTCAGCTTTGGAGAGCATAGACCAAGATTTCTATGAGCAGTGGGATGCTACAAGAAAGGATTATGTTTATTGTAGGAAAAAGAAGACTGATGTATTTGATAAACTTAAGAACTGGAAAGCCTTGGTGTTCTTGGAGGAGATGATGAACAAAGATCAGTGGATGGGGTTGGGTACCTCTGAGCAGGGTAATTTGGATAGGGTTTTGATTCAAAGTAAGCTCACGAGTAAAAAGTCATCACTCACAGGCATACACAGGTACCGGCATTGGTCAAGGGTAACCAACATCGAACAGACAGGTGCCGATGTCGATCATGTGTAGACCAGAGAAGTCAGTGGTGTCGAGCAGGAGGAGATCGACGTCAGCAGGATAATCAGCATCGATGACCTGGACAGTCGCATGAAACTAACGTCAGTCAGACGCAAATTGTGTGGTGACTGAGGTCAGTCACAGACGGATTTTGGGCAGACAACAAGCTGTCAAGGAGTCTCAAATGCCCATGGGGAGGACTGAAAGTGTATGTAAGCCTCAAATTCATTGTTCCTCTTATTTATACTCATTGCTCACTATAGAGTAGGAAGGATCCAAGAAATAGTGGGAGCATGACATGAACAGGATGTAGAACCAAACGAGAGATTTGGTAGGGTTGCCAGCCAGTATGAAAGCATTGAAACGAATGGATACCTTAGTTAAAGAATAGAGAGAATGGATACGTGAGACAAAGGCCAAGTCATATGGTCTTGAGGAAGCTACAGGACAGTGGTACAGGTTTTTACAGGTGGATGACAAAGCAGGGCTTTAGTCAATGTCAGTGTAACCATTGTGTTTGTCCTACCAGGTGGATGATGATTGCAACATTATCCTGTTACTATATGTGGATGGTATACTAGTTACAAGTTCAGACATATAGGGTTTTGCTGAGCTAAGGGTAAGGTTAGTTTAGTGGTTTCCCATGAAGGATTTGGGAGCAGCAAAATTCTTTGGCATGAGAGACATGGAAGATCACAGGTTGATTTTGTCTCTAGTGGGAGCTGATGTGAATCAGGTGTTGGCAAGGTTCAATACGCAGGATGCAGAACCAAAGTACACCAAGGGCTAGACAGTTTAGTGTCTAAAATCACATGAGGTCTGGTATAGACTTGAGTTTTCTCCAACAGTGGGACCTATCAGAGAGTTAGGAGCCAATTCGGGGAAGTGGGTTCTCACGTATTTGAGAGGGACCAGTAGCAGGTATACATGCTATGCAGGGTCAAGACTTCACTAAATGGGTTTGTAGGTTCGGATGTGGTAGGTTACTTGGATGATAGGAGGTGCACCACAGGATGTGTGGTGGTTGGTCTTCAGGATTGATCTTAAAGAGGGATACAAGCCAGAAAATGGATTAGATGGTGTACAGGTATAGGTACAGTGCAACTGTTTATCTCCAAGTGAGAGATTATTAGGTTGTGGAGCTAAAAGCTTCACTAATGTAGACATGGAGGAGGTTGTTGAGTTACAGAGCAACTGACATCGGTCTGATTAGTTGACATCGGTCATATACAGTGAGAAGAGCAATCGATGTTGGTCAGGGATCGGTCGGTGTCGGTCACCTCCAGGCAGATAGGGACCAACGTCGGTCGCCTGTGCGGTTCCAAAACTACCAGTTCATGGACAGTTAGTTAACGAACCAGTTGTTTGCATGAAGAAGGCTAATTTTAGTCTTGAGCTATGGATCTAATTATTGTAATTAGGTGTTTAATTATTGTTTGCATGAGATCTATATAATAGACTCATGGGTTGTATTATAATTTGTGCTAGAGAGTAAGAGAGCAAATATTAGCTCCTTCTATGTGTGAAGAGAGCATGGTGTGTTCTTCCTAGTGCCACAGTGCCAAGTGTGGGTGCTAGTTTGGAGAATCAAAAGGATTCTTCATGTATGTAGGATCTTGGTTAGCAGGTGTGCAAGGCTACGTTTGGAGATCTACATGGTAAGTAAGATCATTGATCTGGAGGTATATGTGTGTGCGAGGTCTAGGTTTGCAGGTGTGCAGAACCAGGTTGATCTACAGGTGGCAGTAGAATCAAGGTGACAGCAACATAATAGGGAGCAAGATCAGGTGGGATCTACTTGGAGTATGGTGTGTACTCTATTGGAGAGCAAAGAGGAAGGCAAGGTAGTTCCTTCCAAAGTAAGATCATTTGAGTTGCAGGTTGTTGCAAGTTCATGGGAGATCTACTTGGAGTGCATTGTGTACTCGGTTGAGTATGTTTGTATACTTGGTGTACTGGCAGTATAGTTACTGACTGGATGACTAGCAGTGTTGTTACTGGCTGGTGGAGGTGAACACCAACTCTGTGTTTGAGTTGTGTGTTGGGACCGTAATTAAGAGAGTGAGCTCTTGAAGGTGAATTACTAAACACTTGGTGTGGCAAACCTGTAAGGTGGAAGAGTGTGGCGTCTCTTTGTTGTAATTCTTTTCTAGAAGAGTATTAATACAAGTTGTGTATTGTCTCTAATATTCTGTGTTATTTCTGAATTCTAGTTACTTGTTACTTCTGGTAATTCCGCATGTTAGTTGCTTGTATATGGTAATTAGTTGTGCTTTCGGGTCCTAACATCAATTTGATACTCCAACTACCATAAAAGAGGAGGGAATGTAATCTCATATTAAGGTTATTATCAAAACTTTTTTACCTGATAATGAAGTGTCTTAGCAAGTGTTTGACAGTGACAAACACATTTCATGCTTATTACAGAATGAGGCTGAGTTTTCTTCAAGGAATCAAAGCAGGCTCCAAGAATATTTAGGTGATCAGATTTTACAACTAATAACCAATAATATACCTAAGTTTTTGGTTACCTTAGTAAGTATCTTCAATAAGAATGATCAAAAGAAGATGGAGAAAGTGAGTATGTCTACAAAAGAGGATAATTATGAAAGAGTCTTGATTTTCAAGGATAAACTCCTCAAACTAGAAAAGGTATGTTCTACATTAGAGAAGTAAGCATTCATTAAGCTAGGTAAAGAGTTTCATGATATATTTTCTTAGGAATATAAGGACCTCAAAGGATATGATCCTAGCCTAACACACCATACCATTGAGTTGGAACCTAGAGTTAAATTGGTTAGATAGAAGTAAAGACCCATCAACCCTAAGGTTGAGCAACTCATGAGGTTAGAGATTACCAAATTTCATGAATCTAAGATAATTTTTCCCATCAAGTATTCAACATAGGTAGATAACCTTGTGCATATTATAAATAATAATGGGGAGATAAGTCCTTTTGTGGAATTTGGAGATCTTAATAGAGTGTCACATAAAGATCACTACCCTCTACCCTCAATGGAGCAAATTTTGCAAATGGTTTTAGATTCTCATTGTTTTTTATTTTAGATAGATTTTTGTGATATAATCATATTTTAGTTGGTGAGGATGACTAATTTAAGATAGCCTTCATTACTAAATGGGGGACTTTTTCTTATAAGAAGATTCCCTTTAGTTTGTCCAATGCAGGTGCCACATTTTAAATAGAAATGGACATGGATTTCAAAGGTTTGATCAATGAGATGCGATTGGTCTATCTAGATGATATAACAATGTTTTATAAAGATGCTAATGAACACATGAAAATATTGAGGAAAGTGTTTTAAATATGTAGGCATTATGGAGTATCTCTTAATCTAAAAAAGTGCATATTTTTTGTTCATGAAGGTTATTTCCAAGGATGGATTGACTATTAATCCTAAGATCATAGAGGCTATTCTATGCTTATCATTACCCTTGTATAATAAAGGTCCTAAAAGTTTCTTAGGCAAGATAAATTTTGTAAGGAGGTTCATACCTGGTTTTTCATCTTTGGTGAAACCTATCACAACTATGCTCAAGAAGAACCAAGTCTTTTCTTGGACTAAAGAGGATAAGATAACTTTGAAGCTATAAAGAAAGAAATTATAGAAGATCCTACTCTTGTGAATCCTAATTTTACTAAATACTTCATGTTGTATTCATTTTCCAACCTTGATAATATATCATCCATGTTGATGCAAAAGAATGATGACGGTATCGAGCAGCCAATTCCATTCTTTAGTAAAGGTTTAGAAGATTTTGAAGTCAAGTACACATTTGTAGAAAAATAAATCTTTGATATTTTAAGGGGGATAAATAAGTTCAAATATATGGTTTAAAATAATAAGATTCATGTCATGGTCTCTCATCCCACTACCAATGTGTTTCTTTTGAGCAAAGATCTTAGTTAAAAGAGGGCAGGGTGGATCACTAAGGTAATGGAATATGATGTTGATATCAAGGTGACAAAATTGATAAGGGATAAAGGCCTTTGTGAACATATAGCTTCAAATCTTCTTGAGTCAAAGGAAGAGACTCTTATTAATCATGATTGTTCCCAATTAGCTAGTTCATTTCATCCACAAAGTTGGACATATGATGTGATCAGATTTCTTAAAAATGGGTAAGTATCCTAATAATATGAGTAGATCACAAAGGAGATATTTTAGATTGAAATATATTCCCTTTTGTCTTGTGGATGGTGTTATTTTTAGTAGGGACATAAATGGTGTGCTATTAAGATGCATTGATAATGATCAGTTTAGAGTGTTGCTCGAGACATTTCATGATGGGATAGTGGGAGGTCATTTCTCTCCAAGAACCATAGCTGCCAACATCTTGAGGGTTGGTTATTATTATCCTATCCTCCTCAAATATTACCATGATTAGGTGAGAGTGTGTGGATAATGTGATTTATTTTTAGGAAAACATAATCTCGAATCTCTCCCTTTGAAGCCTATCCACGTTGATCAACCTTCCAAGCAATGGGGTATTAATTTCATTGGCATTATAAATCCACCATCAAGTGCTGATCATAAATGGATACTCACAGAAAATGACCATTTTAAAATATTGGTTGAAGTAGTAGCATTGAAGGAAGCTAATGAGAATTCTATATAGGAGTTTTGTGAAAGCATCATAATAAGGTTTGGCACTCCTACTATTATTTCAGATAATGGTGTTGATTTTAGGGGTTCTGAGACAACTGATTAGGAAAATAATAATGGCATCTTCTTGAGAACTAAATCCAACTATTACCCTCAAGGTAATGGATTGGTTGAATGCACTAAAAAAAATCTAATCAGAGTCATCAAGATAACCTTGGAGCATAACCAAATTGAAGACAACCTTATGGGATGATAGGATAACTCCCAAGAGGCCAATAGGGAATTCTCTTTTTGTGATTGTCTATGGGAGGGAATATAGGTTATCTATCACTCAAGATCTACCTACCTTAGAGTTAGCCCATCAACTAGAGTTTCTTGAGAATTCCCCAATGGAGGTGTTGAGGTTAACATACCCCCATTTCTGATAAATGGGGACCCATGTGTCAAATTGTGTAATTTGTACATTGAAAATGAAGATTCACTTGATCAGAGTGTCATTGGCATGTTTACACATTATTTTTATCTAAAGGTCATATGTAGCATGATCTAGCTAACTTATTTGTTCATGGTTTTGATTTAATCTTATCTAAAAAGCTAACGTCGGATATTTGTGTTTCAGTTTATAGGTTTAATGGAGCCCATCTGGGAAAGAACATGCTTAGGGCTTTTGTACTTCAATGTTTAATTAATATTTTACTAGCCTTGGATATAATTAATTAATATTTTGAAACCTTAGCCTAATGTTTTACCTCAAACTTTTAAATTCAAATTTGAATATGATGGGAACTTTTTATGCGGGAACCTTTTAAATAGTGTTATGGACTTGGTTTATTTTTATTTTCTAAGGATTAGTCATGTTTTTCAACATGACCAAACCTTAGTATAATATCCATCCTTAGTCCCTTTTATGTCCTGAGCCCCTTTTTGGTCTTTCTATTTGCAAGGCCTTTTGTTATATGTTTGTACCTTTTGGCCATGTCTTTATAGGCTTTTCCTTTGGAACTTTATATCAAGGGAATTACCCTCTGGGTTTATGTTTTAGACACTTTGTCTAAGTGCATACAGAATTCTATCTCGAGCATTTTTTTTGAAGCTTATCCTTAGAGATTTTGGTTAAGGGCACAACCCTTTAGGTTTTGTAAAAAAATCCTTTGAGCCCTCAAAACACATTCTTCAGACTTTATGTTTTGGCTAGTTTCCCTTTGGACCTTTTGTTTAAGCCAAGTATCTTTCGGGCCTTTTATCCTAGATTTATTTTGAGCATTTTGTCTAACATATCTCCCTTTCGAGACTTATGTTTTTAATGTTCTATTTCCTTCAAACATTTTGTCTAAAAAAATTTGGTCTTCAAGGGAAATGTGTTGGACATTTTATTTGAGATAATTTCTATGAAATAATGATCCTTTGAAACTTTTGAAAGTGCCCTTTGGATTCACGAGAATACCCTTTGGGCTCTTTAAAATGGTCCTTTTCCCTCCTCAATTATCCTTTGAACTTCTAAAAATGCCCCTTCCCCTATGAGAAGTGCCCTTCAGGACTTTTGTCCTAGGTAAATACCCTACCAAGTGAAAATGTAGGATCACTTTTATTACTTAGCCTAAGGCCTTATTCCAAAGTTCCATTGTATTTATCTATACAATGAAACCTTAGGTTAATACCTTATGATAAGTCATATTCACATGGTCCTTTTGTCCTACATTTATAACCTTGGTCCAAAATCTTCATGCGTAGGTCCTTTTAAATTCATGGGGTCTTACATATTATGCTTAGAACTTAGCTTATTCTTTTATTCTAAGTCTCAAGCTTAAACTTTGTTCTTCTATGCAGGATCAACGGCCCATATTTAAGTGGAATACCAAGATTGAATAGAGTGAGATTAATGCAAACCTTTAAATGAAGATTTGATCTCCCTTAGGACTGTCACATGACATATCCTTGGACGCTAGTTTGAAAAGCAAAAACACTGATCATTCAACACATGGCACACATAGGGAGGAAAGATGAACCTAGAAATGATAAGTGGCAAACCTAGTAAATAGTCTTGAACATGAACTTAAAATTGATGATGGTGGGCCTATTAAAGACACTCTTGTGAATGTCAAATGACGGTCATGCAAATGTCAAATTTAAGATAATAAATAATTACAATAACTATGTTAAAATTGAGGGTCATGTGACCATCAAAGACGTTCACATGGACATCAAATGACAGTTGTGAATACATCAATATTAACCTAGTAAAAATTATTGATGCACTAAAATAAAATTGATGAATAAATAATGAATACATCAATCTTAACCTAGTAAAAAAAATTATAAATTACATCATTAGCCAATAGGTCTTAAATCAGGTGAAATAAGAATATTCTTATTGTAGCCAACATTGAATAATATCTTGAAATAGGATATTTTTTATATAGACATGTGTAATTTGTAATAACACATTGTCTATAGGTCAATCGATTAAAAATAAAAGATCATTTGTTTTAGAAGGTAGAAAGAAAGGAAAATTATCTTATACACTTGTACAAATGTCTTTGGATTAAGACTAATAGACATGCTTCTTTGAATCCTATAAAAGGAGCATTGTCATTTGTAAATAGAGGGGGGACTTCTTAGAGCTAAAATTACTTTGTAAACTTTGAGCAAGCAATACAAGCAAGGAATTATGAAAATATTGTCCAAATTTGTTAGTGTGTTTATTATCATGTCTTTTCTCTCATTTTCTTGCTATGATTATTAGATTTGAATGGTTCTTATGAATTCTTAGTGTGTACCTTTTGAATGAAGAATTGTTAGCTTGTGTTAATGCTAGGATAATTGAATCTTGTCTAGTTCACTTCATTTTATTTGATTTACATTTATATATATACATCAACTATCTACTTATAGGGGTGAATATTTAAAGTTAACTTGGTTCTTATTTGCATTATGTCTCACATTCCTTATAAGTTTGCCTGATGTGTGGTAAGATTTGGGATTAAGTTATTTCATATCATACATCGATTTTAGTGCATGCCTAGATGAAATTTGAAATTTGTCATGATGTTTGGAATGAAGACCAATAAAATTTATTTCTACCATACCCTTCTTTTTATTTTCTCTAACCAGGTCTCCTTAGCTTAATTATCATTATAAATATCCATCTTAGATTAGTCTTTAGATTATTTCTTGATTATAATTCACTGTTCTTAGCATAGATACTACATATTTTACATAGATATATTATTTGTCCATGGTGGCTACCAATTACCAAACTAATATAAGTATTGTGAAATAGCCATTCGTTTGGCCTCTATTCCACCAACAGATAATAGAAATATCACAACCTAAAACTCATGCATTGAATTCTTAGAATTATAAAATGAGAAGTGTTTCTTAAACACTTTGGGTAACTATGGTACACATTTAAGCATCAATAGGGGGAGCTTCACTGGTGATAGAAGGAGGGCCTTAGTTATATCTTTGTGAATTTATAGAATATTTGCTCATTTTGATGAATTATGTCCAAAAATTGATGTATTCTTTGCATATTTTTGCTTCTTGGAGAATAATTGTGTAAAGATCATCGACCTTTATGGTTTTATACTAGTCTTTGGGCTTCCTTTAGCCAAAAATCGATATTATTTGAATATCTATATACATTCATACAAAGGTAGTTCATGTTTTGTGTATTTCCTATATTTAAGGTTAGTAATAGCAATTTTATACAATGATTGACTTGTTCTTTGCATATTTGAGTTCATTCAAGCTTAGAGATGTAAATATCCATTTCATTCATCATTATAGACGTATCTTTGAGCTTACTTAGTTGAATATATTCATATTTTACATATATTTATAAAAAATTGGCTTAATGTGCAAACTTAATCATTGTACTTTGCAAAGGTCAGTTTGATGTGTTGTATTTTAAACAGGTTTCAAAGTCACAATCTAAAATTTCCCAAAGTGAGGCTTAGGTGAGAAAAATTCCTAAAGACTCAAAAAATTCACCGATTCAAGGTACTCATGTGTTCAAGGTATGGCTTGGCTAGGTGGTTCCTCAATCAACATGTCAGGTATAGTACATGATCTTCCTCAAAATCTTGAAAGATATTTACCTTCTTTCAGTCCTAATAATGTTATCACTATTGAAGAACATATTAAGTCATTCAAGGCTACTTTAAGATTGTTAAATGCAGTTCATAAAGATGTGTCATGTGTATTATTCCTATTTACTTTCAAAGATGCTACATATGAATGGTTTATTAACCTTTCAGAGGACTACATTACTAGCTGGAATGACTTTAACAATGTTTTCATTGATCAATTTGAAAAAATTATTAGTCCCTATGTCTTGTATCAACAATTCACCATAATTAAAAGGGATATTAATGAAACCATCAGAACCTTTAACCCTCAGTTCCAAAAGATGTTCAATAGAACCACAACCCCTTATAGACCCAAAGAGGATTTAGCCTTATAAACTTATAAGGATTCTATCGATCCCATGACCTCCATGTTCTCAAAAATGTCTCTTCCAGTCATAAACACATTGACCCAGGCCTACTATGAAGATATGATCATTAATGACCAAATGTAGCTTTAGGGTCAGATGGCATCTTCCATGCATAATGTCTATTCAAATTGGTCTACCTAGAATGTTATTCCTAGTATACCTACTTTAATGCCAATTCATAACTATTTTCCCTTAAGTCATACATATCCTGGATAAAACTTATATTTCCTAAATATAATTAAAAATGGAGCCCATCCAAAAAATCATATAAATCTAGTATCCATAGCTAGTAATAATTATCCAATTCATGAACCTGATACGCCAAAAAATTCAAATGACTTGATATTAGAGATGGTTCAAAAACTAAGCAATGACTTTCTTTAATTGCAAAAACAAGTAGTAAATATAGGGGAGTGATCTAACATAAATCATGCTTTTTAAAAGTCTGATAGATCTCCAAACATGTTTCATGATAACAACAATAATGTATCATTTGAAATCATACAAATGAATTTCTGTGATATTGATTTGGCTGATCATTGCAATGTTTCGAAAACCTCTAAAATTGTGCCTAATCAAGACTTTGTTACATGGACATCTTCCTTTGTAGTAAAATCTCAAGGTTTCATGCAGGCCTTTAATTTTCCATTTGAAGATGAAGATGAATATAAAGGTGAGCCAATTGAAGAATTTACACCTGAGGGGACTTGTATTCCTAAAGATGTAAAGGAGATTTCAATTAAATGTCAATAAGACATCATCATTAGAACATTTACAACTAAAGAAGAAGGGTTGATATAAATAAATATGGACAAGTACATGATAATATTTATTTAAAAGGTAGCCAAAAAGATAGTCATGTAGGTTTATTAATGAAATGGAGAATACCCTTGAAGAAGATGATCACTATCAACAGTCATACCATGATTTATTAAATGGAATCAAAGAGATGGATATGGTAGATGATGGGATAGAACAACACATGGATACTTCATCTGAGGATTGCACCAATGATCTAAAGTTCTTAGAAGATGATATTATTTTGGAGGCCCTAAACCAAGATAATATGGAGCTTAATTAGATAGAATAACTACCTCTCTTCACTGAGGATGAAGATGAAGAAGGTGAATCAGAGCAGGAATTGTCATGTGACTTCATCAAGAGGTTAGGAGTAAGGGACTAGTAGGTTTATGATGATGGGAGTCCAAATGAAAATCATTCAATTGATCAAGATTAGGATGAATTTTGGGATGACTTGGAATATTTTTGTGCAAATATTAGTATTCCATGTCTACCTTAGAAAGAATCTAATGAAGACATCAGTCTAAGGATACTAGCCAAGTTCCCTTTATTGAGTGAAGATGATATAAGCCACTATTTATTTATTAATGAAATAGAACTAGCACTCCTACTACAAATTAGAAGAATTTGGAAAAAGGATGATTCGGTCTTAGATTCATATCTTTGATCCATGCATATGAAAATGTTAATAAGAGACCAAGCTACATCACCTAGAAGACATAAGCATACAAATGCTCCTATCTACAAGAAGAGGCCATTGAATGGAAATTATTATGGTTCAAGGTTCTATAGTAGACTAAATAATTTTCCATTTTATCTTAAAGGTAAGTAATATATGTATTTAGTATAGGGCTTAGCTTAGTTTCTTTCTTATTCTTTTGTGTCTTGCTTTTTTCCTTCATGTCCCTTGTTTGTATATAATGTTTATTTATATTTGTCTATTTTCTCTTGATTTGTTCCTTGATTTTAAATAAATCCTTTTGGACAATTCTATGCTAAAGTTTTATCTAGGCTACTCAAGAGCTTCATAGTTCACAAATGTAGGTATGAATTCTCAACATTGTTTAATCATGGATTGATTAAATGTGAGCTTGATGTTGTAGTTTAGAGAAATTAGCAAAGACTGATGGATAAATTAATTGTTCCTTGAGATTTTAAACCTTATTCTGATCTAAGATTTGTTTTAATAAGGATTACACAAGTAGGATGAAATCTTAAACTATAAGGACACAGTCATGCTTGCATTTAAAAAACATTAATTGCCTAGGACAAAGTTTACAGCCAAGGATGATTGCCTTAAAATCAAACACTTGACCAAATACCTAAACCTAGATAACATGGTTCTCAATCTTTTCTAGAAATCCAAAATGATACAAAAAATACAAAAATAAGAGCTTATTGAAAAATCAAAATATTTCTAATTAGAGGTGATTTTGGTAATCTCCATTGAGGCAATGAATGCCTGGCTAGTAGCATAGCAATGCCCAAGCCTTCCTTGAGACAAAGCATGGTTCTTAATAAATATTCAAACATGTTGAAAGTCAATGTTAGTGATTAAATACATGAACCTAGAAGTTGTTCTTTAAATCCTTTAGCAATTAGTAAGTGGAATTAAATCACACACACAATATGACTAAGTTTTAATTTTTGATCATAATTCTACATATGCAAAATTTATTCTAACCATGAACTGATCTTAATAATGGTACTTGATTAAATGGAATAAGTAGCTTAATTATTAGTCTAAACCAGAGTCTCTAAATTCTAACATATTGCTATGTTTCCCCCAGAAGTCACCTTTTGTTAACGTCAACATACCCCTATTTCTGAGAAATGGGAACCCATGTGTCAAATTATTTAATTTGTACCTTCAAATTGAATATTCACTTGATAAAATTGTCATTAGTATGATTACACATTATTTTTATCTGAAGGTCATCTACACCATGATCTAGCTGACTTATTTGTTCATGGTTTTGCTTTAATCTTATTTATAGTGCTAACATCAGATATTTTTGTTTCAGGTTGCAGGTTTAATGGATTCCATCTAGGAATGAACATGCTTAAGGATTTTTTGCTTCAATGTTTAATTGATCTTTTACTATCCTTGGTATATAATTCATTAATATTTTGAAACCTTATCCTAATGTTTTATTTGAACCTTTTAAATTCAAATTTGAATATGATGGGATATTTTTATGCATGAACCTTTTAAATAGTGTTATGGGTTTGGTTTATTTTTATTTTCTAAGGATTAGTCATGTTTTTCAACATGACCAAACCTTAGTCTAACATCCATGCTTAGTCACTTTTATGTACCAATCCCTTTTTTGGTCTTTTTGTTTGTAAGGTTATTTTGTTGTATTTTTCTACCTTTCAAGATTTTCCTTTAGAACTTTGTACCAAAGGAATTAACCTTTAAGGTTTATGTTTCAGACACTTTAACCAAGTGCTTTCAAATTTTTTTCCTAATTATTTTTTTTAAAACTTATCCTTGGATATTTTTTTGAAGCGCACATACCCTTCAATTTTTTTTTAAATATCCTTCGAACCCTCAAAATATATCCTTCAGACTTTATGTTTAGGCTAGTTTCCCTTCAGACGTTTTGTTTAAGCCAAGTATCTTTTGGGCCTTTTGTCCTAGATTTATTTTGAGCATTTTGTCTAATAGATCTCCCTTTCAGTACATGTGTTTTTAATGTTTGATTTCCTTTAGATATTTTGTCTGATAAAATTTAGGTTTTAGGGGAAATGTGTTAAACATTTTTTTTGAGATAATTTACCTAAAAAAATGATCATTGGAAACTTTTGAAAGTGCCCTTCAGATTAATGAGATTACCCTTTGAGATATTTGAAATGGTCCTTTGCCCTCCTCAATTATCCTTTAGACTTTTCAAATGCCCTATCCCCCATGAGAAGTGCCCTTCAAGACTTTTGTCCCAAGTAAATGCCCTACCAAGTGAAAATGCAGGGTCAATTTTATTACGTAGCCTAAGGCCTTATCCCAACATTCCATCATATTTATCTATACAATGAAACCTTAGGTTAATACCTTATGCTGAGTCATATTAATGGGGTCCTTTTGTCTTAAATTTATAGCCTTGGTAAAAAAATATTCATGCCTAGGTCCTTTTAAATTCATGGGGTCCCATATATTATGCTTAAATCTCAGATTAATACTTTTATTCTAAGTCTCAAGCTTAACTTTTATTCATCTATGCAGGATCAATGACCTACATTTAAGTGGATGACCAAGATCAAATGGAGAGATATCAATGCAAACCTTTTGATAAAGCTTTGAGCTCCCTTGGGACTACCATGTGGCATATCCTCAGACCCTAGTTTGAAAAGTAGAAACACTAATCATTAGAAATGTGGCACATGCAGGAAGGAAGGACAAACCTAGAAATGACAAGTGGAAAACCTGATAAATGGTCCCAAACATGAGCTTAAACTTGATGGTCACATGCCTGTCAAATATGTTCTCATGGATGTCAAATGATGGTTGCACAGACTTCAAATTTAAGATGGTAACTAGTTCTAATAACTATGTTAAAATTGATGATCATGTGACCATCAAATATGTTCTCATAGATGTTAAGTGATGATTGCAAGGATGTCAATTTTAACCTAGTAAAAAACCTGGACCATGTTTTTAAAATTGATGGTCACACAAATGTCAAATATGTTCTCATGGACATCAAATGAGGGTCATGAGAATGTCAATTTTGACATAATAGAGAGCTTAATTCATGTGTTTAAAGTTGATGGTCATGCAACTGTCAAATATGTTCCTATGGTCATCAAATGATTACCATGAAAATGTCAATTTTAGCATAGTTTCTTGGATCCAAATTTTAAAATGCAATGTATAATGATGAATAGAATGACCTAAGATGTTATGGAAATATCATGTTAAATCTATTTAAAAATGATGGGCCAAATCAGAAACCATGTGTTGGGGTTCTTATATTTAAGTCTACTATGGCAATAAAGCTTTCTCCCAATAGGCTAGCATACTGGCCCTTTCACATGAGAGGTAGGTCTCACACGTTCACCTAAAGAATGCAATGAAAGATTGGTTCTTGAAGGCTTTGAAGCACAATGTGTGTTTGTTCATCTTTCAAAATAATAAGTTTTAAAGAGGTCATTCAACACCATAAATATACTACTATTATCCTTATTAACCCTGATATAAATATTAATATAACTAAGATTACCATTACTGACTAGAAATAAAATAAAAAGATACCAATGACTTGGAAGTAACACACATTCATTACTCAACACTTAGAATATTTCATCATCCATAACATAATATGGAAAACACTAAATTCTCATTAATCACTTAATATATTACAAGACAATGCTTATATCTAATATCCCAAGGACCATCCCCTTTAAATGAGTATAACAAGGGTTATTATACTTGTTTTACCCTTACAGGTTTCAAGATTCTAACTACCATAGACAAATAGCACATGAAATCTCAACATGTTGAAAGTCATGGCTCTTACAATTGATTATTCCCATAAAATTAGGATTTTGTGCCCCTAGATGCTTGCTCTATGTTATGTTCTAGTGGCCAAGTATTTTGTTCTTCATGAGCTGGTATGTATGTAGTCTTCAATTAGTGGGGTTGAAGCATCTTACTTGGGTTACTCAACTAATTTATCCCACATTCTTCATAATCTACTTCTCTCATGCTCCCCTAGTCTCACTTCTTATTTTGGGTCCTTTATTCCTAGGTCCTTCATGACACATTCTTCTTTGACTGGGTCCTCTTGCACTAGGTCTCCTACACCATTGTCATCCGATACTTAGAAAGTTTTGTGCCACAATAATCTAGCACACCATGGTCTTCCCATACCATGGTCTTCTCTTGCCATGCTAGTACTTGCATCAAAAAGGACAATGGTCCCTCTGTTCCATGTACAAATATTAAAAAATACTTGTACAAATTTAGGGATCAACATCACCCCACACTAAGTATTTATCCCATCCCAGACTAATCTGCACTCGTATCTTCCAAAAATTTTGGCCCATTTTGCTCGAGTTCCTTCTTCAGCCCATCCAAGTTGGATATTGCAATGAGGACTTTGGTAGTTATTTATTCAATGGCCTCCTTTTCTTCTTTCAGCTCCTCAAGTTGAGTTGGAGTCTCAGTCTTTTTCACCTATTCATCTGGGGTTGCACTGGCTTCCTTCTATACATCTTCTAAGTTAGAGACCTCCTTGTCAACCTATCCTCAAAGTATGGAAAAAGCTACATTTATTTGTTGATGATGTTTATTAATGGAAGATTTCATCATCTTTATGTCTTTGAATGATTTTGTGCACTCGGCACAGTCTTTTATTAATAAGGTAGCATCATCTGCTTGCTACCTCAAGACCTTGTCATCATAGAGCTAGGATTATACTATTTTATTCATATGCACAAGCACACAAAAATGCCATCTAAAATGGGGATAACCTCCCCAACTCTCTCCAAATTATTTTTTGAGATATCCACCACCATGGTGAATTATTCAAGTATTTCCTTGGCCTCATCTCTAGGCATGTGGTGATCCTTATTTTACTTAAACAATAACTCAACCAATGTTTCCAATTTTATGATGGCATCCCCATCCAATGGTACACCATGATAAGTGATGGATCGACTTCTAAAATTGTTTTGAAAAGGTTTAATACCCTTACCTTAGACATGGTGGCCTCTTGTATTTGTTGCTTCAAGGAGGCCACTTCCTCATCGAGTTCTTGCTTTTTTGCATACACTTTATTGTACATGTCTACAACTTTTCCATGTTTCTTTTCTACCATGCACATGCCCAATTCTAACAAAATATTTTGGTGTGTCATCTCCATGGCTAGTTTCAAAAATGTAGCACTTGTCATTATTGAAGAGAGCATCTATAGATCAATCTTCATGAGGTCTAGTAGAATTGGGGTATCTGGGCCAAAAAAAATGCAATCCAAAGGAATATCAAATTGGCGCTCTTCACTATACATTTCTAAAAGGAAGGACAACTACTTCCTCATGTCTGGGGTTGTATCCTTAGGGTGGAAGTACTTCCAAAGATAGAGATATTTTCTTCTATGATGAACTGGTATCATTCATATAGAGTAGAAAGCCCTCTTTATTCATGTTCCCCCTCAGCTAGCCCCTTTCCCCTTTCTAGGTCTTGCTCACATTCACCATCTTGATGGCTTTTTGAGGCCATATCATTTGCTCTCATTACCTTAATATGAATTTGATCACTAGATGGGCCCTCTTGCACTGAGGATGGAGTTTTCTTTGATTCTGATCTCAAATTATGAATATGTTCCTGAGAGCAGTCCCTTTGGGGTGCTTGACTTGGAGGGTGTTATGGCATTGATTCGATGGTAGTATTTAGAGAAGGTGAAGGTGAAGGTGGTCATGAGGGAGGAGAAGGTCGGGAAGTTAGATGAGGAGATGAAGGGTTCAAGGTAGGTGAGTGGAAAGGAGTGGAATGAGAAGGTGAATATGAAATAGAGGGTGATGAAATGTGAGATGGTCGAGGTGGTGAAGGTGAAGGATGAGGTGGAGGTGGATGTGGTGTAGATGGTTAAGAAGTAGTGGGTCAAGAGGGTTGCACCTCTGCCATCTTCTATCATTTTTGAGGGGCCTATTGCTCATTTGTGTTAGCACTTGGCTCTAGTTGCTTCCTTCTTACTATGGTACTTGGGGGAGCCTCTCCTTGGGGTTTCCATCTTGGGGGTACTAGTGGGGGTGTAAAATTTAAAAAACTTGTGGACATGCTCCCCTAGAAGAATATTCTTAACCTTAATATCGGTTAAGTCTATTTTTCCCCTCTCTAAAATGGCCTTTTTACCTGGATATATGAACATTTTTTAGAGGGTATGGTGCTCCACATCAATCCATTCTACCTGAAGACTAATTGGTTGTGCATCATAAATCATGTTGATGGAATTGATGAAGTAGCACATAGAGAAGGCATATGACAGTTTAAGCCATGTTAAAAGTTATCCAAAAGGGTTCATTCAAAAATGCACTAGGGATTAGTGTTGCTTCACAATGAATTCTACTTGATCTATGATCAGGGTGGGTAAATATTTGGTAATACACCATTCATTCTTGAAATCCACCTTCATCCCATCAAACCAATACTTCATCTTCAATTTGTTTGTTGGGGTGATGTGTTGGGGGTAGGTGAAGGCTTTGAAGTGTGTGAGTGGGGACTTGTGAGTAGGAGGGTGCACCCACCTCAAAGATCTTGAGTTATAGTCAGGCACCTTGATCTCATCAAAAACCATCAATAAGAGGATTTTTATCCAAAGAATCTTGTACTTAGGCATTTTGTTCACCTTGTCCATGTCTTCAACTATCTTCTAGGTAAAATAGAGTGCCCAATTATATTATGTGCCCTGAACCACTTGGTGAGTAATGTGCAGGTGGGTCATATCCACCTCCTTCCATTGATTGGTCTCTTCAACCTTGGTAGAAATGATCCACATTGAGAATTTAAGGGTGAGACCCTACATGTTCCTGATATGCATTACATGCCCTTGTTTTTGGTACATTAGCATGGTGGTGGTCTCTTGAATCTCCTCCATATCTACCAAGTCATCCAACACATTCACTCTTGAGAGTTGAAACCCTATGACTTTGTTTATCCTTTCTATGGTGATCTTCATGTTACAACCCACAAAGTGGATGTAGTTCTCATGGAGACATGAGAGGACAAATTGGACTACATCAGTAGGCTTGCCAAAGTATGGTAGTTCAAAGAGTTGAAAAAGGCTATCCTTGTACAGCTAGTTCTTGATAGATAAGTCATAAAACACTTGATTCCTAGTGTTGGTGGTTTAGACCTGATAGTCGTTTTTCTACTCTACTTCATTGCCTAGCTGTTAGTGGTTGTAGTAAAAAATTATGGTGGTAAACACCTTGGAGACCTATTTTTCTATGTATGAAAATGACTCTAGGTACTACATCTCTTCTAATAAAAAAGATGGAGGGGGAGATGTTGGGGCATTTTGTGATGAAGAGGCTTGTCCCTACTTTCATTTATTCACCATCTTTACTCCTACACTCTCACTCACTTCTCCTTCCATGATTTCTCTCAAGACTCCCACACACTACACTTTTGGTCTTTCTTCTGAGCTTCTAGAAACCTCTTCTCTCATAGAGAACTAAGTTCCTCTACTTACCTCTTCCTCCTCTAGTATGGCTGGAATGTTTTCAAGTTTCTTAGCCTTTCTCTTTATCTATATTACCCTCTGTGGTGATCAAAGGTTAACCTGAAGCTAACCCACATTTCCAAATGACTTCATGGTGGTGATCCAACTTGACTCAGCTCTCAAGCTTCACACTTCAACAATGGTAGAACCTATAGCCTGAAACTTCAACAATCTCCACTCCTACAGACAAATATGGACTTAACAACCTCTCCTCTTTGCCTGGAAGCAATTATCATGTCTTTTTCAACTTTGAAATCACTTTGTTTTGTAATAAGTTTGGTTTCATCAATTTATGGTTTTCTAGTTCACAGTTCACACTTAGCACTCAAATATTTAATCAAGGTAATGTATAAAATGGATTTGGAAAGCTAATTTATAGACCATATGAGGGGGTTTACCTCCATTAATTCTTTTCCTCCCCTTGTCTCTTCTAGTCATTAATGTATATCTTTTAATGACCTTCATACTTTGAATCTTGTAGTGAGAATTTAGTGCCTTAGCCAATTTGTCCCATCATCACACTCACATGCTTCTCGCCATAACTAACCTTGTCATATTAATCATCTATTCCTTCCCATGCCCTTCTTGGAAGTGGATGAGAATTGTGTCCCACCTTTCTAGTGTAGTGGAATCCAGCTGTCACCCAAATGGTGGGAACCTTTCAAAAAAATGTTTTTAAAGTACATTATATGACTCACGCATCCTTAGTCACTTTGAAGTGCATTAAATGATTCATGTGCCTTTAATCACTTCAAAGTGCATTAAATGACTCATGCACTCTTAATCACTTGCATGCCATATATGATTATTATGCCTTTAGAACTTGTGCACCCACATGTCATGTCTTGTATTCATATGGATAATGACTTACCCCACACTAAAAATGGTTTGTATTCCTCCATAAAAATGCATGAAGTATATGAACTGGAAATTACATTAAAGAGTCATATTTGTTAGGATTGTGGAGCTAAAAGCTTCACTGATGCAGACATGGAGGAGGTTGCAGAATGAGTTGCTAAGTGTCAGAAGTGTTTGGCGTTGGTCTGGCCAACCGGCGTCGGCAGGGTAAGACAGGAAGGCAACCGACGTCGGTCATATATCGGCCGGCGTCGGCGACCCCCAGGCGGACAGGGACCGGCGTCGGTCGCCTGTGTAGTTCGACTGCGAGTTAATTACGGGCAGTGAGCTAACGAACCAAGAGTTTGCATGATGAGTGCTAATTTTAGACTCATAGCTGCGGATCTAATTATTGTAATTAGATGTCTAATCATTGTTTGGATGAGATCTATATAATAGACTCATGGTTGTATTGGAAAAGTGTGCTAGGGAGTAAGAGAGCATAATTATAAGCTCCTTCTGTGTGTGAGGTAGAGCAATGGTGCGTTCCTCCTAGTGCCACAGTACCAGGGGTGTTGGTGCTGGATTGGAGAGCCAGCTGGGTTCTTCAGGAGTGTAAGATCTTGGTCACAGTTGCATGGCCTATATAGGAGATCTACATGATAAGTAAGATCGTTGATCTGCAGGTGTATGTGTATGCAAGGTCGAGGTTCACAGGTGAATAGAACCATTGTTTGATTTGCAGGTGTGCAAGGTCATACAGACAGCAACACAACAGGGAGCAGTATCAGGGAGGATCTACTTGGAGTACAGGTGTGTACTCGGATAGAACAAGAGGAAGGCAAGGAAGTTCCTTCCATAAGTATGGTCTGTTGAATTGCAGGTTGTTGCAGGTTCATGGGAGATCTACTTGAAGTACTTTGAGTACTTGTGGAGCACGTGGAGTGCTTGTGGAGTGCGTGGAGCACTTGTGTTATGCGTGGAGCATGGGAGGTGAACATCAACTCTGTATTTGAGTTGGGTGTTGTGACCTGTGAGAGGGAGAGCTTTGGGGAGAAAATTTACTGTTCACTTGAGGTGTGGGAATCCTCTGTAAGGTGGTGGAGAAGATGTGGCATATTCTCTATTGTATTCTTTTCTGTATAAAGTGTTAATACAAGTTGTGTATTGTCTCTCATATGCTGTGTTATTCTGAATTCTAGTTACTTGGTGAATCTGGTTATTTCCGCATATTAAGTTGTTTGAAGTTTGGTAATCAATTGTATGTTTCCGGTTTCGCATCCTGACAAGTGGGATCAGAGCATGTTTGTTGCTCTAGATTCCTGACAAGTGGTATCAGAGCCTTGGTTGTAGGTTCTTAGCTCGATACCAACAAGTGGTATCAGAGCTAAGGTTGCAGGAAGCAGGTTGTGTTTTTGATTACAGGGCACTCTCAGGGTTTTCTGATTGAGTGGGAGTAGAGCAACGGCAGATCAAAGTAAGCTAAGAATGGAGGAGTTGAAAAGCACAGACGATTACTCACGGTCTGATGGAAAGAAAGAGCAGGTAAAAGAAGATTGTTGGTTGGTAACAGATCAGCATGAAGAAACTGAAGACACAGATGTAGCAGGTGTTGTTGCACAGGATGTGTTTGCAGGTTTCTTGGATAAAGTTGAATCTTGGACAAAAGATTCGGTTGCCTCTTTCCATGCAGCCCCAGATAGAGGAGCTGGTAAGCCTTGCCAAAGAATTGGCAAAGGGGAAGTGAAGCTGAAATTGCAGGCGGCCAACACACAGGGGTTGATGAAGGTCATGCAGGTCCCAGGTTTGGAGATATGGCTAATTTCTTCAGAAAGATTGGGTGATGAGAGATGCACAAGAACTCTCACAGCGGTAGCACTTGAATTAGCTGGTGGTAAGAAAACAGGTATACTTTATCTACTTGTTTATATTACTGATTCTTCTTCTGTTGCGGAGACGTGGCTTCGTAGGCTTGGTCACATGAGCAGGAAGGAGATGCATGTTCTTAAGCGGAAGACAGATATATTTGACAGGCTTAAGAACTGGAAAGCCTTGGTGTTATTGGAGGAGATGGCGGACAGAGTTCAGTGGATGAGGCTGGATACATCTGAGCAGGGCAGTTTGGACATGGAGATTGATTCAAAGGAGCTCGCGGGTAAAAAGTCATCACTCACAGGCGAACACAGACACCGATGTCGGTCAAGAGGAACCGGCGTCGAACAGACAGGTGCCGATGTCAGTCATGTTCAGACCGAAGCCGGCAGTGTCGGGCAGGGTAAGACCGGCGTCGGTCATGGGACCGACGTCGGCAGTATGTAACACCGATGTCGGTCAGGAGGACCGACATCGGCAGCAGGGACACTAGCGCAGGCAGGTTGGTAGTCAGGTACAGACGCATGAGAACCGACGTCGATCGGATGCAGACTGTGGAGTGACCGAGGTCGGTCACTGTAACGAATTTTGGGTGGACAGCAAGCTGTCAAGGAGTCTCAAACACCCATACAGAGGACTGAAGGCGTAAGTAGGCCCTCAAATTCGTTGTTCCTCTTCTTCATACTTGTTGCTGATTGTATAGCAGGAAGGATCCAGGAAACAGGTGTGAGCTTGGCAGGTTTATGATGCAGAACCAGACGGGTGTCTTGGTAGGTTTGCCAGCTGGAAGAAAGCACAGAGACGAATGGATGCCTTAGTAGAAGAATAGAGAGAACGGATACATGAGACGGAGGACCAGGGATATGGTCTTGAGGAGCTGCAGGACAGTGGTACCAGGGTTTGACAGGTGGAGGACGAAGCATGGCTTCAGTCAGTGTCAGGTAACTACTGTGGTTTGACTTACCAGGAGGATGATGGTCATGACATCATTCTGTTGCTGTATGTGGATAGTATGCTAGCTAGCAGGGGTGTACATACAGGGTTTTGCTGGGCTAAGGGTAAGATTAGTTCAGTGGCATGTCATGAGGAGTTTGGAGCAGCGGAATTCTTTGACATGGGAGGCATGGAGATCACTGGTTGATTTTGTCTCGAGTGGGAGCTGATGTGAATCAGGTGTTGGCGAGGTTCGGGATACAGAACCGGAGCACACTAAGGGCTGGACAGGTACAGTGTCCGAAATCACATGAGGTCTGGTATAGACCTGAATATTCCCATGCAGTGGGAGCTGTCAGAGTTAGGAGCCAATTCGGGGAAGTGGGTTCTCAGGTTTTCTGAGAGGGACCGGCAGCAGGTGTTGCTATGCAGGGTCAGGACTTCACTACAGGTGTTGTAGGTTCGGATGTGGCAAGGTACTCGGATGACAGGTGGTACATCACAGGTTGTGTGGTGTGTTGTCTTCAGGTGGGAGCTTGAAGAGGGATACAAACCAGGAAACAGATTAGACGGAGTACAGGTACAGGTACAGTGCAGCTGTTTATCTCCAAATTGTTAGGATTGTGGAGCTAAAAGCTTCACTGATGCAGACATGGAGGAGGTTGCAGAATGAGTTGCTAAGTGTCAGAAGTGTTTGGCGTTGGTCTGGCCAACCGGCGTCGGCAGGGTAAGACAGGAAGGCAACCGACGTCGGTCATATATCGGCCGGCGTCGGCGACCCCCAGGCGGACAGGGACCGGCGTCGGTCGCCTGTGTAGTTCGACTGCGAGTTAATTACGGGCAGTGAGCTAACGAACCAAGAGTTTGCATGATGAGTGCTAATTTTAGACTCATAGCTGCGGATCTAATTATTGTAATTAGATGTCTAATCATTGTTTGGATGAGATCTATATAATAGACTCATGGTTGTATTGGAAAAGTGTGCTAGGGAGTAAGAGAGCATAATTATAAGCTCCTTCTGTGTGTGAGGTAGAGCAATGGTGCGTTCCTCCTAGTGCCACAGTACCAGGGGTGTTGGTGCTGGATTGGAGAGCCAGCTGGGTTCTTCAAGAGTGTAAGATCTTGGTCACAGTTGCATGGCCTATATAGGAGATCTACATGATAAGTAAGATCGTTGATCTGCAGGTGTATGTGTATGCAAGGTCGAGGTTCACAGGTGAATAGAACCATTGTTTGATTTGCAGGTGTGCAAGGTCATACAGACAGCAACACAACAGGGAGCAGTATCAGGGAGGATCTACTTGGAGTACAGGTGTGTACTCGGATAGAACAAGAGGAAGGCAAGGAAGTTCCTTCCATAAGTATGGTCTGTTGAATTGCAGATTGTTGCAGGTTCATGGGAGATCTACTTGAAGTACTTTGAGTACTTGTGGAGCACGTGGAGTGCTTGTGGAGTGCGTGGAGCACTTGTGTTATGCGTGGAGCATGGGAGGTGAACATCAACTCTGTATTTGAGTTGGGTGTTGTGACCTGTGAGAGGGAGAGCTTTGGGGAGAAGATTTACTGTTCACTTGAGGTGTGGGAATCCTCTGTAAGGTGGTGGAGAAGATGTGGCATATTCTCTATTGTATTCTTTTCTGTATAAAGTGTTAATACAAGTTGTGTATTGTCTCTCATATGCTGTGTTATTCTGAATTCTAGTTACTTGGTGAATCTGGTTATTTCTGCATATTAAGTTGTTTGAAGTTTGGTAATCAATTGTATGTTTCCGGTTTCGCATCCTGACAAGTGGGATCAGAGCATGTTTGTTGCTCTAGATTCCTGACAATATTCCTCAAGGGCAGTGATTTTTATTCAAATTAGTAAATCCTAACCTAATGGCCTTAAGCCTTACTAATTAAAAAAGTTGAACTAAACAAAATCATAATATGATCAAAGTTAACTGCCATTATAGTGTCCCAGGAGAAATTATCCATCCATTTACTTGAGCCAGCAAGCTCAAATAGGCTGAATGCTATAAAATAAAAATGGTCCATCTTAATGGATGCAAAACTTCCCAGGGTGGCATGCAAACTTGGAATCATATAGGATAACTTTCATGCCTAGATAAATTAATTTATTCTTGAGATGGTGATCATGCCCTACTTTTTTTTTACATTTCTCAACATCCTGACTCTAGTGGGTATAGAACCAAACCTCATCTAGTTTTATTAAATCAACAATCCAAGCTTTCAAAGAGGCATCATCATCCAAGTTTCCCATATGCACTATTTAGAGAGGTGACACTAGGAGCTCCACTAGGATGAACACTTCCTTTTCATATACTTGGTTGAATATTATACCTTTGTTGAGGCATTTGTATGTAGTTATGTAGGCCCAAGGTACTGCATATACTCTATCATCCCAGTCAGTCTGGCCAACATTACAAATTTTTATCAAAGTAGTACCAAAGATATTATTAAAGGCCTTAGCTATTTCATTAGCCTATGGGTGGTATGGTGTCATCTTGTGGTGCATGATCATGAACTCAAATAACAAGATAGGAATCATCTCATTCACTAAGTGGGTCCCATGATCACTAGTGAAACTTAGGGGATATCTAAACCATGTTATAATGGTTTCCCAAATGAATCATGTAGTATTAGTTGTAGTACAATATTTTGTTAGCATTGTTTTAGCCTAGTGCATGAGATAGTTGGTTTCCATAATGATGTGCCAAGAGCATGTTCATCATCTTGTTGGAGTGATAGGTCCCACAAAGTCATTAGCCCACTTTTTGAATGATTCTTGAGAAGGAATAGGGTGAAACAATATAGCATATATTATATTAGGTTTTCTTATGCACTGGTAGACATCACATTTCCAAACATAGGCCTTTACATATTTGAATAAAGTTGTCCACCAAAGTTCAGCAAGCAACACATTGTGTGTGCTAGCCTCTCCAACATAGTGTCTTCTAACAATAACTTTGTGGACTTCTTGTAGCAATTCAAGGTGATCAGGTTACATTACATAGTATTGAAGTACCTCATCATGGTATATTTTGTATAGATTTCCTACTATGAGTTGATAAGGTGCGATATGGACCACAAGTTGTTTTTTTCTTTTGAAGTCAGGGAGTTAGGCATGTAGCCAGGGTTGAGGAATGCCACAACATACTTCAACTCTTTCGGTACCCAAGCAAAATGAAAAATTTGTACATTAGTAAGATCATATTTTATGGCATGTGGGGGTTCTCTATTATCAATTCATGATAAATGATCAGGTCCACAGTTGGTCTTCCCAAGTTTTACTACTAAAAAAAACTAGAATTCTTGGAAGAGTATAATCTAATGAAAACTCCTTCCATATAGTCCTATATTATTGAAAAGATACTTCAAAGCCTCATGGTTTGTATATAATATAAATAGAGTGGCCAAAAGGTACTACCTAAAATTTTGTAGAGTGTAAACCATATACAAAGCTTCAAGCTCAGTGGTGGTGTAGTTTTGTTCTGTTGATGTCAACTTCCTACTAGCAAAGTAAGTTGGGTGATCTAAGATTCCATCACCTAGTTGTGAAAGTATAGCACTGACTGCCATCCCAAATGCATCAACATGGACATGAAAAGGCTTTTTCCAATTAAGAAATTATAAGATATTAATTATAACTAACCTTTCTTTGAGTGTTTTAAAGGTTCCTTTGCAAGAATTAGTCCATATAAATTATTTATTGTGCTTTAGAACCTCTTTGAATGAAATTTATATAGTAGCCCATATGTCTTAGGAAGGAACACACCTCATGCTAAGTTTTCGGCACTGGCAGATAGAGAATGATGGAAACCTTAGTTGGATCCATTAGGAGTCCCTCCTTATAAATGATATGCCCAAGGAGTACACCGAAAGGTGTCACAAATAGGTACTTCTTCAAATTAAAGGAAATTTTCAACACTCGATAGTGCTCAAGCATGAGCCTCATATTGGCACAATGGTCCTTGATCAACTTATATACCTTCTAGTCATCTAAGTAGATTTGGAGAAACTTATGGATAAAATATTTTAAGGTATCAATAGTTATCTGTGAGAACACTACTGGGGCATTTTTCAACCCAAAAGGCATGATGGTACAGGCAAAATATCCCCATTCAGTAGTAAAATTAGTCTTGGATCAGTCTTCCTTAGATATCTAGACTTGGTGGTACCTCAAGAACCCATCAGTAAAAGAGTATATCTCACAACTGGCAACACCTTGTAGGATTTCCTCTGTGAATGGTGTTGGAAAAGGATCTATCACACAAGATGCAATTAAACATGGTAGTCCACATAGATTTAAATATGCTCATCATTTTTATAATGATTACTATGGGACTCACCGAATTAGACTCATCAATGGGAGTAATTATCTGACACCGAGCATGTTATCAATGTCTCCTTTTACACATGCTCATCGATTAAGATTCATCTTGTATAGATGTTTCTTCACTAGGTGAGCATTGTCAGTTAGCTTTATGTACATCTTCGCTAGAAAAGGGTAAACTCCTTTCATTTCACTATAATTCCTCAAGAATAGATCTTGATATTATTTTCTCAACTCAAAATATACGAGATATCTATCTCAGTCCAATAATTTCTAATTATAACCATCTTAGGTTCTTGATCTATACCAATGTTACTTTGAATAGTTTGAATGGGCTTGTGATAAGGGTTTTCCATTGGATAAATGGTGTCCTGAACAGTTCATGAAGTAGTACTTGTAGGGATGTCTATATGGTTTGTCGAGTGGTCGAGTGAGGTAGATCCTTCACTTTCATCTACTTGTAAGACAAATTTTTGCTTTCCCAAGCATATATATTTACATCATTCTTCATTAGGAACTATCGATGGTGTAGGAAATGATGGCATGGGAGTAATAGTAAATAAATGCAAAGGTTTTTTAGGTTCTTGATGAATATGACATAGCCGATCTTCGATAGGACTTGTATCTCTAATGATTATTTCACACATGGCTTGAAGGGTGAGGCACAAGTCCATTCTTGGTAAAAATTAAGAAAGTAATGATGCCATGTTTTCTTTTAATAACTACCAAAACCTTGTACCTATGTGCCTTTCTTCATGAATGTACCATGCCCTTGCCAATGTGCACAAAGTCTCATAGAACACATGGACCCAGAGCTACTCTAGTAAGAATGTTTCCTCAGCTCACCATATTGTCTCACAATCCTCAAGGTGAGCTTTAGGAGCTTTCACACCACTAAACTAAGTGTGCCTATGATCTTATTGTCTTGGTAAAACCTGTTATGTAGATCATCTTGAACTTGATCCCAATACAAAAGGCATTTTTTATGAGTATGCCACCATCTAGTGGTGGTGCCATAAAAAAGTGATCTAATGACCTCATCCGTTCCTTTTTAATATCATAGAATTCTTCAAGGCACTAGACAAAATCATGCATGTCTATTTATCCTTGGAACCATGGAGCTTCATCAAGTCTCTCTAGTGGTGGTCCCTGGATAGCTAAACCCATGAGGCACATAAACTTATGACATTTAGGGAGCTATCATGGGATGATTTTTCCTCTGTTTATGGTGTTGCACACTATTTCGATGAGATTATAGTCACCATGTGCCTAATAGTTTCTAACATTACTTATAGTATCTGAGATAGATTGGTTGTCTGTCTAGTGGAAAATACCATATGGTGTTAGATCATGCTATTAATCATGTCGAGCAATCACATTATACAAATTATTGATGTCTTCATTAGTGCTCATGAGCTCAATATAAGGTGGTCTCTATTCTTAGTCTAAGGGTATTACTACACACTGATCAGTGTTTTTAAAGCTAATGTATCAATTTTTAAAGCTCAAATGTACATGATTTTCATAGCATTAGGTCCTTATTAATAAGGATGGATAGTCATTAGCTTTGACCAACTCCAAAACCTTAAAATCTAATTTGAATGTAACCCTAAGTATGTCAATAGTGGTTTTTTTGAGGACTTCAATAAGATGTTCTCAAGTCTTATTTTCCATGAATAGGATGTGAGGAGAGGGATATAGGGATGGACTAGACATTTTTTACCAAGCATATTTAGTGAGAACATTCACTTTCACACCAGTATTGACTAGAATATCCCAAATTACCCATTTGTTGATAGCTGTATTAACTACTATCTTTTCATCTTCCAGGGAAGAGGAACTAGGACTTTCCTGACATCATGCATGATTTAAATAACAATATTTACTTTGATGATTTAGGCAAGGGTGGACTTCATTTGGTAGGCAAGATTGAGATTTAATCCAAGTGTTGAGCTAGGGAATGATGTCTTTATCGAGCATACATTTACATAGTTCCTAAAAATCATGCCACACCATAATAAGTTTGGCTTATTTTTACACTCTGGCATGCTTTGTGACATACTTGTCCTTGAGGTATTGAATCTCACCTTGGATCTCTCACACAAGTGCCATTATATCTTGAAGGACATCCTTTTACTACTATGCATCAAGGTACTTCCTTGCCCTTGGTTATTCCCAATGTACCTTCTCGATCAGGTTGGTTATGGATTGAGTTTAACTTCCACTATGAGTGGTGATGTTCACTTGTGTTGGTCATGCATGCCATTGTGGGTTGTCTATGCAAATCATGTCAGCACCCTTTTCATTTTGGTCTTTAGTGATGGCTACATATAGATCAAGGTATTCTTCTAGTTGACGATCTTTTTTGCAAAATGCATAAGTTGGGTACTTTGGTAAATCTCTTCGATAGTGGTCTGGTGAACCATATTTGTAATAGGTTCTTGGTGGAAACTGACCACCACCTTGCCCTTGTCCTTTCCCTCATCCTTGGTATCCACCATTATCTTGAGTATTGAACACTGAAGTTTGACGTGTGCCATATGCTCAAGCTTCATGAATATCACTGATCAATCAAAAATCATTGGTTTCATGTGTGTAATCATCAGAAATTTTACAATACTTAGATACCTTTGTGGTTGTATCCCATTGTAAAAGTGGACAAGAACATACATCACATTCTTCATGACAAATCTCATAGTTTTGTTTCAATATTGCATGGATGTTCTTGCACAGGTGGTTGTTATTTGTATGCCCTTTAGTCTCACAATCAGTACACCAAACACCATTGCATGTCTCATGTGCATTTTTTTCCATCAACATTAAAAAATGGGATGCCATGGATGTTATTTGTGATTCCATAAAGGGACTAATCCTAGTATCCATTCTTCTAACCACTTCAATGTAGAGGGCAACTTCCAACGCCTTATGCACACTTGTGAAGGTTCTTTATGACAAGGTCCATCAAAAAGGTAGCAATAATCTTCCCATAAACCATTGTGCATGCTAAGTAGGATTGATTTCAAATGGAAACTTAGAAATCAAGGTTTTGAATCATGCATCATACTCATGTACACTCTTTGTAATTCCCTATTTTATATCTTTCAACATTGTTATACTTTGCTGCTCAAACTCAAGAATGTCAAGATCATGTAAGAAGATTGCTTTGAGATGGTAATAATCGACCACTACTTGTTGAAGGTTAAATTTATGATACAATTTATGTGCACTCTCTAAAACGGTGGTTGCAAACTACATTGCCTTTCATTTAGAAGACATGATACCACACACCATCTAAATTAGTTCACACTTATGACATGCTCAGCTACATTCTCTACCCCATGATATTTAGGTAAATGCAATGCCATCTCATAATAGACCGTAGTGGGTTGTTTTTGAATAGGTGGTTGCTGGGAAGATCTAGCTTTAATTCTAGGAGGGGGTTTGCTTCCTCCAATGCCTCCTCCTAGTCCTCCTCTAGTGCCTCCAATAGTAGTGCTCATGGGAAGAGTCATGGTAGAGGATTGATTTCCTAGGTTTGGTCCTATATTTTAACCTTGAGGACCAGATCCTCCAAGCATTCCAAGATGTGCCATAGAATTTCATTAAAGAGGGAATGATGTAAATTCTAGATTATCACCTAATGGCCTAATTTTATTCTCCCTTACCCATTTAGTTATTGACTCTATACTATCTATATCCCAATTATGTATATGTATTCTATCTAATTCAAAGGCATGAGCATGCACTATGATGGGGGAGCCTAGTTGACTTGTACTATTTTATTCATCTTTGAAAGTCTAGCTCATTTTTCCTTTGAAGGATAAAAGTGGTAAAGGATGTGGCTTAAAATTGATGGGTTCTTTGTGCGTGTTCAACTCCCTATAGTTCTTCACAACACTCCTTAAGTTTTCTTGATCTCTTCCTGTGTCACTAACTCTCATGATCCTCTGTTGAACTTCATCATAGTTCTATTTCTATAATTCTCATTAGCTTGCTACCATGTTGAACCCATAATCTTTAATCAACTATTAATCTCCCTTCCAAATGTTTAGCTCATGCACAAGAGATTTTAGCTCTCCATGGGTAGAGTCTCCAACCCAATGTCTACAATTAGCTTCTTTACCTCAAAGGAAAATGATAAAATATATTATCCCCTTAGATCTCATAGTAATTGAAACTTTTCTTCCTCAGGACATGAATAAGTGGTCACCACATATTCCAAAATGTAGTTATTTTCAATGGCTCTCCACCAATAGTTAACCGCTTGTGTTTAGGAAACTCCAAGTCATGCTAAAATTTTTTGCCATTCAAGTGTCCAAGATTTTGAGACTATCCTTAAGCATATTCTAAGATCCAAGAATGCAAGAGAATTGGGACTTCAAAAAATGAAGTCTCATATAAAGATCTATAGAGATTCTACTCTACCCATTGTCGTGTAGAAATTCTTGGTTCAAGATATGAAACTGAAAAGTTGTTTTCAATGCAAGTAACCCATTATTCAATATTCTCTAATGTAATGCACTAAAAAATTTCCCATGATTATGATCTAATTGCTTTGAGTCTTAGAAATGGAACTAAAATGTTGGGGTTCTTATAGTTAATTCCACTACGACACTAAAGCTTTCTCCCAATAGGCTAGCTCACTAGCCCTTTCATGTGAGAAGTAGGTCTTGTGTGCTCACTCAAAGCATGTAATGAAAGACTAATTCCCAAATACTTTGAAGCGCAATGTGTGTTTTTCATCTTTAAAAATCACAAGTTTTAAATAGGTCATTTAACACCATAAATATACTACTATTACCTTTATTGTCCCTGATATACTATCAATATAACTAAGATTACCATTACTGACTAGTGATAAAAGAAAAAGATACCCATGACTTGGAAGTAAAACACATTCATCATTCAACAATTAGAATATTTCATCATCTGTAATATAATATGGAAAACATTGACCCATGACTTGGAAGTAACACACATTCATCATTCAACACTTAGAATATTTCATCATCTGTAATATAATATGGTAAACATTGAATTCTCATTAATCTCTTAAAAAATTACAAGATAATGCTTATATCTAATTCCAAAGGACCTTTAAATGAGTACAATAGAGGTTTTTATACTTGTTTTGCCCTCACCAAGTGTCAAGATTCTAACTACCATAGACAAATGGCACACAAACTCTCAACAGGCTAAACATAGTGGCTCTTACAACTAATTGTTCCTATAAAATAGAGCCTATAAGCCCCTAGATGCTTGCTCTATGTTATGTTCTGGTAGCAAAGTATTTCATTTTTCATGGGCTGGTATGTAGTCTCTGATTGGTGGTGTCGAAGTGTCTTACTTAGGTTACTCATCTAACTACTCTTGCATTCCTCGTTCTCTACTTCCCTCATGTTCCCATAGTATTTCACTTCTTTTTCCAATTCCTCTATTCTTAGGCCCCTCATGACACATTCTTCCTTGACTAGGTCCTCTCACATTGGGTCTCCTACGCTATTGTCCTCTATACTTGGCAAGTTGTATGCCACAATACTCTCGCATGCCATGGTCTTCATGTGTCATGGTCTTCTCACGCCATGCTGGTAATTGCATCAAAATGGACAATGGTCCCTCTAGACCATGTGTCAAAAAAAGAACAATACTTGTAAAAATTTAGGGGTCAACACCATGCAGACCTAGTAATTCAAAGGAGAACCCAAATTATCATTTGTGTAATATAATCAAGCTATTGTCCATTAGTGGGTAGTTTTAAAAGGGATTTCCATCTTGTAAATAGAACAATGTCTATATTGGGCAATGTCAATAAACAATGAGGACCCTACATCAACAATTATAAAACACATCATCAACCAATAGGTTCTAAATAAAGTGAAATAGGAATATTCTTGTTATAGTGAGCATTGAATAATATCTTGAAATAGGATATTCTCTTACATAGACATGTGCAATTTGTAAGAACACATTGTCTTAGGTCAGTCGATTAAAGAGAAATGATCATTTATTCTATAAGGTAGCAAAAAAGGACAACTATGTTATACACCTATACAAATGTCATTGGATTAAGACTAATTGATATGCTTCCTTGAATCCTATAAAAGGAACATTATCATTAGTAAATAGAGGAGAGAGTTCTTAGAGCCAAAATTACTTTGTAAACTTTGAGTAAGTAATACAAGCAAGGAATTATGTAAATATTGTCCAAATTTGTTTGTGTATTTATTATCATGGCATCTCTCTCACTTTCTTGCTCTAATTTCTAGATTTGAATGGTTCTTGTGAATTTTTGATGTGTTCCTTTTAAATGCAGAATTGTTGATTTGTGCTAATGCTAGGTTAATTGAAGCTTCTCTAGTTTGCTTCATTTTATTTTCTCTATATTTATAGATGTGCATTAGCTATTTGCTTATAGGGATCAATATTTAAAGTAAATTTAGTTCTTATTTGCATCATGTCTCACATTCCTTAAGAGTTTGCCTGATGTGTGATAAGATTTCGACTTAAGCTCTTTCATATCACACATTGGTTTTAGTGCATACTTAGATGAAATTTGAACTTTGTCATGATGTTTGGAAAGAAGACCAATAACATTTATTTCTGCCCTACCCTTTCTTTTTTTTTAACCGGATCACCTTAGCTTAATTGTCATTATAAATATCCATCTTAGATTAGTATTTATATTAGTTCCTAATTATAATTCATTGTTCTTAGCATAGATACTGCATATTCTGCATAGATCTACTATTTGGACATGGTGGCTCTCAACTACCAAACTAATATAAATATTTTGAAATAGTCATTCATTCTACCTGTATTCCAGCAATAGATAACAAGATTATTGCAACCCACAACTCATGTACTAAATTCCTAGAATTCTAAAATGAGAAGTGTTTCTTAAACACTTTGGGCACCTTTGGTACATATTTAGGCATCAACAAGAGGTGAGATTGATAGAATTAATGGAGTTGAAAGAGACTATAAATAAATTACATCAAGCTATGGAGCATCACTAAGTACTAATGAAGAGGTCTTTTAACAAAAAAGCAACTATAAGATCATTTCAAGAAGGTGACATAGTATTGAAATAGGATGAAGATAGAGCAAACCCAGTGAGACATACCAAATTTGATACCCTATGGAACAAACCATATGTCATCATCAAGTGCAAGAAAAATAACTTTTTTTAGTTAGCAAAGATGAATGGAGAAGAGCTGCTTTTCCCTGTGAATGGGATACATTTGAAACCTTGTTATTGAGAATTAGAGGTTAGTTTTATAAATATTATATTAGGTGTGTGTTTCTTTTCTTGTTGTGTTGTTTTCTAATAAGTGCTCTCAAGCACATGTGTGTTTCTTGCCTTGTGTCTTGTTAGTGTTGTTTTATGTTATTTGGTGTGTTATTAAGGTAGTTTATATGTCAAAGGCAGTTTTTATGTCAAGCCTACATGCTTGTGACTTCATAACCCAATGGACATGATTAGGCAACTCGTCATAGCATAACAATCATGCCACCCTTGGAAAATTGCCAAAGATGTTGACCATTTTTACCTCTAACCAAAATGGGTCAACCCTCTATAGTTAAAATCTTGTATAGGGGTTTTTTATAATGTCATAGGATATTTTGCAATTCATTTGATGTCATTTTATATGCTATTATAGTTTTGGTCATATTCTAGCTTAGTCCTTGTGTCATTTGGTGTATTAGAGGTCATTTTAGGGTCATATATACAAATGGAAGGTTTTCATGGTGTTGTTACAATCAAGATCATGGAAAGGGTCTGCACAGGACTCAAAGAGTTCATTCAGAGCTACAAAGGTTCAGGAACAAGCTTTATGAAGCCAGACCATCACTAGGTCATCATGAAGAACTAGACTGGATCAATTCACTTGGACATTTTGTAAATATGCTTAAAATTCCTCATGTGACTATCAGACCATGCATGGTCAATGTCCCTAGTGCCAAGATCATTCTTTAAAAGTTTCATATCTTGATGAGTCTTTTATCTTGATAGCTAAGCCTTCAAAGTTTAGATTATCGAGTCTAAAGGAGCCAAGCTATCCTTCACATCACATAGAAATAAGCAAACCAACTTGTTTTAACATTTTTTTATTTTCACTTAAAAATCCACATGAGCCAAAATATTACAGTTCCATGAATTTCTCCATGGTAGGAACATGTTCTAAAAATTTCAAGTCCGTGTGAGTTTTCTAGCGAGATTTATGAGCATTAAAAGTTAGAGATACAACGTAAGACGTTCACACTAACATCAAGTTTGAGCTTCATAAAATAATTGTTTGGGTTCAAAAGTTTCTTAAAAAGTTTAAAGTTGATCAATATCTAATGGTCCACGTGAGCTCACATACTAAAACTTAAGATCTGATGGTTCATGCTGAGTTCAAACAAGTCAAAAGGTCCTTGGGTTAAATCCCTTTAAAGAGCTACAAGTTGGACAAGATTTGATGGTATGGATCAACTAAACACAAATCTAATGGTGTGAGTTTGACTAATAAGGAGGTGGGTCCAAGCAAAATCTGACAGTCTACATTGCATCGTACATCTAAATCTAGCAGTGCAAGATGAGTTAAAAGTTCAAGGATTTCAAGAGGCTACCACATAGCACAATCACAAAAGCTGATAGATTGACAATAACATCCTGGGATCAATGCATGATTGACAAGTTGCATGAATACGTTCTTCATGATAGTAAATCAATGGAATATATTTGTTTGTACCAAGGAGATCAATGGCATACAAAAGGTCAAAAATTTAAGATTTGAAGTGAGGATCTACAAGGCCAATTGGAATAAAGACATGTTGCAGTATTTTGATTGGTTTGAGTCATTTTTGATATGCAAAGTCAAACCAAAAGGTAGTTTTTTGACCAATACAAACAAGTCTTGTAGGGTCATCATTATGTCATTGGATCTTGGCTAAATGCCATCCAATTGACACATTAATGTAGTTTGGTTAAAGGACATAAAATTGACCACCATTATTTAAGCCTAATATGGACCTCTGGTTTCACATTTTATAGCTTGCAGGGCTCATTCTGTGACTTTGTTCATCATTCTTAAAGGGATCCATATACATGGTGAATCCTCAATTCCTACAATGACATAATGGGTCTATTTGGATCAAGAAAGGGGGCTACATAGTCTATAGGTCTACATCAATATAATGACTATAGGAAAACCAATAGTCTATGATTGGTTTTCCATCTATAGTGAACCTATGAACATGGGGATGAGTTTGAGCATGATCCAGTTTAAACAAGAGCTAGCATTTTAAAGGATGTCATGAAGGCATACATGTAGACCCCAACGGTTTCATCTCCAAGACCAACTGCATGAAAATGAACCTTCTCTCTATTTTTCCATGCCATGACGAACCAGGTGAAGAGTAGTTAGCACCAAGACAAAGCTCTAACAAATTGATCTGATGGATGTAACTGCATTGATGAAATGGCTAAGCTTGAAACATCTTGATCCCAACATTGCAACTATCAGGAAGCATCAATGAGGGAATATGTAATTGTGCAACCACTTGAAGTGACCTAGATCAATCAAAAGGTTTGAATAAGCATAATTTTAAGTAGAAATTGTAACTGGAGTTCAAATGGATTTGAGCTCTTTAGTTCCTTTTTGAGCGCTAAAGTCTCTCTCTCTAAAGGCCCTTTCTTCTATAAATATAGCCTTTGAGCTATCGTTTTACATCCCTTAGGCTGGTATGACTAGACTCTATCATAAATTATATTATACACCTCTTGGAATAATGAATAGAGCATTTTACAATTGTTTACTAATCTATGGTTAGTGTTTTGTATTTGTTTGATATGCAAAGTGGTTGTCATCTTCCTTTTGCAGGTCCAAGTCCGACCTAAGTGCCAATAAATTTTTCTTACAGGTCATCTAGAGTGTCTTAATGTTGATGTCTCAAGTATAGAGTGGATTATTGACTATAAGTGTTTTCAATCAAGCCTCACCCTAATTGCCCTCCGGCCTAAGTCCATAAATTCGACCTCTAAATGAAACACTATTGCTTTGAAACCATTGTAGACATTGCATTAGTTCTATTGATAGTCTATTAGTGTGTTAATGAGTTCAATCTTGAGAGTGGATCTTTGAAAAATTGGTGCATCACCTCTTTTAGAGTAGGTTCAATTTATACATTCTCCAACTCTTTTCCCCATAAGCAATCAGTTGGTATAGACAAGAGCATTTCAAGATACATGCAGGGAGCTAACTCTTAAATCTAGAGGCTCAATTCCAATATAGATATACCCATATACTTGGAAATGTTTTCATCTTACTTAAATCTAAAAGAAATTTGAACAACTTCTTCTAGAATACAAGATTTGGTGACAACAACGAATGTTTACATTATTATATTTATAAAAACAACGAATGTTTACGAATGTTTAAATTAAAGATTTGGAGAATGTTTTTATTATTATATATAAAAACTGACATAAATCTCTTTAATTTACTAAGATTTATAGTTATATAATTTAAAAATACATCAATCAACATAAAATGTTTACAAGTATAAATATGTCCCCATTCCATATGTTATAACATCCCTTGAAATGATTTAGACTCTTAACAATACATAAATCACCTACAATGCGGATTGTTAATATGCCAAAAGGGGACAATCGGCATCGACACCATTTTACTTCAAATTGAACGGCAAGTGTATTTGGGATAGAAGCCCGCCCTCACCAAGCACAATCACAACCGATGTGTCGGTGGAAGAATTATATAGTAACAACAATTCCCGAGACAGTCCACCCCACGCGGAAAACGAATAACTAAACACGAGGAGCTTCTTTCTCGCATTCAGACATATCACATATGTTATCCTTTTTCCCTTCAACTCACACCACTTGAAACAGCCATTTCGATAAAATATAAAACCAAATAAATACAGGGACCCAAATTTAATGAGGGAAATATCTATCCCAATATTAAGACCTTCTTGATTAAGGGTAATGGTCCCATATTTTACCAAATGCCAATGGCCGCTCTTCCCTCTTATATACGTTAACAATCCCTCTGAGTTATGAAACGCCTCCTTACAAGCTCCCGGGATGGGTGAAGTAGTAGAGAGCTCGGCTACAAGCGGGGAGACCTCGGTTCGAAGCTCACACTCTTCTTCACCTGCGAGTGTGACGGAATTGGAGACCAGATTCTTCGTATGTAGTGCTGCTGTAAGGGAAGATCCAAATCGCTACTCGTCTCTAGTATATTACAGATCGAATGTGAATGCAGGCGAGGGAGTTCCATTCCAATGGGAAGCACAACCAGGGATACCCAAGACTAGTTGTCTACATCATGCTTTTGATGTTGCGCCTCTCACTCCTCCTCCCGCTTTTGTGGTTGAGAAAGCGTTGAGATCAAAGCATACGAAGCCCAGAAATAGGGAGTCCAGAAAAACTGATGGCCACTGTGTGAGTTGCACTTGTAGTCCCTTCAGTATTAAGATCAGTGTCTTGATTATTGTTATCAATTTTTCTCAAAATCAGTTTTACTGGTAATTGTTATCGTTATCAGTAATTTGCTTGGAATTTTGAGCTGTCTTGTTACTTATTGATTTCAGGGCTAATAGTATGTATCTCCTGACGATGGGCTAATACTGTTAACTATGTACCATCTTTATATATCAGAATCATTACTTTCTGATTTGAAGTTTTCTGTTTCTTCTTCCTTTTTATTAAAAAAGAGAATCTTCTTCAATACAGTTGGCTTTTCTTGATATCTAGTGAACATTAATATGTTTAGAAAAATTACTTTCAGTTTTAGCTTTTTAATTTACGATTTAGAATTTATTTATTTATTTTAATTTTTTCCTTTTAATTTGTTTTGTAAAGTATGGTTTGGTTTTTAATGTGTGGTTTTTTTTGTCTGTGTTTTTTGTATGATTAATATTGTATTTTATATATTTTTATAGATATATTTTTAGTCAAAAATGATTTTTTATTTTTTTATTTTTTGGTCTTTTTTAATTTTTAGTGAACATTAATATATTTAAAAATATTAGTTTTTGTTTATAACTTTCTAATTTACAATTTACAGTTTTTATTTTATGGTTTTTTCTCTTATTGATGTTTTGGTCTGTTTCGTCCACATATCTTTTATGTATAATTAACATTGTACTATAGTTTTTTTCTGGAAAAAAAATAGGCTTTTCAATTTAAAAAAAAAGAATCTTCTTCAATACTCCTAACTTTATTTTTGATCTTTAGTAAACATTAATATATTTAAAAATATTATTTTTTTATTTTTAACTTTCTAATTTACAGTTTGAACATTAGTTTATTTATAAATACTAGTTTTTTTTTTCCATAAATATTGAAAAAGTGATTTTTTTCATAACAAAGTCAATTGTATCTACATTAATTTTAAATATGTTTTGCTTGTTTTTATTTCTGACTTTGTTTTTAATTTTTTTTTGGTTATATATTAAATTTGGGAATCGAGCTAGCCTCAACATTTTAAGATAATGGTCTTTACATTGAGCAATAAATTAATAATCTTTCAACATTTTAAAAAAATATATAATATTTCAATGTAAATTAATTTTTAATATTAATTAATATTTTAATAACTTATATGTTTATAAAAATAATCATGAGATATGAATTAATTTAAAACTATGTCTTAAAAGTTTTAGATTATTTGTCAGTAATTCATTATTCTGATTATTGTAAAAAATTAAAATTATATATCATTTAATTATAATTAATGGTCATTTCTTTAGAAAAATTAAATATAATTATACTTAATGTTTATATATTTCTTTTTATTATTATACTTCAAATATAAGGAGCCATAAAAATAAACAACAAATAAAAAAGAGCACAATCTATTTATTTACTTAATTTATCAACTTTTAACATTGCATATTACATAAACAAAACTCCACAAATTAGAAATATGTTAAACGTTTGACAAAATTTATCAAATATGAATGTCATTTATCTATCTAAATTTTAGATTGTTGCGTTGCTGCCAAGAGGATTCAGCTTTGCATATGATAGTAAGCACGATGCAACAAAATATAAACTTATGTAAAAATTGAAAATATTGGAATTGAAGTTTTAAATCCATAGGAGGTAAAGTTCCCAATTTTTTTTAAAAAATAATGTTAGGCCAAACAAATAGATGTTAATTGCAGGTCGATGATGATGATGATGATGATGATGATGATGATGATGATGATGATGATGATGATGATGATGATGATGATGATGATGATGATGATGATGATGATGATGATGATGATGATGATGATGATGATGATGATGATGATGATGATGATGAGATGTTTTTTAATGATTTTGTAGATGTTTATTAAGTTATTATAATTAATTGAAGGAGATCATTTTAAAACATGTTTTAATTATTATGTCAGTTGATTCAAATTATAATTACTTCATATTTTTTAACATAAAATTATTAATGTTAAAAAATAAATAATTTAATTTGGGAGGAAACCTTTGGGTTTCATAGAATAATTAATTAAAAATATTAGTTAAAGTTTTTAATCTTTATAAATATAAAGTTTGAGTAATATGGACAAATCTACTTTTTTTGAAAATATTTATCACATTTTACAATGTAGATATTCTTGTTCATATGTGCATTTCCAATGCTAATAGTAGTATCAGACCTGGTTAAAAAAAATTCTCTAGTGAAAGTGGAGTTTAATACAAATTCATGTGAAGACAATAGTGTGGAAAAAAAAGATCATTGAAAGAAGATACTACACACAATTTCAAACTATTTCTATTTGAAATTATTCAAAAGGTAAATTATTCCTACGCATACTTTATTTTCTTTGAGTTAAAAAAGAAGAAGAAAGGTTTACTATGCCTAGAGATATACTTGTATGATGTTCCTCATCTAAAATTTGTAATATCACACTTTGAAATCAATCAAGGCCTTAAATCAACTACCTATATGTCATATAAACTCATTTGTTAGGCTTTTAAAATCCCAAAACCCTTTTTTTTTTAAAGGTACAACCTGTTATAACTTTCTAGGGGATTCATGGCATTTTGATTCAAGTTTTGGAGTTTTTACCTACATTAAACCACATACAAACTGATCTACAAACATTTTGAATCTCTTGTTTGATTTTTGTGGCCTCTTCCTACATCTATATGACCTCCATGTGCAACAATAGAATCCAATCCATTCCATAATTGATATGTGTGATTTGATTTTCTATCTAGGAATCTCAACCCTGATAAAAATCATGATTGTATAACCTTGTATGGCCTTTTACATGCCCATGTGTGATTGCACATATTTTTGGGAAGGTTTGTAGAGGAAGAGTGGTGCTTGCGCATGAAGATGGTGTTCCATGTCTAAGAGAAACTTCAAAATTTTATTTTATTTGAGTCAAATGTATTAGGATTACATGGGGTTTGCACAAATTTGAAGCATCAACACTTTAACTCAAAATTTTCATGGGTGATAAAAATTAATACATGCAAATTGTTATTTTTTATTTCTCCACATAAAAAGATCAAGTTTAAATAGTAAATAAATTTCATTTTGAACTTGTAAATGATTATAGAGAAATTGGTAAATGTTATTTTGTGTTGTACTTGGCAAGCTAATGGTCAAGAGTTCAAAACCTCCAAAACATTCCTTTTGGTTGCATTTATCATTTTGAAAATTGTATTGCAAAAATATTTTTGATTAATCACTATTTTTTGTAAAAGTGGTTGTGTGACCATTCGATCTATAGTTTTTTGGATGTTGTGGACACATCAAAATTGTCAATTATATGATATGAATCTTTTTTTGTATGGTTTTCATAATAAACATACTAAAATTTTTTGTATAAAGGTGTATTTTCATTGGAAATTGATACCTTCAAAATGTAATCTCACACTTGTGTTATCAGAGAACATGTCATCAATTACAAGTTCATTAGGATCCTTTTGTTTGATAAAGCATGTGTTAAAATGGAGGTTAGAGGATCTTTTGGAGGTTGGTAGACAATTCTTCTTCTCTAGTTAGCTATTCGCTCAAAGTTTGGGTGAAATGCTTGAATAATATTTTTGGTAGCAATAGTGTGATTTTTTTTAGTTTCACTTTTGTTTTTTTTTTCATTTCATTGATATTCCTAATAAGGAGAAGACATGGTATTTTTGAATTGGTTTTTATTACAAGAGCTTCTCACATATCACTTGATAAGGGGAAGATGTTGCATGGATTTCAATTAGTCTTCAGTAATTATATGAGTTGATATATTATTTTTTATCGCCATAGTGTTGAACAAAGGTCTATCAACATTTGTTGGACATCAAAGAGATGTGACATACACCATATTAAATAGTTTTCTATGGTTTTCTATGTGAGATGTTATGTGGGTCAATGTAGTTGGATATGTTTTGACCATGTTCTACTATAATACAGTATGGATGATCATAAGGGGTGAGTAGGCCTTGATCGTATTCATCAACCTTTAAGCCACAACTCATAGGGTGGGTTTCTATATGCAGTGACATTAGTTGATTAGTACCATGATGTACAGTGTGGCAGATACTTTTGATGACTTCATAATCATGCCTTCAGATCATCGTATATACTCATTTTTTTTATAAATGAGGATTTTTTGGGTTGGTTGATCCAAATTATATTTAATTTATGTTTTGTTAGTTAATATAATTTTTTTAAGGTTATTAGATAAATAAGTTGGTTTGGGAGGAACCCATTGGGGTCCTATGGAATAACTAGATAGAAAGATTATTTAAAGTTTTCAAACTTTGTAAATATAAATATCGAATAATATATAAATTTTTTCTTTTGCATAAATACTTATCATAATTTACAATGTAGATATTTATACATATAAAATGTCACTTGAATGAAATTAGGGTCACTTAATACCACCCTATCCATAGTTTATCCCTAGACCTATATTAAGGCCTATTTATAAACTTATCTACCTTTTGTATAGATCTAACTCACCCCATATATACCAAAAATAGTCTCAAACCATCTCTTAGGCAACTATCCCCTAGTGAACCAAATTTTACCACTTGATCACTTGCACACCACGCTAATAACTAAGGGCCATGCTATTGTCAATAGGATATTTTCTCCTCCAACAAACATTTTTTCACTTCTTAAGACACCTTAGGGTTGTCCTAGACCTATTCCATAAATTGAAAAGCACTAGATTAATATATAAAGATCACTTTTGTCCCTTTACTCACTAGATGGAATTCAAATGAAAAGACTTATGAACAAGCTTAGAAATAGTTGAGCAAAGCAAGTTCATTAGTACCTAATCTACCTTAATTCAACATATAACCATATAAAACATTATAAATCTTAGATTATTTAGATTTATAGTCTCAATCACACTCAAAAAACTCAAGTTTGCACTTATAGTATCATTCACTTACACTTGCACCAAGCACTTAGGCATGAGAACTACATTAGGCTTGATCTCCTCTTGAGGTATTTGTATGTAGGAAAATCTCAACACAACCAAGTGTTGAGGTCACATACAACCTATCCAAATGAAATTACACTTGATCTACTTGTGTGCCTCAAACACCATAATATGGAGGTCTAGGGTTTTACATTCGAAAATAGTCAAAACTAGGTCATAGATAGTGGATCAAGGCTCAACTATAGAAGCATAGGGATATCAGACATAGGTGAAGTACATGCAAGAATCTAATAGTCTGTACCTACAAGGGACACTTCTAAATTCATGAGGACACTAGTTTATTGCACTACCATCCAAAGGACCACACTACTATCTAAGAGGAGTTTTGAGTCCAAATTATAGTTTATGATACCTTGAATAGATTCCATAATAGTTTTAATCCTTTAGTTCATTATTCTAAGTCACATTCTAACTAAGTGCATACTTGTGTAGTTCATTTCTATTTTAGAATAATCAAATTAAGTTAATTGTTTTACAAAATAGTGGCCATATTTATTCCTTGATTTTATGTTCCATCCCTTTAACAACCTATGGTTTTAAACTCCATAAATCCCTTGAAATTTTAATCATTTGGTAAACCATACTTACTTCTAACATATTCCTTAAAACCCTTGTGTACGATTAGGGTTTGCCTTCTTATTTCCATAATTTGTTCAATTTTTAGTTTGTAGCCTTTCATCATATTATTCCTTGATTTTATGTTCCATCCCTTTAACAACCTATGGTTTTAAACTCCATAAATCCCTTAAAATTTTAATGATTTGGTGAACTATACTTACTTCTAACATATTCCTTAAAACCCTTGTGTATGATTAGGGTTCACCTTCTTATTTCCATAATTTGTTCAATTTTTAGTTTGTAGCCTTTCATCATGATTATCATGAGATATTATTTTTTCTACTTTTTTGGTACAAAGTCTTGTGGTTTGTATTGAATTCCTATTACCATACATTTGTAGAGTGATACACATGTATGCCAATCCTCTCATGGATCATGTTAGAAATCAACTTATTTCACACATTGGTCCACATCATCTTGATCCCCCTTATATGGAGAGCATTATTGCATGCCCAATTTTGATTTACCTTTGATTACTATTTGATGATAGAGAGCTCAGATGGCTCCTTTTATTCCTCCACATAGACCCATTGACTATCTTCACTCACATCTCACCTCTACTAATCACCCTTGGAAAATAGCATACCCTATGGTTTGAGTTATCACTAGATGAAATCGAGTGCCTCCTCTGCCTATACAGGAGAAACATAACCCCATGTTCCCTCCACATCTCTAACATAATACAATGAGACCTAAAAATCAACACATAACATATGATATTATGGATTAGTTGATAAATACACTAGTTAAGATTTCCATATTAGAATTACTTCAAAAGGAAACTATTTTCAAACATATTCTTTTTCAAACACTCAATCATACATTTTTTCCTCCTGACACAAAGAAATCTTATTTTACATTTGTCATGAACACTATCAAGTAAATTGAGGATGTTATATATTTTTCCAATGAAGATTTTCCCTCACAGTTAGTTATTGATCATAATCTACCATTCTTCATTCAGGCATAAACAAATACCATCACTATTAAATGAGTTCTAATTGATAGTGGTTTAGGACCTAACATATGAAACCTCACATTTATAAAAACTGTTGGGGTTGATATATCATCATTTAAAAGAATTATAGGAACATTGAAGGTTTTGATGACATTCTCATATAGGCATTGTGTACTATTAAATTAGATATCAAGGTTGGGATAAAAACCCTATCCACATTGTTTCAAGTGATCCCTAATCATATGCATTACAAACTATTACATGGGAGACCTTGGATACATGTCATGGTGGCCTTACCATCTACCTTACACATATGTGTGAAGTTTTTACATGATGTATATTTATAAATTTGTTTGACTGATAACTAACCATTCATATATTATAGAGTTATTGAGCCTATTTCCTTGAATGCATCTCCAAATGGAACATCTCACACTCACATAATGTCCCCACCTCACATGATTTTGATAGAATTGATGCATACATATGAGGTTGGGGAATCTAGAACCATTATTATGACACCTATTTCAAATTATCGTATATCATAATTACCTTAATCCATGATGGAGGAAGACCCTCCTAAAACATAGTTATCCATGCCCATGATGGATGATGAGATTTTCATAGCATAATTACCATTACTTGTTAACTCAAAAGAAGTATATATCTGAAACTATGATACAGATTCCCAAGCCACCACATAGGATGATACATCACCCATTGACATTAATGATTATTTATGTGGATTGAGCTTCACAACATTGGGCGCCAAAGATTACAAAGATGATAATAAGGCACTTATGCCTTCAATTGCATGGGCATCACCACCAATTCATAGTTTCACAGATATAGGCCCAAACACTCATTTTCAATTAAAGGTATACTCTTTTATACACTCAGTACATATGGTTACATCTATAAATATTATCCTAGTTATTTAGATTCAGGCAGATAGTCCACATGATAGATCACAAAAAATGTTATAGATATTACTTAATAGAAGATTGATGGCATTACCCATAGTTTACCACATATTTGTTAGCATATTATTGTAACATGATGATAAAAAATTATGCCATTTTCATAGGATTACTAGCCATGTTACACATGCTCAACATTACAATAAAAATTGAACAAGTTCAAGTCTCAGACCACTATTCAGATTACATAGCCTTTGCCTCCACTAGTACATGTACCATGATAGACTCTTACCAACATACACACTTGTTGAATGATACATTGACTATCTAAAATTTTATAAATATAAATACATCCCTAACATTTTTATCTATGATGATTTTGATCCTAATACTTGCACTTTGGCATTCTTATAACACATAAGACATCAATATATTGAGATACAACATGATATAGATTTCCAATTTTCTTTGGGACAAATCACACTAAAGGTTTCATGTTCCCCTAAGGTGGTCAACATAATTTTTTTCCCATGAACATAAGAAATCACATACAGGATATACTTGGTAGTACATGGTTATAGGCAATGGATGCCATAGTTGATTGGATAGATATATTTTCAGAATTTAGTTATGAGTAAAACATGGTTCAAATTCTACATGATGGGACAAATTAGAACTATAGGTTTCACATAGATACCCTACAATCTAATGTACTCTACCTTAGGATTACATGGGAGGCTTCTTACATAATAGAGCAACATGCCATTTGAATGCATAGAATCTAAACTAATGCTAATTATAAGGTTATACATTTAACGATAACATGGTATGATGATCACAATAATGAATATTTATTTGAGTTTGGGTAGATTCAATATCCAAAATTATATGATCTCCCACTAGATCCACCATTTGACTATTATGATTTTGGTCTTAGTCTATAGAGGCATGACTTTCCATTTTTACATATTATTAGTTACTTACACATTACTTATATATAGTTTCCCTTACTTTTACATTTATATATAGTTTCATTCTCATGATTTATTTTACATAGTATATATTCATAAAACTCAAAAATAATATAATATATTCAAAATACAAAAACATTCTAATATTGCATAGAAAATATAAATTTTAGATTATACACATTTTCATGTTTATATTCCATATATTTGACAAGAACTACATATGTTATCTATGTTAGTGTAGTTTGGTTTTATCCCAAATACATGCATTACTTGTCCTCTTCAAGTGCTCATAGATTCTTATAGGACTCAATTCCATCACACAGATCTAAATTTTCTACTATCTACTCATTGTGGACATATACATAGATACACTGATTCATCATTGATACATTCACCCATTGTGGGCATCCTATACCTAAGTTACAATTTGTAAGGTTATATCATTCTATAATCCATATCAATATATTTAACATTGATTATATCTTGATATTGGTCATCCTATACTACTCAAATTTTTATTGCCAACTACTACAACTATAGACTCAGGTCATGTACATATTTTCTCTTATATGGATTTATGTCAAATGTTCATGCATACTTTCATCTATATCTTTCCTATATTATATTTTATTGTGTCTCTTTACTTCTACATCTATTTGAGGTAATTTTAATATGACACTATTCTACACCTCTACACCAACACCTTTCATTGTGCATATACTTTGGACATGTGCCGACGTCCTTGTGTGTGCATTCTTGATTGTGTATGTAGACATTTAAACATGTCATTCCATGTGGATATAAGCCAACCTTGCTTATTTTATGCATATGTGAACACTTAAACATGTCCTTGTATGTATTATTTTCTCAGATTTAGTGACATGTTCCCATGTCCCTTGTATTGTGTCCCTTTGGCCTAGTTTTAATGAGTCTTATGTGTTTGTATGTATGATTTCATGTATGTGTCATGGCCATAACACTTGCCAGTTTTAGATTCCATGAAGGAAATCATGCACCTCCCCTTCCTCCTTGGGCACCTTGATGGACATCATACCCTATACCCAGGTAGTTACTCATATTATATCAAGATTTATCACTCATATACCTTATTATATTTTTATATATATTGACTATTTTTTTTAATGCTATACATAACATATATCATTCATTACCAACTTATATTTATATTATTTTACATCTTGATGTCATGTATACACATTATAATTGTTTATCATGTAGATATCATATATGCTTAGGCTAACATATAGGTTTCCCAATACCAATACTATCTTAGGATAATAAGTATTAGTTAGGTGGGATTCAAATTCCTTTAGAATAAGAAAAACTAATATTTCATTAGAATCAACACAACAAAGTGATAAGGAAATCATACATTTCCTAGATGGGGAAATTATGATTAGGTACATGGTAACCATAGTATTTAAAAAATCTTTGGCAATAGTGAAAAAATAATTTATTAAATTAAAATTTATAATTAATGTTGATAATACTTATATATAACCCTTCACCAAAAAGTTTGCACACTTTTTTCCACTACCATATGAGGTCATTGATGACCAATTGGAAACTATTATCATAGGAGCAAGGGTAACTATAAGATCCCAAAATAAATTAAATTGTGATTGAAGTAAGTTTTAGATCTCAATCTAATGCAAAAAGTGCACATTCTGCATCAAAATTACAAATTTTAGTTTAATTACATGATATATAACTACAACAAGGATCCACAAGCCCACTAAAACACTTCTCGACATGGTTATTAATGTAGACACCAACATCATATCAAAAAATTATATGTATGAGGAGGAGACTATTGGTTTTGTATTCAAATATTCTAACACATCTTGGATTGTCAAGGAATAGGAAATGGTTGCAAAGGGCACTCCCATATATTCTTTGAGGGTGAATACATACAAACCATAGGAGGGAACATCTAAGGGGACATAGAGAAAAATACAACTAGAGTAATGACTAGAGATATCTACCACATCATTGATGGGCATAATAGGAGAAAAATTATCATAGATGGGTTAAGAGAAAGGTAAAATAATCACATCAACACAAATCATAAAAAAGGGAAAACAAAAATAGAAAGCTATTAAAATAGCAAAAGGCATGGGGAAAGAAACATTGGTATCATAACTAGAGACATAACATTAAAACCATAAATAAATGTAGAATAATAGTTTGGTGAGAGTAAGGATACCACATAAGAAGTTCCTAATGTGTCCATCCTAATATGTATTTTTATAAATAAAGGTTGTACACCAAGCCTAAGGAGAATGCATAAAAATGCAGATGCATAAGGTCAACAAAGAATAATAAGAGTAACACTATACTATAATGATATAAATCCATTGACTCTAGATGACAGAATAGGGGTATTACATCCCAATTTGTAGGAAACAACAATAGAAATTTAGGAAAAATCAAACAAGCTAAATTTAATGTAGGTAAATATCAAGAGGAGGCATTAGAGAAGGCAATATAAGGAAAAAATGTCCTTAGAAGATAAAGAGAGGCTCACGGAAATCAAACATAGAAAAAAAAAAAAAAAACCTAATGTGAAAAACTTCATGGAAAAAAAACCTCCCAACATTAAAAGAACTAGAACAAGTTGTAATATGACAAAGAAAATAAGTAGAAAGGGAGCTAGAAGAAGAGAAAAGGAGAAAATAAGATATTTCAAATATTTCAAAAAAATAAGCTAAAAATTTGTAGAAAAGGAAAAAATAGAAAAATGACTATATGAAAAAACAAAAAAAAAAAGTAGAAACAAATGCGGAGGGGAAAAACAAAAAGTAGAAGAAGAAATATAATAGGAAGAATAAAGTAAGAAAATGAGGAATAAAAAATAAAAAGGAAGAAGATATGAAAAAGGAAGAAGGAAAAAAGAAATAAAAAATAAAAAAGGAAGAAGAAAAAAAGAAAATAAAGGAGGAGGAAGAAAAAAAGAAAATAAAAAATGAGGAAGATAAGAAACTAAATGAGGAGGAACACAAATAAATCAAAAAATAGGAAAATAAAAGTGAGAAAATAGGAGTAGAAAAGAAAATATGAGGAAAATAAGAAAAAGAGGGAGGAATTAAAAAAAAAAGGAAGAAGAGAAAAAATTTAAAAAAAAAGAAAAACAAGATGATGAAAATCAAGAAAAGGTTGAATATGAATGTAAATCCAAGGAGGAAAAGGAAAAAAAATGAAAATAGCTAGGTGTTCCATATATAAGGTCAAAAGCTGTAGGGGAAACTAGTATTATACAAACAAAGAGCATTATAGGTGAGGTATCACCATTTGAGGTAGTATAAGTACTCCAAGGGACACCTTAAAAATAATATAGGTAGAACTAGTCTGACATAAGTAATTAATTTATACTATCATGTTTCCACTAAGCTTACTTAATCCCACCACAAGAGGATAGATTTTGGTAGGTTTGCAAAATCTCACTCCATAGAGAAAGAATAAATTGGGAAAATTATCATCTAGATTGCAAAGATAGGATAGATAATTCAATGTGTAAATATTTAAGAATACACAGCATATGTGCATAGAGTTGAGGGACAATTCTATAGACATTTATGATAATGCATAAGCATTATGATAATAATGTATACATACTATGGTTAGAATATAATGTGTATGCATTATAGTCATAAAACATACATGTTATTTTAATGTTAAGTATAAGTTTACATTTATACTATAACATTTACATTCCTTATACTTTATTTTTATTTTAGTCAATCTAATAAATTAGGGTCACTCTATATCTGATAGATTTGGTCTCACAGCTACACACCTTATGATGTGAAAATTAGTTTTTCAAACTCCAATCTAATTAGTACTTAGGCATTTTCAAGGTATCAATATTAAAAATAAGGAATTTAGGGCATAAGTTTTTCAATTGATGTCCTTTTTTGGTAAACATATAGTTATTTTTAGTTTTTTGTACCTTCCAAATTACTTCCTAGCATTTCAAGGAATCCTAGGTTTTAGAAAAATAAAGTTTGGAAACACTCACTTTGAACTTAATCCAAAGTGGTGTGATTGGGGTAGCATAGGTCACATTAATGACCTGCACACATCAAATGGACACTTAGTTTTAATTTCACTTTCTCATCATCCCTCCCTAATTCCTAATCACTTCCTACTCATCCCTCATCACCCCTAATTACTCTCTCCTCATCGCTTATAATCCCTAATCACTCCTTTATTGACCCTCATTGTCCTTCACCATATCTAATCATTCCTTCATTATCCCTAATTACTCCCTCATTGACCCTCACTATCCCTAATCACTCCCTCCCCATCCCTCATCATCCCTAATCATTCCCTCATTAATCCTCACCATCCTTCATCATATGTAATCACTTTTTCATCTTCCCTAATCAGTCCATCATTGACTCTCACCATCCCTCATCATCCCTAAATAGTCCCTCATCATCCCTAATCATCACTTCATCTTCCATCACCATCCCTAAGCACTCCCTCCTCACCCCTCAAAGTCCTTAATCACTTCCTTATTGACCCTTAGCATTCCTCATCATTTATAATTATTCCCTCATTATCCATAATCACTCCCTTATTGACCCTCACTATCCCTCATCATCCCTAATCACTTCTTCATAATCCCTTATCATCTATAATCACTCATTCTTTATCCCTAATCACCACTATCATTGACCCTAACCATTCTAATCATCCTTAGTCACTCCCTCATCCTCCATAATCACTCCCTCATTAACCTTCACCATCCCTCATCATTTATAATGACTCCCTCATCATCTCTAATAACTCCCTCGTCATCTCTACTCAATCAATCCTAGTCCCTCCTCATCCTTAACCACTCAATCCATTACCTCGATGGTGGGTAAAAAAGTTTATTACTTGTCTCAAATTAGCTTACATTCTAATTCTAAAATTTACTTACTAAAATGAGGCTCAAACAAATTCTTCTTTCACTCATCCCCTTTCACTTAAATAAGGAACTCAAAGATATTGTTTGAGTCTTTAGTGGGATTAAAATATCTATAGAGTGATCCATTTCCACATCATGGAGAGAGAGAGTGTGTATCTAGAACCCTATACTAGAATAAATAGGCAAAAAATTGAGAAAAGAGGGATGAACTTGTATTAATTACATGTATAGATTGGGATTTGGGCATCTAATACTACCAATCCTAGAGTTGAGAATTCAAATATATATATGATTGGAGACTAGTAGAGAATACCAATCCCAACCCCATAGCTAAACATATATCCATAGTATATCCATACTATACAATATTTCTAGATAGATAGATAGGTAATCACCAATCCTATAGAGTGTGTTCCTATTCGATAGCTAATAAAGTGTGTTTCCTATTCCAACTCAATCTATACCCAATCTAATCTATACACAACTTCGTATATAAAGGAAATGAAGGGAATATGGCTTAATCTAGTGTATTGAGGAGTGGCCACTTAGATCTTCGACATGGTGTAATGGATCATAAGGGCCATACTAGGGCCTTGCCATTCTTTGATCATTCCCCAATCCTAATATAGTATATCAAAGAATAGTGTAGGAATGGGGGGGATTCCATAGATATATAGGGGGAGACATTATGAAGGCCCTACCCCAATAAACAACATTCCCTAACTATTAAGGCAATGAAATCTTTCCATACCTACTTCATCTACTCCAAGGAGTAAGGCAAGGGAAGCTTGGATTTTTTATATCTAACTTTGAGTCACAAAATAAAAGATGCCTAACTTCTAATCTCTATATATGTAAGTAATATAATTTCATCCCAACCTTTTCCCTCATTCCTAATATTTATTCTAGCTTGAGGTTTTAGATACACACTCTCTCCATGGTAAGGGTTACTAAGGTCTAGTCATATGTGATAAATCTCTCTTAACATTAATCTTAACACAAATTTATCTTAAAAGTTATTTATAAGCATCCAATGTATGTGGATGGATAAAGCAAACATGTTCTAGATAAGTCATAGGTTGTTGAGAGACTTAAAATGTATGAAATGGAAAAGAGATCAGGTTTATACATTAGTTAAGTTATGATAAGGCTTGAATACATCAATCAATAAACTAATTAAAAATATAATAATGAAGGAGAGGTGGGAAAATGTCTCTAGGTCTGGTGTAGATTTTAGGTCTAGGTTTGTGGAGGACTGTGTAAACCCATAACTAATGTTTAGTAAAACAAGTGCGCACCCACACACACGCACACACACACACACAAACACACACGCACACATGCACACACACACACACAAACACACAAACACACACACACACACACACACACACACACGCACACGCACACGCACACACACACACACACACACACACACACACACACACACACACACACACACACACACACACACACACACACACACACACACACACACACACACACACACACACACACACACACATTAGTAGTGAACCATAAAAAAACTCTAAAATTTTGTAGATAGGTGTCTTAGGATGTTTTAAAATTGATATAGATGGTTTAAAAACTTGAAATTCCATAGAAGATAATATATTTATGACTGTCTTTTCTAACATACCTTATTTATGCCTAAAATAGGGTTAAAGATGGAGTATTTCTAAGTCTCTTGAAAATAAAAGTCGTATTAGATTGTAGAATTTTTTCCTTGTCATGTGTAATATGAAAATGAATGCATCAAGTCATTTTTATGATATTTAATATGATTTTGGATCATAACCCCTTAATTAATATATCAAACCTAATTGAGAGGGATAAAAAGCCTATTTTATTACATTTTTGTGAGAATTAAGTATAAAGAATGGAAGAAGCTCATGTGATATATTATATAGTGTCAAATCAAATACAAGAATCCTATTGGAGAGATAAAGAGTAAGTATTGAGTGAAATAATTTTTATAAAAGGTGATGAACCTAATGAATAAGGTTTGACATGATAAAATTTTTTTTGTCTACAATAATTAAGTTACTATGGACATGGATCAGTTCTTTGATGGATATTTTCACTAGGAAGGTAAATAAGTGAAATTGGGTTCAAATAGGTGTTAAAGAATAGAATAGTACTCAAAGGGGAATGAATTACAATAAAGAGGATACAAATAAATTTTAATACCTATAATAAAATGGAAATCCTTTAAATAATATCATGTTTGTTATGTCACGCAAAGGTGGTGTACTTAAAAAAAATAAAACACATTTATTGAGTAGCAAAATTCAAAGTTCAAGAACCTCTGATTAGTATAATGAGTTCAACATGTGGTAAAAATTTAATAAAGGCTACAAATCATAAAGGAGACATGTAATACCTAGATTAATAAACCTATAAGAGGCCTACTTACATCAGATGACGAGGGAGTGATTATGTAAAATCAAGGATGATGAGGGTTAATGAAAGACTGATGAGAGAAAGTGAGGGTCATTGAGGGAGTGATTGTGGATGATGAGAGTTGAGGAATGAGTGATTAGTGATTATGAGGGATGAGTAAGGAGTGATTAGGGATGGTGATGGTTAATGAAGGAGTGGTTAGGGATGATAATGGAGTGATTAGAGATGATGAGGGATAGTGAAGGTTAATGAAGGAGTGATTAGGGATGGGGAGGTATGAGGAGGGAGTGTTTATGGATTATGATGGAAGAGGTGGAATGGATTAGGGATGATGAGGAATGAGTGAAGAGTGATTATAGATAATGAGGGATGGGGAGGGAGTTATTAGGAATGAGAAAGGATGAGGAGAGAGTGATAAGGGATGACACATGAGTAATTAGAGATGATTAGGGATAGTGAAGGTTAATAAGGGAGTGATTAAGGATAATTAATAATCATCAAATAATGATTAGGGGTGATGAGGGATGAGTAAGAAGTGATTAGGGATGATGGAGGGACCATGAGAAAGTGAAATTAACATAAAGTGGTTGTTAGATATGTGCATATCATCAATGTGACCTATGTTGTCCTAATCACACCACTTTGGATCAATTTCAAAGTGACTATTTTTCAAACTTCAATTTTGAGAAACCTAGGACTCCAACAAATGTCAGGAAGTAATCTGGAATGCACATAAATTTAAAAAACAACTATATGTTTACCAAAAAAGGACATATATTGTAGAAGTTATGATCTAAAATCCATAGGTTCAATACTAAAACCCTAAAATTGCCTAAGCACTAACTAAAATGTATTTGTAAAAATTATTTTCCACATCATAAGGTGTGCAAATATGAGACCAAATTTATTAGATGCAAAGTGAATATTTATTTTAGTAAATATTAACTTTAATTAAATATTACCTTCCTAATAATACAAACACATTATAGTGCATATGCATTGTAAAACATATTCGATATTTAACATAAACATTATTTAAATTTGAATTTAAAAAATCAAGTATTTTGGATAAAAAATGGATTGGATTCCAAAGCCAAAGGCTTGGCCATGTCAATCTATAGCCAAGTCAAGAATATTGATATAAAACAAAAATAATACAACTATATTTGGAAAGAAGAGAGGATGTCCATCACCAAATAAACTATGCATTCTAAAAATTATCACCATGACAATGGACATCCTCTCTTCTTTCCAAATATATGATTTTTATAATTTATAGACTATTTAAAGGGTTCAAACTATGTTGATTTCTAACTATACCTTTTTTATGCCACTACATGTCATAAATATACATGCCTATTTATGTTTATATAAATTTTTTTTCATTGATACAAGTACAAATAAAATATATGGTCACAAACTAGACATAATTATACACGCATTCAAAAAATAATCAATTTGCATTTTTTGAGGTAATTTAGGGGGGCCACATGATCAACTATCCATTTTTAGCATTTTTAGGATCTATTTACTTGAAAAATTAATAAAAAATATTGATTGAAAAAAATATAGGTCACAAACTATAAGATCTTATCTAAATATTTGCCAGAGGGTTTCAAATAATATTAAACAATGCTAAAAAAGGTAGGCTACACACCTGTCTATCTACTCTATTTAATAATAATAATAATAATAATAATAATAATAATAATAATAATAATAATAATAATAATAATAATAATAATTCCTCTTCAAATTTTAGATGTTTGACTTGGTTATGCTTATTCATTTTTTAAAAAAATTGTGTTTTGGAAACTAGACTAAAAATGCTACAATTCAAGCTGATATACCATCTTCAAATTTTGAGTGTAGCCATTTCAAATTATCTATAGAAGTTCAATTTTTTGAAATTTTAAGAAAATCAAATCCATGGTTAGGCCCCTTTTTGTCCCCCAACTTTGTGAACTTACCCCATAAAAATATCTATCACAACATTAACTACTTATATACCATAATATGACCTATAATCAACATGGCCAATAAAGAAACAAATGGAGGAAATAATGGAGAAATTCATTAGCGATCATGGGGCCATAATGGAGAAAATCCTCATCAAAGATAAAATTATAGAAGAGTATGAGGAGAAACTATTGGGTTCAATTTTGGGATAAAATTAGAGAAAAAAGTGAATATAGAGTGAAAATAGACATATAATGAAAATCCATGCAAGAGGTATCTACCTATTTTGCATATTCTACTAGTTGGTTCTTATAGACCCAATAACATAAGAAAGCATTTGAGGATATGGAGATGCATCTTAGTATTGCCTCCACTAGCTTTGATGCCAACAAAATTCATTCCAAGGAAGAGGGGGACAATTGGATAAGTATGTAAAATTAATAAAAGAAAAAAACATAGTGCATACTTATTTTTCAAGACATGGAGGACTATGTAACTCTATGAAACACCCAAATGGTGAAAATGGAAATTCAGATAGCTGGCCATGAACAATACCTCTAAATATTGGAGGGTTCATAAGTTTGAATAGATGTGGTGATGCTGGCTAAGGAAGACACTGTATTAGAATATAAAATATCTGACACCAAATCCATACTATTGAATTAATTTTGTTTTGAAGTATATTGTGGAAAATATGAGAAACATTTACCCAAAGAGGGGTGATTCACATAAGTAGAAAAAAAAATTTAGAATTTTTTTAATTATGTTAAAAAAATTTGTGTTCACAGTACCTATTAGGATTGTTCAAGAGTTATCTCAAGGATCAGATAAAGACATAAAATATAGGAAACTATTGGCATTATTTTTCAACATCATATATTACTAGCATAGATTCATCTTAGAACTTCCAACTTGTAACATCTCCACTAGGATTTACTTAGAAAAATATGATTTTTTTTTTGAATTTAATCAGTGTATTATTTCATTAGATTGCACCACAAAAATATAATTAGTGATCCAAAGAAAAAACTATAAGTTTTTTAACTTTTAAAATAAGAATGTAAGATCTACCTATTATAGATCATTAGCATCATATGAAACAAGACATAACTAAATACAGAAAGTAATTATAGATTTCTAGCCATGGTTGGTGCAAGCATATAAACACTTTTATCGATGTACAATAAGTAAATAATTACATTTCATCAAAGATAATGTTTCAATAATACTAAACACAATACATGACATAAGATATAAGATACATGGCTCCATAGAGCATGCATTTTCCAAACTCCAGTATCTATGGCAATCTCAAGTGTAGTCTCCAAATAAGTACTATTCTGGGGAGTTTGAGAATTATCTGAGTGATTTTAGACACCAATCATGAACCATAAATCCACCACACAATCCCCCATTAGGAAATGACCCTCTTTTCACAGATGAGTAGATAGTGATGGTACAAGAATCCAGAGAAATAATCTAGTACCCATGTGATATATGATTTCTAAAAGCATGAAGTGTACCATAAATAAATAAATTCTAACATGATATCACTCAAACATGTAAATAATACATATGAAATGACAATGTCTAACTAACATTAGTTTAGACAAAGTTTTAAATAATTATTGATCTCTAGGATCAGTTAAATTCATACACAACACTTGATCAGATTACCTTCATCTAACATTGATAATGCTAATAAGATAGTAAAGTCCATCTCACTTCTTAATTAGTACCAACAATGCAAGATTTGTTTAATATAAATATAACCAATAGATTTATACATATTACTTCTTACTAGTAGGCATAAAACATGCTAAACATAAGAATAATAAAAATGCATACATTTAGTCTGTCAAAAATATGAATGAATCTCCACTATATGATTTATCACATAATAATAAGAATAACAAGTACAGTTTATACCAATCAGATATAATATATATTTAGATTGCATATTTCTAATTTTCATAAGTAGATATAAATATATAGTACATTCTATGTCATATAATAATATCACAATCCATCATTTTTATGTACACACTACTCAATTTTAATAGCCAATCATAATAAAGAAAGTTATAATTCTCATGAAAACATAATCTTTCATTTAGACAACTAATTATTTTATTAATAGACTACATTCATATAGGTATAGTTTCAAGTCCCTCAAAATCCTATGACTTATTTTTATTTATACAGATATAGGTGCACCTCTATATGTTGTATATGCATATGAGTATCTAAGTCATCATATCTATATTTTGAATTTTACCACACATTTTTTCATACTAAATATATTTAGAATATGTACCACATATAAGTACTCAAAGAATATATAAATACTATTTTGTTACATTGATAGTAACTTCTATTTTCTATTCATAAATTATTAATTAAGGTCTATCACTAGAATTTAACATTTTTCAAACCCTTATTCTTATTCAATTATTTCCAAGTCATGATACAATTATGACAAATAGAGGATGCATTTCATGATGGTGAGCACCTTCTAATAGATATAAGACAAACAGAGGAAACCTTTCAAGTGAACACCTTCTAATAGATCAAAGATACAAAGGCAACTCAATAGCATTCCATGGAGTATATTCTATCTTATGAGAACTTTGGAATATGGTATGGAGTTCCATCAAAGAATAATTGAAAGCATATTTTTGTTAGATAGATAAAAGAGTCATAAACACCCTAATAGGCATGTATGTAAGATGTGGAAACATACGAAAGGTAGGATATAGATATGCAATTCATGGTTATGATGAGGATGCTCTCAAACTTTTGAACTGATGTAACATTCTAAAATGTTCCCTGACCATGTAATCTTAATTTGTTTTTAATTTCCATGTCACCATGTAGGTTTAGTGGATGATGTCTTGAAGTAATTCAATCACATGAGTGACTCTTATGGCATTATGTATGAGGAAGCTATAAAAATTTTCATCAAAATGCTAATTAAACTTGTGGTGATTTTATAGATGTGGTAGATCAAATAATAATATAGGGCTATGAGTATTTACAAAACTCTCATTTTTGAGCTAAATCCTAAAAATGATACACCTTATGTTCTTTTGTTAGACATCTATGCAAAAGTGGGGTGATGTTGAAAAAGTAAGAAGGTTGATGAAAGATAGAGGAATAAAAAATAAACCTAGATGTTGATGGTGTGTGTGTGTGTGTGTGTGTGTGTGTGTGTGTGTGTGTGTGTGTGTGTGTGTGTGTGTGTGTGTGTGTATTTGGGCATGTTTAACTATTTTGATTATACTATATTATTCTATAGTTTTTTGTTTTTATGATTAGAAGAGAAGCTCATCTCATTAGTCATCCATGATGATCAAGTAGGTTGTGAATTATAAAATATAATGGTTTTTGATAGACTTGTACTCTTTATATGCAAATCATGCCATCTACCAAGGTTTTTGCTAAATGCAACTTCTTACTTGTGCAATCTCATGGTTTTGATAACATGCAACATATGATAATGGTTATCCTATCTAACTCTTAGGTGACCTCTCAAGATTTATTTACATGATTTTTAATCCAATAAATAGTCATTTTTAAACCGTTTCTATGTACTCCCAATTCACAATAGATTGGGGTATAGTTTCATATATTCACATAATACAACAGTCTATAATTTAACAATTTTAGCCCATACATAAATGCATTATCAAAATTAAGTTTTTAAAACATAGATCTCCATACGTTACTCATACAGTCCTGATGTGGCATTTGATTTAATGTACACATTTTTTTCTTTAGATTCTAAATAAATAACATTGTCTACCTAGTAGAATATTGAGATGGCACTATCAAAATATCTTCTTTCCTTTCTTTTACATGCTTTGTTTAGCTCTTTTTCTCTCCACTTACACCCCAAAATTCCTTCTCTCTCTATACACACTATTATAACTTATCTTATACTTCTACAACACCAACTTCCCTTCTTATTTTTTTCATTGCATGCCTTTTTCTTTCTTTTAAAGCTCTTCTTTAAAACTCACCAATCTTTTTCCAAAAAATGTCAATCCTTGATTTATTCATTTTTCTTCTTTTACTATTTATATTTTTTTCTAATTTGGCTAAAGCATGTTTTAATTTTTTGTTTTATTCATTTTATTCCCTAATTATAAATAACCATTAAAATTGCTAATTATAACACAATACATTACAACCATTTTATTTTTTAATTAGTATATGTAAATGATTATTATGACTTACAGATGATATGAATAATATAGAGTCAGCGATATTATTTTAAATGTAATTGGTATTTCAAACAATTATTATACTAATCATAATAATATCATAACAACGTAATCATTTTTTATTACTATGTTATTTAGATGATCTAATGTCTTTTGTTATCTATTCATAATACGGTGTTAAGACATATAATGGTATTCCCAATCAGCTTAAAGATAACCTACCAATGTTCTCAAACATTAATAAGATATGATGGTTAATCTAGATGCAGTAGTAACTAGATACTAATCACACAAATTTACATTTTCAAAAAAACATTAATAATCATGAATTCTATAACATGACATAAACATACTGCATATTATACATCCAATCTATATATAATATCCACAATGTATCCACACAATATCAATTTCACATAAGCATTAAACTAAAATAATACACAAATAACATGCACAAACAATTATCTAAATGCAAAAAACATAAAAGTATAGTAATTTAGAAATTCAACCTATGCATATAATGTGTACTATTTAACATGGTGTGTTCATGGGTTCTAGCCATTCCTCTATAATCGCCCAACACCTCCATCTACATTATCCTCTCCAATGATGCTCTACCTATTTCATGCTCTAAGGGATGGATCTTTGTTAAGTCAAACTCATGACAAGAAGGTAGTTAGCCCATATATATATATATATATATATATATATATATATATATATATATATATATATCACTGTAATACTTATGAGATGTGGGTGAGTTGGTAAAATAACTTGATTATTTAAAGCTCCACCTAAATTCAAATATCATAATGGTATTGGTGGTTGGATGTGGCCATTTCATTGGTATTAGGCTGGTTGTGATTGTTTCATTAGTATTAGGCTAGTTATTGTTGTTTCATTAGTATTAGTCAGTTGTGACCATTCATTGGTATTGGTTAGTTGTGGTCATTGATGGTAATATTGTAACTAGTTCTTTCTCATATCAAAAGGTTTGTATCTATCTAAAAAAATACTACACTGTAATGATAAATCAATATGATCACAATGTAAGGAATATACAATACATCTAGTTTATAACAATGTAATCATGTAATTAAATAAATATTCATCTATCTCATATTAGCATATGACTTACAACATAGTTAATAATAATCAAATCAAATTCCAACTATAAAAATACATGGATATTCAATTAAATTTGCTTAGTGATAAATCTAGATGTAACCTCTTTCTCTCATAAAGTTGGTCATCATCTTGATGACACTTATCCATACATTAGTTTTAAATTAAAAACATTATTTGATAGAAAAATAACATATGATGATGCATCAAATCTAGTAAATAATTATAGAAATTACCTGTAGAGATCATCATAGTCATCCCAAGTAGAACTATTCTTAGAGTATTGGTCTCACAAGACCTTGCATTATGACATCTCTCTATTACACAAATGAAGTTTTTGAGTGTTAATTACTTTGATTGGTTCTACCATGACTATCCTAGGATCCAAAACCTACAAATCATTCCAATCCAACAAATGTGAAGGATCAACTATATTTATTTTAATATAAGAAACATGGAAGACATTATGTAATAGAGCTAGGGATGTTGGTAATGCAAGATTATAAACTATAGGATTGACCACTTCCAAAACATTGAAGGGTCCCACATATCTCAATAATTTTTTTACTAAATTATTAAATTCAATCAATCTCTTCTATGACTTACCTCACAAAAACACTTTATCACCTACTAAAATTGTCTATCTATTCTCTTTACATAAGCATAACTCTTCTACCTATCATTTCCTTGACCAATCTTTACCTAATTAATTTAAATTGATCTTCCATTTTTAAGAGCATATCAGAGTCCAAAGACTACCCTATCTTCCAACCTATCCCAACTAATTGGCGTCCTACACATTCTTCCATATAATACTTCAAATGGTGCCATCTTCAAATTTGATTGGTATGAGTTATTGTAAACAATTTCAACCAATAATAGATAATATTCCCACTTGTACAACTTATCCATGCAATACATATGAAGAATATCCTCTAACACATAACTAACTCAATCAGTCTAACCATCAGTCTATGGGTGATATGCAGTGTTAAAGTTTAATTGCATACTTAAATATAAATTTAGAGTTACCCAAGTTTTATAAGTCATCTTTGGATCATGATCTAAAGTTATCTTCTCTATAAATCCATGAAACTGATAAAACTCCTTTACAAACCTCTTTGCAAGAGTAGGTGGATCATTTTTCAAATTACCTCATATAAAATGAGCTCCCTTAGTTAGCTTATCAACTATAACTAAGATCATGTCATGCTTGTTTGATGACAATGGTAAATCTTGGATAAAGTATATATTGATCATCTATCACTATCATTCTAGTATGTCATGTGGATATAAGAATCCAGTTGGATGCACATGTTCAATTTTTACTCACTGACATTTCAGATAATGTGACACAAAGTCAACTATATAAATTTTAATTCCCTTCCAAAAATAAAGTGGTATAAGCCATACCATGGGCTTGGTTACTCTTGGATGTCCTAAATATGGGGTATTATGTAGTTACTTTAGTAATGTGCTCCTCAAATTCTCTTGATCTAATACATACATCGTTCTATTTTATCACAAAAGGACATTGTTCTATAATATAAATCTTTTATATCTATGATTTTAAGCATTCCCATATAATGCTTTCCTAACCTGATCATAGAATTCATCTCCTAGAAAGAACTTGATCACTTGATCCCTAAAAGGACTCTTGATAGTAGCCATCACTTCTATGTACTTCTTAAAACTCAGAGCATCAACTACACTAATTTCCTTGCCTTTGAAATAATTGATATCAAATTCATAGTCAAACAAGAACTCTAGCTAGTGTCTCTAATGAGCATTCAAATTTAGTTGGGTGAAGATATACTTAAGTCCCAAGTTATCCATTTTGAGCTAAAATAGTTTTCCCAACAAATAATTCCTCCAAACATATAAAGCATGCATAATTATTGAAATTTATAGGTCATGATGGGCATAGTTCACCTCATAAGGATTCAACTTCCTTTATTCATAGTCTACCACTACACCATCGTGCATAAGGACTACTCATAGTCCATTCCCAAATGCATTTATGATCATAAAAAATTGACCATTAGGATTAGGAACTCTTAGTGATGGTGTTGAATTAATCCTCTCTTTCAATTCTTGAAAAGCTACTTCACACTTTTCTGACTAAATAAAACTTTGGTTCTTTCATCGTAGATAAGTAATCATATTAACTATCTTAGAAAAATTTGGAATGAACTTCCTATAATAGCCTACTAATCCCATGAAACTTCTCACCTAATAGACATTTTTTGGTGTTGGCCACTCCATAATGACTATTATCTTTATTGGATCTACTAAAATACCATTTGCAAAGATAATGTGTCCTAGATATGACACTTTCTATTAGAAAAATACACACTTAGACAACTTACCATACAACTTGTGCTTCTACAACCATTGTAAAACTAGCTCTAGATGTTGAAGATGCTCTTATACATTCTTAGATTATATAATAATGTCATCAAGAAATAAAAAAATGATCTAAATAATCTCTGAACAAACTATTAATGAGATTCATAAATGTTTTTAGAGCATTTGTCAACCCAAATGGTAACACTATCAAGTCATAGTGTCCATATCAAGTTTTAAACATTGTCTTTTAAATATCCTCATCTCTTATCATTAGCTGATGATATCCTCTTTAAGTTTATTATTATAAATGACTATTTCCCCTCATATTTGATAAAAACATCATCTATATGAGGTAGTGGATACCTATTTTTGATATTTGACCTATTCAACATTCTATAGTCAATGAAAATGTCAAGAGTACCATCCTTTTTGACAAAGACAAATGATGCACCCAATGGTGACACACTTAGCCTAATCAACCCCTTTGATAACAATTCCTAGAGTTGAGCTTTTAATTAAACCAATTCAATGGTTGTCATCCTGTATAGTGATTTAGACTGTGGTTTTGTTGGTTCCCAACTTTACACCTTGTTGGTCCTAATTATGCATGGGTTTTTGAGTTGCAAGTAAAGGATGAGAATACCCCAAGAGAGTGTCTTTATATCTAGGGAAGAGGGTGTTATCATCAACTCAATAGGGTTAGATGGTGGCTAGAAGGAAGCTTACTACAGATGCAGTTGGATTCTAGCATCTTTTGGCTCTACCTGGGCCAAGGTGTGAGTACCTAGGGTGTAGCTTGGAAAGGGGGAAAGGGTTTTTAATGAAGGGTTTTCCGTAGGACTAGGAGCACATGTGAAACTCTGAACAAGACATAATCAAATGCACATATGGAGGTTGTCACATAGGCTAAACAAATGTCATGAAGTAAATAAAATCTAATAAAAGTAAAGGTAGATGGTGGGAAGTGGTTATAGCTTCCATGCTTTCAAAGAATGATCAAAGTAGATGTAGGTAGATGGAAAAGGCAATGCTATTTATTTGGAATAATAGGGTCAAACACTCTTCATATATACAAAGGTAGGGTATATCTAAGCGTAAGAGACATGTAAAATATGCAATGAGATAAAATCACTTGCATGTCGACCCACTTTAGAACAATCAAAGGAAGGTGAATCTATGGGTTAGGATAGGGTAGGAAAAGATTTTTCAATTAATAGAAAATAATGTTGAGGGTTAAAGAATGAGCACAAATAAATTTAGTAAATTGCTATATCATCTTTACCAACAAATGCATTGCAGATTAAAAACAAATTAAATGAAATCATGAAAAAATGATCCTCAAAGTCTAAAAAGTAATACTATGAATAATCCTTCAATAATTCCTTCTAACTAAATCTGTGAGCCCAAGACTACCCTTAAAAGGCTATCAACACCCTAATCCAAAATATTAAAGCAAAAAGGATTTTATAACCTAGATACAAACTCTAAATGACTACCATAAAGATGAATACACTAGATAACCAATCTACTAAGCATGTAAAATAGAGCATTGCACTTCAACAATAGGAAGAGAATGAAAACCATGGACAAATTTTATTAATGAATTGAATGGAATTGAATGCAATGTGTTTTGAATAACATATGGCCTAATACTATGTAAGAAAATTATATAACAAGGGAGAAATATCTAATGCTCTCAAAGCTTGCCAATAATTTTACTACAAAAATCAATTTGGCACTAGAAAGACTACACAAAGAGAATCTTTGAGGCTATAGATCTTGACTCAAAATTTATATGACCATTGTAAAGGGATAGACCCCCTTACTTATAAAATTGAGATAAGCCTAGCATATTCCTAAAGATGCTCCAGCTAGAATTTTTTTTCAAGAGATTGGAGTCTATTAAAATTTGTAACAAATATGATTCCTCATATATGTTTATGCTCCTGTGATGATTTCAAGATTGATCCTCTACTTCAATAGAATATTTCTAGTTATCCACATGAAGGAAGATCTCATAAGGGACAAAACAAAACCTTTGTCCACTTACAAAATAGACAAAAATGTCCCTTTCTTATCCACATGAACATACAAAGACTAAGTGAAAGGGATGCACCACTAATGGGCTACGTATAATAGTTTCCCAATGAGATAAATGAAGAAAGAAGGGAGGGAAGTGAATAAAGAAGTGCTAGCTTAGAAAAACCAAAATATCTAGTTATATTCCAAAGTTGATCTGGATAACAAAATATTTTTCCAACTTGTTCCTATACATTTTATATCCTTCTAGCATAGGGTAAGATTTCCTTGCTCTGGGCCTTCTTGATAATAGAAATTTACTTGGTATTCTTTAAGTTACGTAGCATTATTTTCAATCATGGTTTGCTTTCATCCGATGAGATCCTTAAAATGGTCATAAGACTTCTCAAGTGACACCAACTGCTTTATTTTATTAGCATCAAAGGACTCTTATGGTGAATCAATGAGGATTTTTAAAGAAGTGTGTGTTATCTCTTCCTCCAAATCACTTGCACCATCAAGGCTTACATTCTTCTAAGTGTAGCATCTTGATCGTCTCCTTTCAAGTCAAAGATTCCATCTTTGAGCATCACCAATTGATGCTTGATGGCCAGTTGACATTCTTTGGGCTTCTTGTCATCATTTGGATCAATGATCCTTTTTTCTATCAAAGTATTTATGCCCATTTTGTAAACCTCATACATTTTTTGTTGGACTTTTTTTCCAATTCTTAATGTTCATCTCATAAATAAAAATTTGGGCATCAAACTCCCTCTTATTATCCACTATATTATTCAAGCATTTCAAAGCTGAGTGGACTACTTCTTTAGCTCTAGTGTGTGAATCCTCTTTCCATTTTTCTATTACCCTTCCTCTAGATTTTAAGTCATCAATTGAGTCAAAATCAAATGAATCTAATGAGAAAAGAGGATAATTTAGAGTAATACTGGTAGTTGAAGATATTGCCTTAGGCTCACTCAGTAATTTTTGTATGTAATAAACCATAGCCTAATTTTGTGCCTTTAATTCCTCTATTTTGTCTTTGTCCTTATCCATTTGATGAGCCATCATGTTTACCAAAACTTGTGAGCTGTGATTTAGCTTAGTCCTTGATGGCTCCCATAGTTTGTAGCTATAAATAGTATAACTCTCAAGGGGAGCATATTTATTTAAATAATCTTATGGGGGGATGGATATCTCCACACTTATTTCTCTTGTGATAGTGAATGTGGTTCTAGATTGTGTCTTGGCCTTCTTGAGGGGTTTGGCCTTATACACTTGAGTGATCTTTACTATATCAATTTCCCAAATTTTGATCATTATGTACTTTTATTTGACTTGTTCCTTGACTTAAACAAGGAGTATGGTTCAAATTTAGATTGATGTAGTGGACATTGATGTAGGCCTTGAGATAGTTAAAGGTGGTGTCATCAGAGTACCTGGTGTAGGAATTTCCATAGGAATGGGTTGTGGACTTAACATAAACTGTTCAATTTCTTTGTCACTTTCCAAAAACTTTCCACCTTCTTTGTTTGCTCTAGGTCTTCCTTCAAGTTTTGGCTCTACTTACTCTAATACATAAAAATATGGCTTGAATTGGTGAGTCTCCTCAAGTCATTTCTCAATGGAGCTCCCTTTTACTATAGATTGACTAGAAGGTTTTAAAATTGCTTCATCTTATTTATTCACTTGAGCTTCACATAGAGTTGAGTCTATGGTGGTTTTCTTATTACGTTCAGGAAAATATCCACCTATCATGGCTTATGGAATTTTATTCTAGATTGCATCATGAAATTTGATGTGAGGAAGGAGACCTTGAGGTGCTTCAATTGAGGCAAAACTATCTGAAGTAACCTCCTCAACACCTTTATTGGATTAGTCCAATTCCTTATTTATCTCTATATGGGTGGGGGTACCCATTTTTAGGTTTGATTCCCCACCTTTTTTTGTACTTGCCTTCTCCTTTGATGCTAAACTTGACACCTTTGAAGGGTAAAGATAATTGATGATACTTCTGGAGTTTATTGTGGGCCTTCTTTTTTAACCACCACTTTAGGATTAGTGGTGACTTAAATGTTATACTCTAGCTCCACCTTAGATTTCTCATTAGATTTATTCATTTCTTAAACATTATCAACTTTATACTATCCCTCAACTTCACGTTGATTATCTTGGCCCAATGGTTGGGTGATGACATTTTCAACAAATGTTTCTATGTCTGATGAGATTGTTTCTTTTTCTTGAGGGGCTTGAACTTGAGTGGCAAATTCAACCCTAACTTGAATAACATATTCAAAATAAAGAGGATCACTTGAGGCTAGAATTTATTCCTCATTACCTTAGCTTTCACTCCTAAATGACACTCATCTATAAATAAACTAACCATTGGGAACCTTACTGGGGTCTAGGGTCTTTCCCTCAAAGTTCTCTACCTAGTTTTCACTTGTGGAGGAGTGAATGCTCATTGTTTCTTCATAACCTCAGTAATGGGCCTCTTTTCATTTAAGTCTTCTTATTCTTCTTCACTCATAACTCTTAACCTTTTAGAATATGAGGATTGATCCTCTTTTCTTTTCAAATAAATTTTCTTAGAAGGTAGGTCCTTGAATACAACCTCCTTCCTTTTCTTAGGACTCCCAATTGGAGGGTGTAGAGTCCTCTTGAATATTTTTCGATTGGTTTACTCTACCTCTTTTTCACCTCCTATCTTCCTTAAGTAAGTCAATGGAGGAAGGAAAACTATTGGTTGTTATGTTGGTAGAGCTATAGGTGAAGCAAGTGGAACAATAATTAGATTGACTATTAGGATGGCTACCAATATGTATGGTACCATTGGGGCTCCCTCTAAGGCAATGTATATTATGGTGGCATTGGCCAATGAAACCTACCTAGTGTAGATATTATCCCAACTCTCAGTCAAACTTGCTAACTTTGAGAAAGACAGTCCCTCCATAGACTATGATACGGATATAGACTCCACATCAATTGGTTTGTTGAAGTCAATATCACTAACCTTTCTTTTTCCCTTTCCCTTTGCCACTAGTGGTGGAGCCAAGGGAAAACCACTATAAACTAAGAGTAAACCCTTCAAATCCTAAAATTTTCTCAGTTCCCAGAGGGCAGGGGCATCATAGGCACTAAGATCAATCCCATGTTCCTTCAACCATTTGAAGGTTCTTCTCATGATCTCTACAACCCTCCATAGTATGGAATCATTTTCCATAGTAGTGAAGTAAACTTATGAAATGGCCTAGGTTCAAATATTGGACATATTGTAAACTATAGATAGTATCTTCTTATCATCATTCATGTCCTTTAGGATGGGATCAATATTATAAGTGATGAATTATTGCACTATTACTCTTATAAGGTCTAGATTTTTGACATCTTCTTTGATAGTGTAAATGAACTAGATGTACTCATAATGTGATTGATGCAAAATCACACATGTTGTTGTGTTCACCCACTATCTGATATTATGGTTTGACCTGGGTGGAATCTTACCAATCACATAGTGACCCATCTCTTGATCCAATCCCTTGGCCTTGGTAACAAAAGGACATGAATAATGTCTAATTTCAACCAAAAATTTGAAGGGATTATTCACCTTCTTTATTTTCATCATTTCATAGCATTTTACAGATCAACTCCATCACTTCTAATTGATCATCTAGGTATCTCTATAGCTTATATGGAGACCCCAAGAATCCACTTACTCTGATATAAGTGAACATTCTAAGTTGAATATACGAGGTTTCATACTTATTAATTGTTTCTCTGGACACTTTAGACATCCTGTTAAGGCTTCTTAGAGGATAGAAGACACTCATCATATTATTGAAGAAACAATTATAAAATTTATAGAAGTTTTTTTAAAATCCATCTAGAGTTATTTCTGGATACGTCTCATATATCCTCATTCTATTGGGATTTCTTGTGAGCCCATGGAATGCCCTATTATGTAATAGGCTATACATTAGGTAGGAGGAAATGTGGAATGTACTCATGAACTCCTCTTTTGAGTGGATTACAACTTGAAGTTGTGTCATTTTTCTGTAAAGGTTGTCACTTAAAATGGTAACCCAATCTAACTTCTTTTATTGCTCCAACACAAATTAAAATTATGAACATCCAATTCTCAAACTTCTCTACTATGGGCATCCCATAAATTTTGGATAAAATGGAAATCATATACTAGGGAAATTCCTTAAATTCAACCACTTTCATATTATTAGTCATTCTTGACACCTTTTGCCTTTGTTTGACCATCTAACAGGAGTTGACAATGTCCCATATTGTTTTGTCATTTTTGTCTGCATACTCTTGGCAATCCTGTAGGGAAGGTGTGATACTTTTAGGCTAGGGAGGAATCCAAAGCATGGTACTAAGGGCCAAAAGAGTGAAAGAGTAAACAACTGATTGAATTCTATTGACAATAGTCTTAGTATCTAGTTGATACACTCTAACACATGCAATTACTAGTTCTAGGTATGGGGAAGCTAAGGGAAATGCTATTGCAGGGGCGATATAACTCATGCCAATATTTGAGATTACTAGTGGAGGGTTTGGTTTCTATAAGGCATTCAATAAAGCTACAAATTCTAAACACAAAACATTTGTATGCTTGATTCCATATAAAATAGAAATGATGTTGCTTTTCACAGATGTTGAAGAAAACACCATTGTTTCCTAGATTTCTAGTGCAATACTTTAAAATTAAATGAATTATTCACTCTAATCACCTTTGAAATACATTTAAACCATGTTAAAGGATATAATACAAGGAGATAAAAGAACACTTACTGATAATATGGAGGGTTGTATGTAATTGAAGCTAAAAATCTTTGAAGAATTCACCATAATCACTCACTAGATAGAGAACTTTGATGCTGCATGTCATTAGGGAACATAGATAGCTTGAATATGCAAGTAGAATATATGAATGCAAAATTTAAACATGAGTGAAGGCAAATGACTTAGTTATAATCATTTGTATTTCAAATTAGGGTTTCCATTGATGCTTTGAAATATAATGTCTATTTACCAACAACCCCCTAGAGTCATTTGAGATTTTTTAAAAGAAGGATAATGTGAAAATGTTTCCTTCATGTTGTGGAATCATCCTTAAAAAATGTGGATATATATAATCAAACTTTACATTCTAGTGTTTTTTAGGCCTTCGAGGACTATTTGAACCTTACCCACGAAAAGGTAAGTGAGACAATCCTAAAAAAGAGATTGAAGCTTGTAAAACCTCGAGGACCTACCATGTGTCCAACTTAGATGCTAGCTCAGACTCTTAGCTAACTTTTTACCTTTGTAAAATCTTTCTTGATAGAGGGAAGGGTGCAAGATCTTTTGATCCTAGAAAATGCACTCATTATTGGTAAAAGGAAATGAACAAGTCATTACCTTATAAATTTAATGAATTTGACGTAGGCATTTTCATGGGATAAAGTCTTAGGAGCCCCCTAAGATAACCACATCTTTCATTTGATCATTGGCAAATTCTTCACCTCAATCACCAAAACACGTTTAAGATGCAACATTGTAATTTCATCTGGGGTCCCAAAAATTTTCTCCTTTGAGCACAAGGAAATAGTTCAATGTATTCAAAGAGACTTTTATACATTTCTATCCTTTCACAATGAATCTTCCCACCATGAAATCTATTATTTCAAATCATTAGTATAACACAGGTTCACAAGGCTCTCATAAAACTTGGAAAATCAACAAAATACATTGAACAAAGATATCAAAACATAATAGATTTATAACCTCCCAAATATTTTGACACTAAATAGGGCACAAATTACTTGGTATATATTTTGGTTCCAACATTGGCTCTTTTTTAGGGATGTGTACCCTTAATAGGTACATAAAGAACACCATACCAAATCCTTATCCATTGGGCCATGGAGTCAAAGAGTTTACAACAAAGGCAAGGAAAACACACCATGGGTGAACAAAGTTATAATAAGGCATCTAAAGACTACAAGGAAGGAAAAGGAAAAAACACAAGTTGTACAAACACAACCCTAAATAGGGAAACAAAACACCAAGGGACTATACAACATGTACATATTTACACAGGCTAGCATGGACTTAATCCAAAAAGTGCTTGAGGTGTCTACCATTAATTGGAAGCTCTAATATTTCTCCATCAAGATCTCTGAGATAAAATGTGTGGCTCCCCATTTGATAGTCAATAGTGTAGGGACCCATCCATAGGGAATAAAATTTACCATGTTTTCCCTTATCTTCATGTTTACTATCCTATAGTAGGACCATATCACCAATTTGAAAAGCTCTTAGGGTGACCTTTTTATGAAAAATCATTTTGAGCCTCTCCTTGAAAATTAAGTTTGTTTCATGAGCTTGTCTATGAGATTCATCAAGATCTACAATCTAGTTGATTCTTTCCTTATAGTAGTTTACTTCTCCTTCATCTTCAGTTATCTATTTTATAAATTGGTAAGTAGGTAATTGTAGATCAAGGGATAAAACAAATTGAACTCCATAAATAAGCTCAAAGGGCTTCTTCCAGTATACCTTTTAGGAGTCAACTTGTTAGCCCATACAATAAACTTCAATTTCTCACCCCATTTCCTTTTGTTGGAATCTAGAGTCTTAATAATATTTAATAAATTCTTATTACTAGACTTGGCCTACCTATTTACTTACTGATTGTGATTGGAGGAATATGTTATATCAATCCCATAATTTTCACCCAATGCCACTAATTATTTTTCTCTAAAGCACATGATTTGTCATAGATAATTTTGACTAGAACTCTAAACTGACAAATCACATTATTTAAAAGGAAATCAATGACTACATAGTGGGTTGAATTTATCATAAGGGTTTCTTTAACCCATTTTGTGAAGTAATTAGTTGCCACTAAGATCCATTTGTGACTAGCACTTGAAGCATCTAATATTTAACCCATGAAATCCATTCCCCACTATCTGAAATATCCGTCAATAGAAATTGGATGTAGGGGAAGTGATTTGGATGTTTTCATTTTCCCAGAGAAACATTGGCACTCTTCACATATCATTACCATAATAAAAACATCTTTGAATAGAGTGGGACTCCAATAACCAACTCTCAAAATCTTGTGTGCAGTGACTTTGGGAGCAAAGTGACCACCACACACACCACTATGTAACTTTTTATCTAATTTGGAAATCTCATGTTCTACTAAGAACCTCAAGAGGACACCATCTGGGTTCTTCTAAGCCATACAATCCTATAATATAAGATACTTCTGAGATATTAACTTTAAGGTCCTCCTTTAATTTTTGTCTAAGTGGGGAGGATAATTCAAAGTCTTCAAATAATAGACTATATATTTATACCATAGAGATTGATTGTACTTGGATATAGGGATAACAATAACCCTTATATATTATTCACATCTACATCATGTAAGTTGGCTTTAGTCAACATCTTGGTGAGACCCATGCCTCTAACTAGCTTAGTAGTTTGTATCTCTAGGTCATATTCTTGAGGATTATTGACCCATAGACATTTTTTGTCAATGGTTTCATTATGAGTTAATATGTCCTTCACCATAGTGTGATTAACATAGGCCATGACCATTAAACTAAAAATGAAAGATCTAAACTATTTGATAGCCTTTAAGAGAGCAAAATCTTGTTTTTCCATTATGGTATAGTTTAGCTTAGATCCATATAATTCCTTGATGAAAAAGTCAATTGGCTACTCATGACCTTCATCATTCTTTTATAGCAGTACTGTGGCAATAATATCTTTAGATACAAACAAAAAATATAGAAATATTTTATATAGTTAGGTCTAGAAATCACTAGGGTAGTTTTCAAAGCTACCTTCATGTACTAGAATGATTTGGTATCATTTTCCTCCCACCTTATAGTTTGATATTTTTTTTACATTGAAGTAATGGGTAGAGTAATCTCTGAAAAATTAGAAACAAATCTTCTAAAAAAGTTAATTTAGCCAAATAAATATTGAATACTTTTCTTGGTCTATGGGATGGGTACCTTGTCAATGGCCTCTACCCTTTTAGGATCTATCATTACACCTTGTTTAGACAGAATGTGCCCAAGTATCTTTGCCTTCTATACTCCAAAGTGACACTTCCTAAGATTGAGAGAGATTCCAAACTCTATGCATTTGATAAGCACTTGTTCTAAGTGCCCTAAGTGGTCATCCATTTTTTTTGGAGTATATTGTAACATCATCCTGATATATTGTAATGAATTGGTTGATTAACTTGATAAGGGCTACGCCCCTTACTCTCTATAAGGTGGCACTATCATTCATTAAGCTAGGCATTTAGATATACACATAAGTGCCCCATGGGGTAGTGAAAGCAGTCTTAGACCTTTCAGACTCCTTCACCACTACTTGGTTGTAGCTAGAAAAGCCATCTAGAGTTGACAATAGATCAAAACTAATAACATCTTGAATCATGTTGTCCACATGAGCTAATGGATATTTATCCTTTAGTGAATCCGTTTTTAAATTCCAGAAATAAACATAGAGCTAGATGTCTCCATTTTTATTTCTTATAGGGACTAAATTGGCCACCTATAATGAATGCCTAATGGGTTGAATGATCCTACCATCCCTTAATTTATTCAATTCCTATTGTATCTTTGTGGCCAAGTTGGGATTAATAAGTCATTTTTGGTATAATGGTTTTATATTAGGATTGAGGGCATAACATGCTAGAACAAGTCCTCCCTATAGGCCTTTAGATCTGAATATGACCATGATAAATAGTCCTAGTACTTAATTAAAAGATTGATAAATGCTTCCTTCTCTTTCTTGCTTAGGTGAGTGCCAAGCTAGATTTTCTTTGGATTGTCCTCAGTCCTGATGTTAATCTTAGTAACATCCTTTGATATAGAAATATCTCTAGATTTAATTTTGTCAGCTCCATCAAAAGATGCTTCAAGACTAACCAATCCTCTAGGGATAGTATTAGTCTTCAACTGGATAACTTCTTTTCCATATACAGTTTATTTTCCATCACATACATGTACCATGGAGCAGAAATATGTAATAGTTACTTATAGCTCATATTTATAATGTAGAAACAATTTTATTTGATCATCATCATCAAAGACTTGCCAATGATCAATGTTGTTCAGAATAGAAGGCCTTACTAGCACCTCTACCTCATATTCATAAGAGGGATTTCTATTTTCAACTTTAAACTCTACAACCCTATTTGCAAGTATATTTACCACTTGATTAAAATCTTAGGCATTATATTCAATGTTGAAAACATTGAACCATTCCAAGTAGTCCAATACAATGTTGTGGTACCACTTTAGTCTCTTCTATTTCATGGTGTAAACAACTCAGACCTATTTTACCACTAATTCTAAATCACCCTTGACCAATAACTTTTTGATTCCATATTCATGATTGATTCGGAGGTCAATTATGAGTGCTTCATACTCTGCAATATTATTTGTGCACCCAAAGGATAATTGAAAGGAGTATTTTTTATCTTGGCCATTAGGGGCATAGAAGACAACCCCTGATCCATTTTCAATTTTCAAACATGATCCATCAAAATACATATTTGAGATGGAGTATTCATCCATAATACCAAATTTAAGAAGAAATTAATTGTACTCAACATGCCCCATAAAATTACCTATGTCTGTATCCACATAAAACACTTCATGCAACTGATATTTAAGATATTCTAGGACATGAAGCATTTATGGCTCTTGATTCAGGTGAACCATATTCTCATCTAGAGGTATAGTGGCATAGGATAGGTCCATCTAAACACTACCCCCAATACTATAAGCCCATTTTTTATACAATAACATACCCCATTTTAGTGGATAGTCTACAATAATAATGTCCATACTCAAGAATTATCAAGATATTGTGTAAGTTACACAACCATTCCTTTGACCATGTCAACAATAGGTACTACTCTATAATCCATGTCAAGGCATCATCCATATGCTACATTTATTATTATATAGAATTATTTTATAAAAAAAGTGGTATAATGTTACAAGATGCACCAGATTTAAACATGCAGTTATGGATAATTAAACCATTAATAAATAGGGTGGTATAGAATGGGTCAACATCCATCTGAATCTCTACCAATGTTGTTCCTAAATACACCTCCAAGTGATGTTCAAGGGATTCTGAGGTGGTCTCACTTTCTACATGGGAAGTGGGAGAAGGCTCAGCTTCAACAATCTCATTGGCAGTAATTTTCTCACTGAGTCCCAAATATTCTAAGGCTCTTTTCTTATGCTCTAGAATTCTAAGTAATTCCACAAAGGGCACTATTACTTTCAGTTGACTCAAAACATGGGCCATATCACAAACATGGTATTTAGGTAAAAGAGTGTTAGTAGGTAGACTTGTGACACTTTAATTTAGGATACACCCCTCAAGAATAAGGGGTAAAGAAGTAGGAGAACTAACATTTTTAAGTTCACTCTTAAAGGGAAGCTTCATGGGTTTATATTTATTAGGAATATTGGATAACAAGGGATTTCTATTATTGTCTTAGGTACATTTTGGATTACCATTGTAAGGTTCAGAATAATGCTTGTTGGAATTTGAGACCTCCCTACTCCTTTTGGTCTCTTTCTCTTTTGTATCTGCTTTAGGGTTAGTAGAGTCTTTATCCTTCAAAAGAGTATTTTGATCTTTAATTCTTAAATTTTAATCCTTCTCTTGGGAAATTAATGCGTGGATCATCAATTGCTGGTACTCAACTGATGGAGGTGAATATCCATATTTATCTTTCATCATCGATCTCAAAAACTCAAAATCATGAATAGGAAATTCATATTCATGCATCATATTTATCTCACAGATGAAGTCTAGGGTTGGGACCCTTACCTTTTCAAATGCTCTCCAAAAGGCTTGAATAGTAGTAGCACTCATTATCTCTATAGATGGAGAGGAAACCATCACATATAGTTCATTAATTTATAAAGTAAAACATTCATAGGCTAGAATGTCTTCACAATTAAGAATAGTTGAAGCACTCATAGCTTCCTCTTGGAAGGTGTAACTTTACATCTCATAGAATTCAAAAAAATAAATGTTATCTTCATTAGATGTAATTCAAATCCTTCTACACCTTGACCATCACTATCATATGTATTACATGGAAGATGAGGAAGGAATCTCTTGTCACACCAGTCAATATCAAAGTCAACTCCATTGACCTTTATAGCTAAGAGATCATATACTTCCCTTTCACTTCATTAGTTTTGGTTTTTATCATGATTGCCATCCCTTTCAAGCCCATCTCATTTATCATTATTCCTACCTTGGAAAGCTAGCCAACCTTGATGTTGGTCCCTAGGATGAATTCTTTCCTCTCTCTTGTGATCCATCCTATCATCATGGTTAGAAGAACCCTAAGACAACCCCTTTTCTACTTTGGGCAACTTGTAATAAATTTATTTCATAGTAATAACTATAGTTTTCACAATTTCATCCAAATATACATTCTTATGGGAGGATTGAGGCTTTTCTTGATTCACCAATTTGACATTAACCCTCTTGTTCAAAGGTTTACCGACAACTTTGATATTATTCTATATTTGGATAGCCAAATTAAAGGCCATCCTTAGATTTATGGGAACTTTGTCTCTAAGATAATAGGTTGCATTCTTGTCAAATTAATCATAATATTTTATCAAATAAGTAACACCACTAGGTGTAATGTCCTCTGTTAGCCTTCTCAATACCTTATTTAATCTATAATTAAAATCCTTAACACACTCATTACTATTTTTCTTAAGGTTTTAAAATTCAGAAAACAAGAATTTGGGATCAATGCTATCACTAAATTTCATCTTAAATGCATTTATAATGGCTTTCCATGCATCTATAGATCCATCAGGGAGGGATTTAAACCACTCCCAGTCCTCTTCTTCTAGTGTGTTCATAAAGATCTTTATGCACACATCTTCTAGATCAATTTCATAGTCTTCAATAAAATTTAAGAAAGCTTTTAAATGTTGTTCCCTTGAAATTTAGGCAATATAATTCTAAATTTAATGGGAAATTCATTAGGGAAACCATGAATACTAGTCAAGTTGATAGGTCTAAACCTTGGGATCACAAATGGTCTACGTCTATTACCTAGACCTTGATCTTCTTCTCCATCATTGTCATTGCCTACATCAAACCTCCTTATTCTTTGATCATAGTCTCCCATCTCTGAATTTGAAGATAAATATGAACTAGAGGATAGTTTTGAATGAATACTATGAGGAGGAATTGAAATAGGAGAAATAGAATAATGATTTAAAGGCCTTGTAGGAGGAGAAAGACTTCATCATGGATAAGGAATTGACTTGCAGGGAGATCAGATTTCTCTGAAGTGCTTTGATATCCTTCAACTAGAGGGATATTTTAGAAAAGGGGGTAAATAAAATTGGGGACAAACTATTTAGGTCTTACTTAATTTCTTGAGTTTTGGCCTATAATAGGCTTCGACACTTGTCTCCTTCTAGATGGATATTTTAACTCAAGGACAAGCTTCTTAGATGGATCTTTCTAAAAGGAAGACCTAATGCCCTCTAGATTTTTAGATTTAAATTAGACTCTTTAAGATAGAGAAGAGTACATATAATAGGCACTAATCTTTAAAGTTTTAATGTAATGGAGTCACCACTAGAAGCAAAAACCTTTAGATTAGAACAAACATATCTACTAACAAATAATTATAGAATGAAAAATTTTAAATACCAAAGATAATCCCAAGAATGTTTTAAAACTTCTTATAACACATGAGTGAACATTCCTATTAGAGTTACAGTGCCAATCTACTATTGACAGCACAACAAACTCTAAATTCATGGCAATGGGTTATTAGTCCCTAACAATGGTGCCAAAAAGGTTGTTGCTTCTTAGCTTTACACCTTGTTGGTTATAGCTATATGTGGGTTTCAGAGTGGTAAGCAGAGGATGAGAATATCCCAAGGGAGTTTTGTTATATCTAGGGAAGGGGGTGTTGTCATCAACTCACTAGGATTGGATGGTGGCTTGAAGGTAGCTTACTATAGATGTGGTTGTCTTATGGCATCTTTTAGCTCTGCTTGGGCCAAGGTGAGAGTACCTAGAGTGTATCGTAGAAAGTGGGAAAGGGTTTTAATGAAGGGTTTCCCTCAAGAATAGGAGCATATGTGAAAGTTTGAACAAGACATAACCATCCTTTTTTAGACCACCCCGAGAGGTTATCACATAGGTTAAACAAATGTCATGAAGCATACATAAAATACTAAAATTAAAGGCAAATGGTGGGAGGTGGTTGAAACTTCCATGCTTTCAAAGAATGATCAAAGTAGATGTAAGCATATGGAAAAGGCAAATCTAATTATTTGGAATAATAGGCTCAAACACACTTTAGATATGCAAAGGTAGGGTGCATCTGAGTACAAATGATACATAAAATATGCAACATGATAACATCACTTGCATGTAGACCCACTTCAAAATAATCAAAGGAGGGTGAGTCTACAGGGTAGAATAGGGAAGGACAAGATTTTCCAATTAATAGAAAAAATGTGGAGGGTTAACAAATGAGCACAAAGAAATTCAATAAAATTCTATATCATCTTCACCAAAAAATGCATTGAAAATCATAAACAAATGAAATGAAATAAAGCACAAATGATCCTTGAAGTCTAAAAATTAATACTATGAATAATCCTTCAATAATTCTTTCCAACTGAATCTATGAGCCTAAGACTACCCTTAAAAGGCTATCAACACCCTATTTCCAAATTTTAGAGTAGAAAGGATTTTAAAACCCAGATATAAAATCTAAATGACTACCATAAAGATGAATACACCATATAACCAATTTACTAAGCATGTTAAAAAAGCTTCACACTTCAATAATAGGAAGAGAATGAAAACCATGGTCATATTTCATTAATCAACTAAATAGAAATTGAACGCATGCAATGTGTTTTGAATAACATACAACCTAACACTATGAAAGATAATTTTTTAACAAGGGAGACATATCTAATGCTCTTAAATATTTCCAATTATTTTACAATAGAAGTACATTTGGCACTAGAAAGACTACACAAAGATAGCTCTTTGAGGTTATAACTCTTGACTCAAAATTTAACTAAATATTATGAAGGGATAGACCCCCTTTACTTATAAAATTATGCTAAGCCTAGCATATTCCTAAAGATGCTCCAATTGGATAACTCTTTCATGGAATTGGAGTTTGTTAAACTTCATAATAAACATGATTCCTTTGATATGCTCATGATCTTTTGATGATTATAAGATTTATCCTCCACCTTTATAAAATATTTCTATCTATCCACATGGAGGAAGATATCACAAGGGAAAAAAAGAACCTTTGTCAACTTAGACAATAGATAAAAACATCCCTTTTTTATCCACATGAATATATAAAAACTAATTGAAAAGGATGTGCCATTAATAGTCCAAGTACAATGGTTTCCTAATGGGTAAATGTGAAGAAAGAATAAGGGAGGGAAGAGAAGATAGAAGTGGTGTTAGCTCAAAAAAACCAAAATATCTGGTTATACTCTAGAGTTGATCTAGATGATGAAATATTTTTCCAGCTTATTCTTATACCTTTTATATTCTTCTAGCATAGGGTCGAGATTCCCTTACTCTGGACGTGCTTGATAATTGAATTTTACTTGGTATTCTTCAAGCCAAGTGGTAATATTTTGAAGCATGGTTTTCTTTCATTCGATGAGCTCATTAATTAGGTCACAAGAATTCTCAAGTGAAACTAACTACTTTATTTTGTCAATATAAAAGGACTTATTTGGTGCATTAATAAGGCTTTTTATAGTAGTGTGTATTATCTATTCCTCCAAATCACTTGCACCATCAAGGCTTACCATCTTCCTAAGTATAGCATCTATCTATCTTGTTTCAATCTTGAGGGACTACTCTTCTCCTTTCAATTTGAATATTCCATATTTGAGCATCACCAATAGATTCTTGATGGCCAACTGACATTCTATGGGCTTCTTGTGATCATTTGGAGAAACAATTTTTTTTGATAAAAAAGTATATTTGCCCATTTTGAAAATCTTCACCATTTTCTATTGGACTTTTTCCCAATTCCTAATGTCTATCTCATAAATAAAAATTTGGGAATCACACTCCATCTTATTATCCACTATATTATTCAAGAATTTTAATGCTCAGTGGAATACTTCTTCAGCTTTGGTGTGTAAATCCTCTTTCCATTTTTCCATTACCCTTCCTCTAGATTTTAAGTCATCTATTCAACTGGAATCAACTAAATCTAATGAAAAAGAGGATAATCTAGAGAAATACTAGTAGTTGGAGCCACTGACTTAGGCTCACTCAATAAATTTTATAAATACTGAATCATAGCCTAATTTTTTGCCTTTAATTCCTCTATGGTGGCTTTGTCCATGTCCATTCGATGAGTCACCATGTTTGCCAAAACCTGTGAGCTATGATTTACATTAGTCCTTGATGGCTCCCCTAGTTTGTAGTTGTAAATAGTGTAAATCTCAAGGGGAATATATTTCTTTAAATCATCTTATGGGGGGGATGGATATCTCCACACTTATTTCTCCCATAACAGTGAATATAGTTTTGGAGTGTGTCTTAGCCTTTTTTTTTTGGGGGGGGGGGGGTGGTTGGCCTTATATGCCTGAGAGATCTTTATTACATTGATTTCCCCAATTTTGCTCATGATGCCCTTCTTTTTTTTGACCTTCTTCTTGACCCAGATAAGGGGTATTGTCTGAATTCCCATAGATGTAGTAGACATTGATGTAGGCCTTGAGATAGTGAAAGGTGGTGTCATCGGAGTACCTAGTGTAAAAAGTGCCCCAGGAATGGGATGTGGACTCAACACAAATAGTTCAATTTCTTCATCACGTTCTAACTCTTTGCCACATTTATTTATTTTGGGTCCTAATTTAAGGTTTGGCTCTAATTGATCCAATACTTCAAAATATGGCTTGAATTGGTGTGACTCCTGAAGCAATTTCTCAATGGAGCTCCCTTATACTACAGATTGACTAGAAGGTTTTACAACAACTTCACCTTCTTTAATCACCTAAGCTTCAAGTAGAGATGAGGCTATGGTGGCTTCATTGTTGCCTTCAAGAAATTCTCCACCAATCATGACCTCTAGACCTTTATTCTAGATTGGATCATGAACTTTGATATGAGGAAGGAGACCTTGAGGTACTTTAATTGAGGCAACACTACCTAAAGTACCCTCCTCAACACCTTTATTGGATTGGTGTAATTCCTTATTTATCTTTATATCAATTGGGGCACCCATTTATAGGTTTTCTTCCCCACCTTCTTATCTACTTGTCTTCTCCTCTGGTGCCAAAACTTGACACCTTTGGAGGGGAAAGGACAACTGGTAATACTTATGGAGTTGCTTGTGGGTGTTCTTGTTCAACCACCACTTCAGGATCGGTGGTGAATTAAATATTCTAATCTAGCTCCACCTTAGATTTCTCATTAGATTTATTAATGTATTTAGCTTTATCAACATTATCCTATCCCTCAACTTCACCTTGATTATCCTATCTCGGTGGTTGGGTGATGAAATTTTCAACAAATGTTTGTGTCTGATAAGATTGTTTCTTTTTCTTGAGGGGCCTAAACTTGAGTGACCGTCTCAACCCCAACTTACACAACATCTTCAAAAGAAAGAGATTCACTTGAGGCTAGATTTTTTTCCTCATTACCCTTACTTTTCAACCATGAAGGACCTTCATCTACAAATAAACTAACCATTTGGACCTTTATTGGGGTCTGGGGTCTTTCCCTTGGAGTTCTTTGCCTAGTTTTCACTTGTGGAGGAGTGAATGCTTATTTTTTATTTATAACCTTAGCAATGGGTCTATTTTTATCTGAGTCTTCTTCTTATTCCTCACTCATATCACTTAACCTTTAAGCATATGAGGATTGCTATTTTTTTATTTTCAAGGTAATTTTCTTAGAGGGTAGGTCCTTGAATGCAACCTCCTTCCTTTTCTTAGGACTCCCAACTAGAGGTTACAGAGTTCTCTTAAATATTTTATGATTGGGTTAATCTACCTCTTCTTCACCTCATCTCTTCCTTGAGTAAGTTATTATAGGAAGGACAATTATTGATTGATGTTTTGGTGGGGCCATGGGTGAAGTGAGTGGAATAGTAGTTTGATTGACTACTAAGATGGCTACTGGGATGGATGGTACCATTGGGGTTCCATTTGATGCAATGGCTATTAGTGTGGCACTGGCCAATATAACCTCACTAATGGAAATATTATCCCAACTCTTAGAGAAACTTGTTAACTTTGAGAAAGACAATCCCTCCTTGGACTATGATGTGGATATGGACTCCACATCAATTAGTTTGGTGAATTCAATATCACCAACCTTGATTTTTCCCTTTCCCTTCACCACTGGTAGTAGAGCCAAGGAAAAACCACTGTAAATTGGGAGGAATCCCTTTAATTCCTGAACTTGTCTTAGTTCCTAGAGGGTAGGGGTGTCATAGGCGTTAAGATCAGCCCAATGTTCCTTCAACTATCTGAAGTTTCTTCTCATGATCGCTATGGCCCTCCATGATATAGAATCATTTTCTCTAGTAGTGAAATCCACCTATGAGATGACTTGGGTTTCAATATTGGACTTATTTTAAACTTTAGCTAGTGTCTTCTTATCATCATCCATGTCCTTTGGGATGGGATTAATATTATAAGTGATGACTTCTTGCACTGTTAGACTTATAATGTCTAGATTTCTAACATCTTCTTTGGTAATGAAAGTAGACTAGATGTCCTCATAATGTGATTGATTCAAAATCACATTTATTATTGTGTTCACCCACCATATAATATCATAGTTTAGCCTAGGTGGAATCTTGCTAATCATATATTGGTCTACCTCTTGCTCCAATCCCTTGGCCTTGGTAATACAAGGACATGAATAATGTCCAATTTCAACTAGAAATTTGAAAGGATTGTTCACCTTCTTTACCAATATAATTTCATGCAGGCACACCATTTACCAATGCAAATCCATAACTTCTATTTGATCATCTAAGTTTCTTAGTATCTTATATGGATAGCCTGAGAAACCACTTACTATGATATAAGTGAATGTTCTAAATTGAATATATGAGGAACCATACTTATCAATTGTTTCTCTGGGTACCTTAGACATCCTATTGAGGATTCTTAAAGGATAGAAGACACTCAACATAATAGTGAAGAAAAACTTATAAAATTTGTAAAAGCTTTTTTTGAATCCATCTAGAGTGAATTCTGGATAAGTCTCATATATCTTCATTCCACTAGGATTCCTTGTGAGCCCATGGAACATCTTATTATGTACCAGGCTATACATTAGGTAGGAGGACATGTGGAATGTACCTATGAACTCCTCCTTTCAGTGGATTATAACCTAAAGCTACATCATATGCCTATGTAGTTTGTCACTTAAACAGTGACCCAATCCAACTTATTTTGTTACTCTAACACATAGATTAAAATTATAAACATCCAAGTCTCAAACTTCTCTATGGTGGGCATCCCATAAATTTTGGATACCATGGAAATCATGTACTAGGACAATTCCTTGAATTTTTCTAGTTTTAGATTCTTAGTCATTCTTGACACTTATTGCCTTTACTTGACTAGCTAGCAGGAGTTGACAATGTCCCATATCATTTTTTTAGTCTTGTTTGCATACTCTTGGCATTCCTCTAGGGAAGGTGTGATAATTTTAGGATAGGAAGGAATCCTAGGCATGATGTTGAAGGCCAAAGAAGTGAAAGATCAAACAAATAATTGACTTCCATCGACAACAATCTTTTATCTGGTTGATACACTCTAACACATACAATTACTAGTTTTGGGTATAAGGTAGCCAAGGGAAATGCTACTACATGGGCGATATAACTCATGTCAAGATTTGAGATTACTGGTGGAGGGTTTTGTTGCTACAAGGCAATATATAAAGCTACAAAGTCCAACCCATGAACATTTGTATCCTTGATTCCATCTAAAATAGAAATGACGTTGCTTTTCATAGATGTTGAAGAAAATGCCATTGTTTCCTATCTTTTTAGTGTAATACTTTAAACTCAAACAAATTATGCACTCTAATCACCTTTGAAATACCTTCAAATCCCCTTAAAAGACACAATACAAGGAGCTAGAGTAACACTGATGGATAATTATGAGGGTTGTACATAATTGAAGCTAAAAATATTTTAATAATTTGTTGTAATAACTAGCTAGGACACATAGACAGCTCGAAGATGCAAGTAGAAGCTTTGAATATAAAAGGTAAGTGTGAGTGAAGGTAAATTCCTTAGTTATAATCCTTTGAATTTCAAATTAGGGTTTCCATTAATGATTTGAAACCTAACAACTAGTTACCAACTATCCCCTTTAGTAATTTGAGCTTTGTTAGAAGGGAGGAGAAGGTGAAAATGTTTCCTTCATGTTGGGCAATCCTCCTTGCAACACGTAGATCCATATAAGCAAACATTACATTTTGGTGTTTTTTGGGCCTTTGAGGACTTTTGAACTTATTCACTTTTTATTTATTTTTTAACAAAAATATAATATGCTCTAAGCTACCCATGATATTTGAGAACAACATGTGTCATTATTTTACTTTATAAATATGGGTATTCGAGCCTTGAGGGACTTTTTCAACCTTGCCCACCAAAAGGTAAGTGAGCCAATATTAAAAAAGGGCCTATATCTTGTAAATCCTTGAAGACCTATCATGTGTCTAACTTATATGCTATCTCAGACTCTCATCCAAACTTTTACCTTTACACCATCTTTCTTGATACAGGGAAGGGTGCAAGATCCTTCTAATCCTTGAAAATGCACTCATTACTAGTAAAAAAAATGAACAAGTCATTACCTTGTAAATTTGACCTAGTAATATTTATTGGATAAAGTCTTTAGAGTCCCCTAAGATAACCACGTCTTTCATTTGGTTCATCAAATAATTCTTTACCTCAGTCACCAAAACAGGTTGAAGATGCAACATGGCAATTTCATATAGGGCCTCACAACTTTTCTCCTTCAAGTACAAGGTGAAAATTTAATATATTGAAAGAGACTTGGATACATTTTTATATTTTCATATTGAATATTCCCACCATGAAACATATGATTTCAAAGCATAGAATGAATGTTAAAGCATTAGTGGAACACAGGTTCACAGGGCTCTCATGAAACTTGGCAAATCAAAAAAATACCCTGGATAGAGATATCAGAACATAGCATATTTGTAAATTCCCAAATATTTTGATGATAAATAGGTCACACATTACTTGGTTTATATTTGGGCTCTAATAGGTTCCAATCTAGGTGTAATATCGATAGAGAAATCAAATTCACGTTTAGGAGGAAATCCTAGAAATTCCTCCAAAAATACATCATGAAAATTCCTAAGGATTGGATAATCTTCAAGGGATGGTTCCTTATATTCCTCAAATTCATTTATCTTGATGATAAATGTTTGTCATCCTTTTCTTTGAGCCTTCATGAGTTTCATATTAGAAATCTGCTTAAGCCTCAACTCTTGCTTTTTACCCTAAATTTGTGTTTGATTTCCAAAGTAGTCAACCTTGGCCTTATTATTCTCAATATAATTGAACTCTATGATATCATCATATGAACCTAGTGGTGCTACACAAATATCCACTATTTTGGTGAATTCAAGCAACCTAATCTTTACTTCAACCAAACACTTGTCAACTTTGACTTTTGAATCATTACCATATCATACTAATCATACATTTCCCATTACCCCAAATCTTATAGATAACTTATTAATAATTTTAGGAGCTATAAAACATTATATATTCCTTGTATCTATCAAAATGGACACTAGATGTTTAAAAAAAACTTGATAGTTTTATGGGTTAATCTTGGAATTTAGCTTGCTAATTATCAACTGTCGCATGACTACGTTGCTAAAAAATTCCCTACTGAGGAGTGGAACCTTTTTTATTTAACTTATCCTAGGTACACTAATGATAATAATGGATGACTTCACAAATGAATCAACCGCTATGTGGTATTTTCCTATTAGATTGTTGGTTTCCCTTAAAACCACCCTTGAAACCATTGCCCAATTTCTTGATGCTCAAACCATTAATAAATATAACATTTTTATTTTTGAACTGACTCCTAGAGTATCCAATCCTTTGCTTCAAGTTATTATTTTTTAAATTTAGTTTAAAACTTCAAAACTTTTTCTTAAACTTGTCCTCGGCCTGAGCAAGAGATTTCAACTTTTGTTCTTGTTTGATTGCCTTCTCAAAGACCTAGTCCATTGTAGATGGTCCATGAACATATACATCTCTACCAATATGGGGTTTTATTCACATGATAAACTTATTAATTCTAAACCTCTCATCTACTTGATACTAAGGTACATACTTTAGAAGTTTGGCAAACTATTTCTAGTACTCAATCATCATTAAGTCTCCTTGATTTAGGTTCTAGAAATCTGTAAGCTTATAGTCAAAATATAACTATGGAAGCTATCATAATATAATTAATGTTACAAACTACTCCCATGTAGTGGTGGTCAAAACTAAGATTCATTTCTAACTTCTTATTGGAACACCACGTAACTTCTTCACCAGTCAAATGATATGCTCCCTAAATTCATTTAATGACCTCAAAGTAGTTTTGAATCTTGAAATACATCTCCATCACAATAAACCATGCTAAAACTCTATCATCCAAAATGGTTCCATAAAAATTAGGTGGATTCACCTTTTCTATATCTCTAACTAGTTCCACAGCTACTTGAGATCTCACATCTTTAGGATTTCCTGCTCAGTGGGATTTTCTTTAGGTACATGATAATGTACTTCCTCTTCTTGGCCATGAACTTCCTATTTTATGGCTGAAATTTAGTCCTTAATCTCATTCATAGCTGTGAGAATCTGATCTAGCTTTGCTTCTTGCTCACTAGAAAATTGATTAGGATCAAAAAGAGGGTTATTGTCATTGAAATTCGAAGGACCCTCACCAAATGCTCTAGATTTCACCATTCTCATTTCTTGAAAATAGAAGTATACAAAAACATTAGTGGACTCATTAAATCCTAGTGTTTGAGTTGTATCTTTGATACTACATGTAATATCCCCACTAAGATATATATATATATATATATATATATATATATATATATATATATATATATATATATATATATATATATTGTTTTATCTAGATCACTAATTATGTTTGTTTGGTTAAATCTAAAGAAAGAATATATATATATATATATATATATATATATATATATATATATATATATATATATATATATATATATATATATATATATATATATATATATATATATATATATTCTTTCTTTAGATTTAACCAAACAAACATAATTAGTGATCTAGATAAAACAATATAAGTATGTCAAGTTAAAAAATAATAATGTAATATCTACCTACTATAGATCACTAGCATCATATGAAATAAGACATAACTGATTATAGAAAGTAATTACAGATGTCCAACCATGACTAGTACAAGCATATATCTACTATTGTTGATCTATAATAAGTAAATAATTACATTTCATCTAGGTTAATGACTCAATAATAACAAATACAATACAAGACACAAGATAAAATATACATGGCTTTATGAAGCATGAGTTTGTGAAATTCTAGTATGTATGGCAATCTCAAGTGTAGTCTTAAAATAAGTACTACTATGTGGAGGGAAAACATCATCTGAACACTTTTACATAACAACCATGAACTATAGATCCTATGTACAAACCCCACATGAGGAAATGACCCTCCCTTCAAAAATGAGTAGATAGTGATGGTGCAAGAATCTAGAGAGACAAGCTAGTACCCATGTGCTATATGTTTTATAATAATATGAAGTGTACCATAGATGAATATGTTCTAACATAATTATACACAAACATGTAAATCATACATATGAAATAATAATGTCTAGCTAATATTACTTTGGCCAAAGTTTTTAATAGTTGTTGATCTCTAGGATCAATCAAATTCATACACACCACCTGATTCAATTACCTTTATCTAACATTGATGTTGCTAGTATGATAGTGAAGTTCATCTCAATCATTACTTAGTACTATCAATATGAGATTTGGTTGATATAAATGTAACCAATAGATTCATATAGATTAATTCCTATAATTAGGCATAAAACATGCTAAGTGAATAATATAAATGCATACATTTAATCCATCAAACATATGAATGAATCTCCACTATATGATTTATCACATAATAATAAGCATAACAAGTATAGTTTATACCAACTGGGTATACCATATATTTACATTTCATATTAATAATTTGTGTAAGTATATATAAATATATAGTACATTCTATGTCAAGCAATAATATCACAGTCCATTTTTATGTACACACTAATCAATTTCAATAGCCAGTCATCAATAAAGTCATTTCGTAAGATTTTTAATCCCATACAAAGTCATTTTTAAATTGCTGCTACAAACTCTTAATTAAACATAGATTTGGGTGTAGTTTCATATATTCACATAATACAAGAATTTTCAATTTAACTATATTCAACCCATACATAAATGCATTATCATGATTTAATTGTCAAAACATAGATCACCATAAATTATTCATGCAGTCCTGATTTACTACTTGATTTCATATTCACATTTTTTTTTAGATTCCATAGAAATAACATTTTCACCTACCTAGTAAAATCTTGAGATGGCACGATCAGAATATCTTTATTTATTTCGTCTATGCTCTATTCTAGTCTCCTCTCTACATTCACCCCAGACTTTCTCTTCCCTCCCTACACATTTTTCTACCTTCTTTTATAATTCTATGCCACCAAATTTCCTTCTTCCTTTTTTCATTGCATGCCTTTTTTATTTCTTTTAAATCTCACCATTATTTTTCCAAAAATATTCAATCCTTGATTTATTCATTTTTCTTCCTTCATGACATTTTTCCTTTTTTTTTCTAATTTGGCCAAAACATGTTTTAATTTTTTATTTTATTCATTTTATTGACTAATTATAAAAATCCATTAAATTTTATAATTACAACACTACATTATAATCATTTTATTTGTTACTATCTTAGTATAAATAAATGATTATTATGACTTATGGATAATATGATTAATATAGAGTCAGTAATATTATTTTAATAGTAATTGGTATTTTGGATAATTATTATATCAATCCTAATAATATCATAACAATGTAATAATTGTTTAGTACTATGTTATATAGATGATATAATATATTTTTTTAATCTATTCGTATTAAAACATTAATCCATATAATGATATTCCTAATTATCATAAAGATAACCTATCAATGTTCTCAAATATTAATAAGACATGATGATTAGGTTAGATACAATAGTATTCAGGTACTAATCATGCAAATTTATATTTTCAAAAAACATTAATAATCATGAATTCTATAACATGACATAATCATACTACACATTATACATTCAATCCATATAGAATATCCATAGTACATTCACACAAGATCAATTTCACAAAAGCTTTAAAATGAACTAACACATAACTAACATGCATAAACAATTATTTAAATGTACACAACATCAAAAAATGTACTACTCTAACAATTCAAACTATGTATATATTGTGTACTATTTAATGTGGTGTGTGCATGGGTTCTAGTCATTCCTCTATCGTCCCCCTAGACCTACATCTATGTCACCCTCTCTGATGATTCTATCCCTCCATCATACTCTGAGGGATGAATCTCTCCTAAATCAAACTCATGATAGGAAGGTAGTTATCCCACACACACACACACACACACACACACACACATATAAAGTTGTAAGTCATATATTGTTATGGGACATTTGAATGTTGCTTTGATTACATGATTGGATTGTTATCAACTATCCATATTATATATTCCTTGCATTGTGATCATGTTGATTTGTCATTACAATAGTATTATATATATCATAAAATATTGTTGTAATGACAAATCAACATGATCAGAATGCAAGGAATATACAATATGGATAGTTGATAACAATGCAATCATGTAATCAAAGCAACATTCAAATGTCCCATAACAATATATCACTTACAACTTAATAATAATTAAATAAAATTAAAAACTAGAAAAATCCGTAGATATTCAAGTAAATTTTCTTAGTGATAAATCAGGGTGTAACACAACTCTATAGAATAATACATCACTAGGCCAATAAGACAGACTTAAAATTTCCTATTAGTTCCTAGACCAACTGTGACTAGAGATAGTTAGCCCCTGTATAGGGTTTTTGTTTCATGAATATATAGTTGGCCTATCTTATAATATTCTATTGAGTAACCCACCCTAAATATAGAGACCTCAAATTCTAGGAATTAGACCATCTAATCTATAGTTGTTTCTACTTTATAGATAATCTATTCAAAGAGAGAGATAGATGTCCATACGTGATATGAGTGGTTTCTAGATGAATAGATAGGTCTAGATGGATAAATGGGGCAACCATCAACTAATATGGGCTTCCCCCAATATATAGTTCCCATTAAACTCTATCCCCATATATATAGAGAGGGATTGGGGGTTGCACTAATATAGAGTTTTTTTGGCCCTACTAATCTAGGCAACATAGTATTGTTTAGTCACTTACAATAACATAGTAGAATATGTAATAATAAAATACATGCCTTAAAAGGAAATTACCATTGAGTTGTATAGGTACATAGTCGATATTTATATTCTAATATCATAATATGGTAACATAAAATAAAGAGAACTAATAATAATGGATATAGAGTTGAATAGAGTGACATAAAAGAGGTTAAATAGTTTATAAATACTAGTGATATCATAAATAAGAGTGATAATATATTAAAGAGTGTGGAGGTATAAAGTATAGAGCATTGCAAATATTTTCATGATTATATCTATACAAATAAAAAGAGTTAGAGTATGAAGTATCTATGTACTGTGTATTGTGAATGAGCACACCCAATTTTAATTTATGAATTCATATAAATATATGACTTCACACAATACTAAACTTTGTGATACATTAGCTCTAACAAGAGTTAACTTAAACCAGATATCTATTTGTAACCTATTTTTAGATTTTATGACAACACATGTCCTTCCTAATATAGGAACAAAAATATAAGAGATAAGGAACTAATTTCACTAAAAAATCTAGTAACATCTTATGCCATTTATTTATTTTAACTTTGATTGTCACCCATAAATGAATACAACATAAAAGGATTGTTTATTTTTAATTTTTATATATTATTTATCATAAGTCAGACCATGTTCAATAAGGCTTGCACTAATTAGATTCAAATGCATGAATATGTACTTTATTTGACACATTACCATGATGATAAGTTGGTATACTTTTAAGGTTTAGACATTTTTTTACCTAACCTTATGATGTGCCATTGTATATAAGGAAAAATTATTATTTTTGTTTAAAAAATATTGAAGGCAACCTAGTAGCTAATATTGCAAACCTATACCAATGTCTTTGAGACTTGAATGATGATATAAATTTAAAAAATAAAATAAAAATTGACATACTTTAGATCCAACTTGTGAGGGAAAATATCATATTAGACAAAATGTAATGTTAAGTTAAAAAGCATGATCATGTAATTAGGTTCTCATACTTTATTCTTCACTCTTATTTCTATTAACACAAAATGGATTGACTTGCACAAAACTATGCCTTGAAAAAACCCCAACATATGCATGTAAGGCCTTTCTTCAGAGGTTTTAAAAATGTTATCTCAAACCTTCATTTCACATCTATATATATTCATCATAGATTAAAAATAAATCATGAGGCATTGGAAAGACATTTGAAGGTACATTACTATTGGTACAAGTATGTAACAACCATCTTTCCCTTTTATTATATAATTACATATACTTATCTCTCATCATATATTATATACATATATGTTGTTTTTTAGTACAAATGGAAAAATATAGGCTTTGTATGTATATTAATGATCTCATTTGGATTGAAAATGCACCCAATACTGAAATTATATTGGAAAAATCAATCTACAACTATAAATATAAAATAATACTTTGTCAAGTACATATCATTGTGGAATCCACAAGACAACTTTCATATAAAAGAATGGTATATTGTTCCATCCTCAATGACTCATGTTTGATGAGTAAGGATAAATTATTTTCAAGTAATCCTATTTAATAATATGAATAACTTTTTAATAATGTTTGATGACACATTAAATATAATGAATACACATGCTTGAGTAGTAAAGGAACACCCATTCAATGTTTTTACAATGTTCTTTGGTAATTACATATAAAATTTCCATGGTCATTGAAGATAATGGACCAAAAAAATAAATTCCCTCATATAATGATGATAGGTTGAACATCCACAATTAGGACATGTCTCCAACTGTTGACTGCCATATTATTCTCTCCATGTCCAAATATATTTGTAAGTGTGCACCAAAAGTAGAGAATTGATCATAAATTTATCACCATATGCTATAAATACTTTTAGAGGCTATGAATTCACATGACCTATACTCAATAGCATTTTGATGATAATTTTGATCATGATATTAGTGCCCATGAGGATTTTCATATGTTTTAAAAAATTGCCCTCATATTGTGTAGAAGCATATTTGTATCGTTAAATGTTGTAATACAATTTCTACATTGTATCTCCAAATTGCAATTGCTCAACTTGCAACTTCAAATTTATTGGTGAACACATGGACTAATCTTCTTCACTTAATCCACTATAACTTATTAAATCTAAAATATATATGTATTATGATAAATATCTTGACATTAAAATGGAAAAAGAGAGAAGTGCCAAAAATTATTCATGTCTACCCTCACTACTTTTTAATCCCACTAAAATATTCAAATTTCTATAGAATATTGTACTGGATTGATCTCATCTTGTAAAAATAATTTTGAAATTTTATTGTAGACATTAGTGGCTCCCAAAAAAAATAGTACAAATTAGGAATGCATATAAAATTCCTACCATCTATGGTCTGTTGATGGGACACATTCTAAAAGGGAAATAACTTCAAATGGTTACCCTTAAAATGATGTCCTCATTGAGCATGGCCCCTTAAAACTTTATGGATGGTGAATCCTATCCCATGTCCACCTCATCAATGATATAGACATAAGTGAAATTATGTCATTATCTATCATAAGTTAAAAATCATTTTTAATAAAATGTTAAATTATGATTGTTTCTACTTAACTATTAGGAAAAAATTATAGATCCTTAGTAATGAGTTAAAAATGTTGATTTAACATACCTTATTTTTAAGGTCACTACTAAGAGTGAGACTCTACTCCATTTATTTTTATAAGCACATTAAAAAAATCACTAGTTTCTATGCAAATTTAAAAAGTGCCATCATGTTTTAAAAATAAGACATGCATTTTTAATGTGAAATCAATTAAAATAAAGGCCCACTTGTTTTATAGGAAAAATAAAATTAATTTGAAAAAAATAAAATTAATATTAAAAATAATTTTATAATCCACTAAGTGACACACCCCAAAACATTAGTGCACAATGAAGGAAGTATTCAATGAGTCTTTATGGGAGGAAAACCCTAGAGTTTAGTTTAATTGTGTTTGGTCAAATAAATTTTTGAAAAAAAATTAGATAGCTAGTTAAGGCTGACAGATCAAGGGAAATTGGGATTTTTTTTGTTGATTCTATTCATGAATAATAGATATTGTTTGTTACAATGGAATTTACTATTTTTATCTATCCATCTGTCAATGAGGGATAGTTATTAGGTTCATTATGAGGAGACAATAGTGATTATAGATTAAAGTGTTTGTTAAGCACTCACATGAAGAATGGTGTTATTTTAAGGTTCTGGAAACCTTCATAGTAGTTAAAAATCAATTTTTATGAGTTCATAAAATAATAGAGAAGAGTTTATAAAAGTTTGGGTACAAGTGTGGATGTGGGGAACTCTCATCATTTATGTTTCTTGCAATGGGTAGTTAAAATCCTTGATTTACTTTTACATTTCATGGTTTTTAATGGTTGAATACGTCTTGTTTAAAATAAATCATAGATTTTTTTTTGTTTTATCAAATTGATATCACATGTTTTTAAACCTAATAAAATCATATAGGTTTTATTAAAATATGTTGGTTTCTTTTTAATATATAGAATGCAATAATTAAATTAAGAATGGGTTCTTAGAAATAGTTTAAAACAAGTACCTAGTAAAAAGTTGTTTATAAGTTTAGTATAATTGGTGAATACAACTTGAAAGTTTCACATGAATTAAATGACATAATTAAGTATATTAAGTAGTGTTTTCAAAGATATAAGGGTGAAAAATAAGTTTTTAAAGTAAAATGAAATGGTCACCTAGACTAGTAAATCTTACTTGCAGAGATAAATTTATGTTGGGGCATGATTAAATAATGTTTTATCATATAGAATGCTATTGATTTTATACAATGATTATAATTATGTGAAAAATAACAATAGAAGGTTTAACAAAATTAACCATATAATAATATTAAACAAAATATAATAATAAGGTTAAGCTTTTTTTTTGGTTATCTTTCTTTAATCTTTGGCATATTTTGCATATCATAAGAGCCTTACTAAACCCGATTATGGTTGGGATTAAATAGGTACATATTGATGAACTTATTTGAAGATAATAGTTATTTGGATGAAAATTTTCTAGTTTTAAATGATTCTTGTATTGTTTTATTTGAAATTATAAAGTTATTTAGAAACCTCTTGAGTTATATGTTTTGAATTATGATTTTTTTGACTATTATTTTTCTAATAAATACATATTGAGAGGTTTAACAACTATGAAAAATAACTATTATTGACAATAAAAATTATGTTATAGTCAAGGTCTATTAACCACTCATGCTATATGGTAAAATAAACCATTTTTTTGAGTTACTTATATTTGAATAGGATTATGAATACATTTGATAGTCCCTCTTATTTAGTATAATATGCTCATGTAATGAAATTTTTCTAACATGAAGTATGATCGTATAGTTGAATAATAATATGGACATAATATTTGAATGGTTTGTGAAAAAAAATGAATGACTTGTGAAAGGATAAGGAGTTATAGAATATAGACCCTAAACAATTTTTAAATAATATAAAGTGTGAGATAAGGATTTTCAATATGATTGTTTGGTTTTATAGGAATTGGTAATTTTATTAACACGATTAGGTATTTCTATATATGCAGATGAATTATATACATTTTTTTCATTTATTATATACAAATCAATAAATTTTAGTTTATCTATTCTAGTTTCAATACGACATGGGAACTTCAACATAATTTTTTCATGTCTTATATACAAATTGATAAATTAAATTAAGCTATGTTATTTATATATATAAGATAGTAACTTATGTTGGAGGTTTGTCAATGATGTCTCCAAAGTGATCAAGGATGTTGATGAGGTGTCATGTGTGCTAGAATGACAATGAGAAAGTGTGCTTCAATGTACTTCAGTGTTATTGCATGGTTATTCATTATTTAACTTAGTGAGGTAACTGATGGATGATATTGATGGTATGTACATGTTATAGAGACCCTATGAAATGTTTTGAGTACTTAGATTACTTGTGGAACTAAAAGGAATTCATCAAAGCAGTCATATGAGTGTTTAGGTTCAAGTAGTCATCTTGGTAGACAAGGCTAAGTAATCATTTTTATGAAATAATATTTCACACATGTGAAGGTTTCAAGAAAATTTTGATACATGGATGGATTCCCTAATGAGAGGAGATCATGTGGTTAAAATTTTAGGTTTGGACATTGAGTGTAGAAAAAGTTATAATAGTGCAAATTTGGCCTCTCAGATAGAGTTCACTAAGTTTCTATACATAGCTAAATTTGTAAGAGGAGTTATAAAAATGGGAATTAAAAAAATATAATAGCTATAATAGTGAGCATATGATCATGTAGATAGAGATTAATAACACACGTGAAGTTAATATGTCAAAGGATGCTCAAAAGGCACATGAGGGTGCCACGTGTCTTAATCACAAAGTTCAGAGCAAGATCAATGGTGTGTATTAAGTCAATAAGTCAAAATGATGCTCAGAATACATGAAATAATTCCAAGTGGTGGAAGTTCATTGGAGATTGACTTTAGTATATGCAGAGGGCACATGGGGCTACCATGTGGCTTGATCATAGAAGTGAGGATCTAAGATCAATGATAAGTGATGCAAGATAAATACCAAGATACTCCTAAGGATATAGATAATGTGGATTTTATATATATTTAAAGGAGTATGAGATGAAGATACATCTCTACAATAATTGCATTTAAACATTGACAGTTGGCATTTGAATTAGCAAAGGAGAAAATTAGTTTGTAGTATTTTGCTAATATATTTTGATGTAGAATGAATTTATTGATGGTATAAAAGGAAAAATTGTAAAATAATTAAAGGAACATCCATAAAATATTATTATATGATTTTAATGTTTGTAAAGTTTTAGATATTGAGTTCTAAAGTTGACTATGTGTTTGACCATGTTTTACAAGTAACTTGAGAAGGGTATTTGAAGAATTCTTGATAGTATTTCAATGTTTCAAGATGAAATAACTATTGGAGAGTGTTTTAGAATAAATTAATACCGCATGTATGGATTTTTTAGGTTTTAAAAATACATATTCACTATGAACAAAGGCTTATAAGTTGACTATGTTTGTTGTATGTATTGGTAGTTTGAGTTATCATCTTGTAGAAGTAAGTTGAAGATGTTTTGTGCATAATTGAAAAATAAAATGAGTATGGATATATTATATAAGTTTATAAGTATTATGATACATTATTATATGTCATGATAATCCCCTGATCAGATATGAAGAGTCAAAATAGTATAATTGTATTTTGACTGTGTGTTACCAGCCTAAGTGGTCATTTTGAGAGAGTTGTTTTTAGTTATTAGAGTTTGTGATGAAGTGTATAAAGCACATGGAGGTTTTTAGTAGGTCCTAAAGGTTTCACCCATGTTATCTAATCATATATCTATGTGAAATATTTGAGTGTTTGCTTTATAAGTTTAAGACTATGTTTTCTGTGTATGAAGGCCTAAAGAGTGAGGATACCTAATTGGTAGGTTCAAGTGTTGAGTTGGTTTTTTAGGTAGAATAGATACATACAAGAGTGGAAAGGGGTTATTGGATACAATTTTTATATGTTAAAAACATATATAAAGAATGAATGTAGTCCAAGTAGTCTCACATGTAATGTGTGGATGTGAAAGCTTAATTGTTTTGGGTCTCATTAAGGTCTAATAGAGGATTTGAGTTTTAAGGACTATGTAAAATATATGGAGTGGAGTGTTTCAATATTTTAATGTGTGTGGAGACCTATTTAAAATGTATAAAAATTATGGTAAGCATCTTGGCAGATCAAGGTGATGAAGGTAAAAGCATCTTGGCTGATCAAGGTGAGTAAGCCCTAGAGGCTGATTGAGTGAGTTTAATTAGTGGATGGATTCAAGATCAGAGCAAGTTAAGGGTTATGTGCATGACCTAAAATTCATGTTAATAATGTTGTGATAGATTTATTTTAGGTTTGTTGATTGTGTATGTGCTAAGAAGTGAAGAGTGATCCAAAAGGGTATTTTGGATGCATTATTTGTGTGTGTAGGTTTGTGAGAGTGTAAAAGAGAAAGAGAAAAAATAAGAGAAGTTCATCATCAGGTGTATAAGACATTAGATGAGAGGTGAAGATCAAATCAAGGTAGATGGGTTGGTACTTGGTTGCCTATGGGGTTGGTTTCTCTTTTGGGATGGGTGTCATACTTAATTAAGGGATGGGTGTTCCTTGATCAATTGGTGTAGGTCTAAATATTAAATCTTATTTTTATAAGAATATAGTCCATATTGAAGGGTTCAATGGGTTTTAACCCACAAGATAGTTTCCTACATATATCATGTGTTATGTGTTTGATCTTGTTATATCTTCCTTGTTCATTACAATGGTTAATTTATATGCATCATGATTGTATGTGCTAAATGTTTAAGAGTTAGGAATTGAATTAGATTATTTGGAACCAATGATTCATCCCCCCCTCTCAGTGATTGTACCTATACAAATTGGTATTAGAGTGGGACCTTCATTTCAAGTTTAACCACTTGAAGGTGATCTAAGGTACAATATAGGTAAAAAGTAAAGTTGTTCAAAAGAAAATATCATCATATTTGATGAAGAAGTTTGTTATAATAGTAATGAAGAAGAATAATTATATGATAAAAAATAAAAATAGGTTGATCTAGAAGCTAAGCTCATGAGTGCAATTAGTGAATTGAAGGAGAAAAAGAAGATACATCATAAAATAGGGAATATGATCAAAGGTATTGAAGCACAAGTTAGGTCTCTTGAAGAAAGATTATCAAGCAAGTCCATAAGAGAGGAAAAGAAGAATTAAGAACTGATCAAGTCTATGGAAGAGAAAGAATGTAGATTAAAGGATGACATGGCTAAAGAAGCTAAGGAGGATAAGAAGACCATCAAAGATCTCAAAATTCAATTAGAGGTTGTAAGTTCAATCATGAGAGCTAAAGAAGATGAATGTGTTCAATTGAAGACTAATATTATTTTCTTAAAGAATGAGCATGAAAAGGTCATAGTAAATATATGCAATCTTGAATAAGATCAAAGGAAATTAGGACAAGACAAAGAGGTTGGTAGCATGAAAGTCAACATGATAGATCAGGTCAAGAGAAAAATGAAAAAGCCAATTAGGCAACCAAATGCTTCAAGGTATGCCAAATATTTTATGGGCCATTGTTTTTTTAATCATCTTGTTGGTCATGGAGTAAAGGAATGTATAAGAAGAAACAATCTATCAAAGGGAGATCACTGTCATATTCAAGCAAAATGTATGAACGACATTGTTTGTTATAGTTATCATATAGTTGTTCACATTGCTAGATATTGAAAGAAAAAGTTGAATGAGTTTTCAAATAAAAATAAGGCGTATGGAGCTCCTAGTGTGCAAGGAATAGGTCACACATGGTTATGGAGAGCTAAGTCTGTTAGAAGAGATAAGTTTGAGACAAAAGATGGTTTGTTTACCATGATAGACATGAAGGAAAGTCAAGAGTTTATATTATCTATACTCTTTAACAAGTCTGAAGCAAAGAATGAAGTAAAGGATCCATTCAAAGTCAATTTGATGATGAGACATGACTGAAAGTAAAATGAGAGTGTGGAGATATGGGAGTCTCCTGAGTTTTTGGAATTTTAGTCTTAATCTGTCAAAGGGGTGTCTCTCTCTAGGCTTCAAGGAGATACCTTACAAAAAGAGGAATCATGGTGAATGTTTTTTGGGTCTTGGCTGGTGTTTCATGATAAGAAATCCATGAAGTTGAGTTTTTATATCATTTTTAGGTATGAAAAATAAAGTATGGTTGTGTGTTCCTTTCTTTTGTTTTAGTTCATAAGGAGTCATGTTATGATATGCAAGAGGTAGTCGTTGGTGTAAATAAAGAGGTCTTTGAGGGATAATATTGTGAAGATGAGTTACAATAGAGGAAAGGTATGGATGTAATTATATTTCATTCATATTTGGTCTATTGAGGTATCTTGAGCTAGTGTAGTGCCTTGAAATTACTTGGGAGATTAGTTTCAGGTGAGTCAATCTACATTGTGTTTGTTTTTGTTGTTCTGATTAGTAGTATGGTGAATCTTGAGAAAGGAATTATGGGCCCTAGAATTTTACATATTGGTATGGATTTAGGGAGAGATAAATTAGGTGTCTTGAGTGTGGTATGACGTTTTGACATGTTTCTTGTGAGCAAGATGTGTCAAGGAGTAGATCTTGGTTGTATATGTGGTCATGATCTAAGGGGGAGAGTTTGTGAGATGCTTTAGTTTAATGAATTTGTGTTATTTTGTATGATTCATCAACTCAAGTGGAGTAGCTCAGCTAAAGGTGTGAAATCAAGGATGTGTTGAAGAGCTACAGATAGATCTAGTTTATTGAGAAGTATTTTTGAAGATATCATGATCCAGGTGAAGCATGGAGGTTGTCATTTGAAAGGCTTGGAGAGATGTGCATGATGTGAGGGGGAGCATATGTGAGATGCCTCAGTCATGGTAGAGATATGAAGATATTTGCTATAGTTGTGATTTTAATCATATTTTTATGATGACTTGATCAAAACAAGTCATGCTTTTTTGACAATATCTTGAATCCTCATGCATAAATAAATGGGGATATTTGTAAATGGTTAGGTCTTAGGATCAGAGGACTATGTATTAAAAGTTGAGAGAGAAGGTGTGAAGGCAATTATGTTGATTCATCATTGTTATAAATGGTCTAAATTTTTTAAAAAGGGTACCTAAGTTTAGGTGACTTAGGGGTAGTGCCTCTTAATATTTTCAAGGTAAGTTCATGCAATTTTTAATGGTCATGTATGTTTTATCTTCATACAAGATATGTATGATCAAAGAAGAGTGTAGTCATGGAGCATGTTTGAGAAGCTCAAGGTAGGAATAGGTATGCATAATGTTAATGGGAGTCTATATCATATCTCATAGGTGGTCCTTTCCTATTATTGGTCCTTGAAAGGTCTGCAAGATTAGGAGTTGAGCCCACTTTGTGATTGTGTCAAAGGGGGGAAAGTGAATGTATAAAAATTATATTTATGTTTGACATCAATGAAAAATGGGGATATTTTTAGAGGTTTGTTAGTGATTTCTCCAAGGTGACCAAGGATGTTGATGAGGTGTCATGTGTGCTAGAATGATAATGACAAAGTGTTCTTCAATGTGCTTAAATGGTATTGCATAGTTATTTAGTGTTTAACTTAGTAAGGCAATTTATGGATGATATTGATGGTATGGAATTATTTCATACACCCTATAGGGTGTTTTAAGTGCCTATAGTGGCTATAAAATCAAAACGAATTCATCATAGTAGTCATATAAGTGTCTGGGTTCAAGTAGTCATCTTGGCATACAAGGTCGAGTAAGCAGTTTGATGACATCATATTTCACATGTGTGAAGGTTTCAAGAGTAGTTTGAGACATGGATTGATTCCATGATGAGAGGTGATCATGTGATTAAAATTATAGGTTTGGACATTGAATATAGAAAAAGTTATAATAGTGCAAATTTGGCCTCTCAGATAAAGTTCACTAAGTTTCTATACTTAGCTAAATTTTCAAGAGATCTAGCAGTGAGAATTCAAAAGATATAATAGTGAGCATCTAATATAATAGATGGAGATCCAATTTTGAGCATATGATCTTGTAGATAGAGATCAATAATTCACATGAAGTCAATATGTTAAAGGATGCTTAAAAGGCACATGAAGGTGCCAACTATCTTAATCGTGGAAGTGCAAAGCAAGATCAATGGTGAAAATTAATTAAATAAGTTAATAAGATTCTTAGAAGGCATACAGGGCTGATAAGTGGTAGAATTTCATTAGAGACTAACTACAAGGTATGTAGAGGGCATGTAGGGTTGCCAAGTGGCTTGATCTTAAAAGCAAGAATCTAAGATCAACGGTGAGCGATTCAAGATAAAGACCAGGATACTCTTGAGAAGATTGATGGAGCATGAGATGAAGACATGTGTTTGTAATATTTGCATTTACATAGTGACCATTGGCATTTAAATTAGCAAAGGGAAAAACTAGTCTATAATATTTTGATAATATCATTTGATCTAGAATGATTTTATTGATGGTGTAAAAGGAAAAAATTGTAAAGGAATTAAAGGTGCATCCATAAAATATGATTAGAATATTTTAATTTTCATTTATTTTTAGGTAGTGAGCTCCAAAGTTTTTTGTGTGTTTGACCATATTTTGCAAGTAACCTAATAAGGGTATTTAAACAATTCTTGATGGCATGTTGAGGTTTTAAGATGAAATAGATATTGTAGAGTATTTTAAACTCCATGAGGACCATTTATATGGATTTATGAGGTTTTTATAATCCATATTGAGTATGAATAAAGGCTTATAAGTTGATTGTGTTTGTGATATGCACTGGCAGTTTGAGTGACCATCTTGTAAAAGTAAGTCGAAGATGTTTTGAGAAGAATGGAAGAAGTAAAAGAGTATGGAGATTTTCTATAAGTATATAAATAATATGAGAAATTATTTTATATCATGATATTCTCCTAATCAAATATGGAGAGTCAAAATAGTATAACTATATTTTAACTATGTGTGACCAGCCTAAGTGGTCATTTTGAGAGAGCTATTTTTTAGTGCTTAGAGATTGTGTTGAACTGTCTAAAGAACATGGAGGTATTGCATAGGTCCTAAAGGTTTCACCCATGTGATTTAATCATATGTCAATGTGAAATATTTGAGTGTTTGATTCATAAGTTTGAGATTGTGTTTTTTGTGGATTAAGGCCTAAAGAGCGAGGACACCTAATTGGTAGGTTCAAGTGTTGAGTTGGTATTCTAGGTGGCATGGTACCATTGAGAGTGAGAAATGGGATATTATAGATGGGTTTTATGTGTTTGAATCATTAGAAAATAATTAAGGTAGTCCAAGTAGTCTCACATGTAATGTGTTGATGTGAAGGCCTAATTGTTTTGGGTCTCATCAAGCCTAATGGAGGATTTGAGTCTTAAGGACTATGGATGACCTATGTAATGGATAATTTCACCTATTTAATGTGTATGGAGACATATTGAAAGTGTATAACAAGTATGGTAATCATATTGGATATAAAATATGGGTTAGACCAAGAGGAGTGGTATAAGTACAAGGCACATTTACCATGTATATGTGTGTTAAGAAAGTGTGGAGCCAAACAAAGGAGAGAAACTTTGAAAGAGAAGGGATAGGTAATTAAGGACCAAAAGAGAGTGTAGAGGATCATTCATACTTATCTAATTAAGGTAATGAAGGTGAACACATAGGTCATTGGACCTAATGAGCCTAAAAGAGGCAGATTGAGTGAGTAAGCCCTAGATGCTGATTGAGTGAGTGCACTTAGTTGATGGATTGAAGAGTAGAGAAAGTTGAGGGTCATGTGCATGAACTAAAGGTCATGTTTTTGATGTTTTGACCATATTTTTATAGGTTTTATGATTGTGTATGTTCTAAAAAGTGAAGAGTGATATAAAAGGGTGTTTTGGATGCATTGCTTGTGTGTGCAAGTTAGTGAGAGTGTAAAGGGGAAAGAGAGGAAGCAAGAGAAGTCCATCATCAGGTGTATAATACATTATATCATAGGTGAATATTAGATCAAAGTATGTAGGTTGGTGCTTGGTTGCCTAAGAGGTTGGCTCCTCCTTATGGGGTGGGTTTCTTAATAAATTAAGGGATGGGTGTTCCTTGATTAGTTTGTGTTGGTCTAAATGTTGATTCTTGTCATTATACGACTGAAATCCATCTTGTAGGGTTTAGTTAGTTTTATCCCCCAAGAGGTTTTTCCACATATATCATGTGTTATGTGCTTGATCTTGATATATGTTCCTTGTTTATTTCAAAGGTTAATTTGTATGCATCATGATTGTAGGTGCTAAATGTTTAAGAGTTGGGAATTGAATTGGATTATATGGCATCATTGATTCTCCCTCCCTACCTTAGTTATTTTACCTATAATAACTTGAACATATTTATTTCATTTATCATATAAAAAATGAAAAAAAAATCAATTTTTTTCTATTTATATACAAATTGGTAATTTTAGTAAAAAATTTCATTTTTATATACAAATAGATAATTTCAATCTTATGTGCTGAATTAGAATATTGAATTGAAATTATCTTTATTGGTTTGTTGTGAGATTTACTTACCTTTATAGGTGACTCCAAAAAATGTTGTTACTACCTTCTTAATTATAGCTTCCATGGGTGTATTTTACATGTTATTAGGATGACCTTAGATACATACACTTTGATCAGTACCTTCTATAGTGCATGGTTTTTTTAAATACATTCATGCAAATCATGTAACTATAGCTACTAGAGTCTCATATGAGAATCCTCTTGAATGAGAGAAGTTTATACCTAGGTAGTTAATTATCAAACCTACTAAGGTTAATTTTCCACAAATTGGTAAGAAATAGGAAATCCACTTTATGAGGTAACCATTACTTGAGAGACTATTGCATTATATATTCACAATGGCTTCCAAGGAATCCTCATCTACTACACACCATTTTTAGATATCTAGAACACCTACATATGTTCCTATTAAAACTATTCCAAAAATACCACAAATCATTCAATGATGGGTTCCATGAAACATACTCTTATTATTTATTCACCACCATCGAGTCCTATTATACATAGTCAATGAATCACATATACTATATTGATAAATATTTCACTTATGCATACTCCTTAGTAGTGTCACCATTTTATGGAAATAGGTTCATAGTGGGGAGGTACCTATGAGAATCCTTTGGACAAGATCATAGGATAGTATTTTCCTTTCAAATATTCCAAAAATTATAAAAAGATAAAAATAAATAAAAATAAAAAATAATTTGTTTTCTAGCATTTACATGTTTTATTATCTCCTTGGCATTTATGTTGTTAGTTCTATTTTAGTGGATAAAAAATCATTTTTTATTCTATACACATGTTCCATGCATATTTTGAGTGTCATATAAACATACACAATTACATGATTGGTAGACTTTCAAATGTTGGGCCTTGCCTTAGGTCATGTCATGTGCACAATGGGGGCATCTACTTCTTTGATCATGATACATATAGGTTATACATTTTATTGTAACTTTTTCATTATCATGCTTGAGATTATGTACATAGACATGACTTTATCCATGCTTATATATTTTTAAGTATACTTGATATGTATTGAAATTATAGTTTCTTGCTAACACATATGATTCATGGACTAGTATGCTTTCTTTATGATATTTACTTATGATATCATTCATGCACTTCCTTGAGTGTCTTGCCTTGCTATTATTTTACTTGTCTGAGCATTATAATCTGATCCATTGATTGTGGGCCTCATTCCTATGTTTTCCTATTATGACATTTGAATATGTCATTTCTTACTTTCTGGAAATTTTACTATGTCATTTTCCTTTGGTTGTGTGGCATTTAAATATGACCTTTGTTTGAGATCTCCTTGGACCATTATTTCTTGATATGTTTTTTAGTTGTCTTGTGTGTGTGATTGATTATTTTTTGAGCTTATACTATTACTATATAAATGTTTTTATGATGACATCATACATATTAGGACTTGATGTGATCACATTATGCATGTTTCAATGATAAATCTACTTAAGAATGTTATTTTTATATGCTACTTGGTCTATACAAAATTTACATGGTTATATTATCTTTTTGAGGTAAGGTAACTACTAGTTGCTAATTTCCCTCAACTCAAAGAGGGGAAAATTATTGTGGGCATGCCAAATAAATATAAATTACACATTGATTTACAAATTTAGATCGTAGTGGGGGTATATTTAGAAAACATGTTATCCACATTTGTCACCATTTTAGATTTAATGGAGGCATGATTTGGAAACATGTTCTCTAAACTCATTTAATATTCAACATACCCAGATTACAATGGGGGATTATTTATGAAACATATCCTTCACATTGGCCCTTATATCATTTTTAAATTTTAACATTTAGAGTGGGGGAATTTTTTTTAAACAAGTTATTCACACATACACACCACTTCTTAGATTTAGATATATAGTGGGGGTATGTTTTTGAAACATGTAGTCCACACTTACACTAGTTTTAAATTTTAGATTATAGTGGGGGCATGTTTTTCAAACATGTTCTCCACAGTTGCATATTTTTAAAATTTGCCAAATTTCATAGTTATACTATTCAAAAACATATTTGTGGTAGAATTTTATACATTGGTACCATTGCTACACATAGTTTTAACATGAGTCATATCTAAGGTGCATATTATATGAAAAGGGAAGTTAAATTGAAAACTCAAATTAGTTTAAAAATCTAAAACACTTACATGGACTACCATCACCCATGAGGTTGAAATTTTATGGATTGTACTGAGCCAATAGAGTATAATAGTTCATTCACTTTTGGTATGGTTGAGGTGATTAAATAACTCCAAATTTCCAAGATTATAGGTTGGAATTTATTACATCATTCAACAACACCATTTTTATTAGTTTGAGTTGATTTGGTTCACTCATACTCACTAGGTTATAAGTATGATTGGGTTGCATAGTTGAGCTAATCTCAACTTATGGATAGAAACTCACATTTTGTTTGAAATTAGGGGCATGTGTCCTCTAATAAATATCTATATCTCAAGATATATGAACTTTACATAGTTATATTTATCATAATCTCATATCTAATATTCATAATGACATTTTTTTCAAATCAAATATCCATAAGGCAAGGCAGTTCTATCGATACGTAGGTGTACACCTACATCTTATTCTCTTTAAATTTAAGTGGTTTTAATTTCAAATTATATACACTTATTATATATTGTAACATGCTCTTGGTTGTGGGTCAGTCACCAACAAATCACTCAAGTTGGAATCAATAAAAGGAAAGGGGTGTTATACACACCTAAGTAAGTATTCATTTTCCTTTAAACTCAAAAATTCATTACCAGATGAAAGCAGGGAAATGTAGATACTATATCTAAATTCTATAGCACCTTAACCTTGTACACTTGGAAAATACATGTCATTGATGCACCTTCAACTTCTAGACCTTTTCCCCTACCAAAAGGCTCACATACACAATCTCTTTTTGTCTAACGCTTATCTCTAAGTCCGACCAATGTTATTATGATGTTTCAAACCTTATCTATATTTCCCATAATGTTATAAACCTACTTATCTTCCATCTCTACAAGTTCTGACTTGCACCTATTTTTATTTGCCTGGACAATTATGTCTTAGTTAGATGCCTACATCAATGCAAGGGTCTTATTCTAATGTAAGTGTATAATGACCTAAAGTCATATAATTTGTAAATGAATTGTATTCACATGGTTAAAATAAGTGATTAAATGTGATATATTATACAAAGTGATTGGTATAAATATAATATCAATCCTCATTCATTCTTCACCTAGCACAAACCTCGTAGAGACCAAACAAGTCACAATGTATATTACTAAAGGCATTCAATCATGCACCCAAGTGAGTAAATATTCACTATTTTATCCTTCTATATATGTAATAGCCACAACACATCTAAAGATATAAAATAATGAAGGAGCATTCCATGATTTACATTTTCCAAGTTATAAGCTAGGTAACTCTATGCACTTACTTATCCCACATTTAATCCTTATGTAAACACAAGACAACATGTAGGGGAAAAATACTTATGTATGAGACCCTCTTTAGAGTATTGGATATGTAGGAAGTAATCATTCATAAATGGGTATTTTGGGTAGCTAACCATTATGTGTCTAATAACCAATTTTTCCTATAGCCACTATGAAAATGAAGAACTAGCATTTACTATTTGACAACAATAGACATGCCATAGTCCATATATAGGCACACTAGAGTGAAGTAAAGACAAAACCTAAAATATTTAAGGTGGTCACATCTATATCTATTAGATATTCTATAATGGACACTTGTATCCAAGTCAGACATAAGTGTTGATGTAACTATTTGAGGTTGATGCAAGTGTTTGTGCCTATAAAATTACTATTTCTAGAATTAATCAATTGATCCAGAACCTAGATCTAGTCTACTTTCTTATTTTTCCATTTCCACACACACACACACACACACACACACACACACACACACACACACATAACTAACTAACTAACTATCTTATTTTTATTATGATTACAATATTTAACATAATTTTACTTTCCATTTTTAGCATATCTCAGCATAATAAATTTAGTATGTATTTTGTCACCTTTTTTTCAATCAATTGGCTTACTATAGAGATAATTTATCTCACTTGTTCCCTAGGCTATCTTTACTCCTTTTAACCTAGATTCCCTAATTTAGATCTTTAGGGTTAAACATAATTATGCTATTATTATATAAAACTTTATTATTTAAATATAAGTGAAATGTTATTAGCATAAAAATTTATGATTAACTAAAAATAATCTAGTTTATTTATGAGAAAAATAAAATAATAATAGAGACAATCAAAATCTATATCAAAATACATTATGGACACTAGATTAGTTATTAATTTGTGTCATTAGTAGAAGAGTTATAAGAATGGTGAATTTGAATGCAAGTTTTTAATTAGTTTTTAATTTTTTTAAAAATATGTATACAATAATTTGATTAGTAATTTTATTACTATCAAACTATTTTATAGTGATGAATTTAGTATGGCAATTTGTTAAATTCATACATTGAAGTAAAATTACCCTTTAGGGAAGTTTATAAGAAGTTTCTATCACTTTTTAAGGGGTTATGATTTTGGGTTTAAAATCAAATGTTATTTTGGGTAGAACCTTGTGGTAAACTAATTTTTTTTTTGAGGTATGGATTTAATCTATTTAATATCTATTTAATTTTATTTTTTTTTTGCATATTATTCATATTGTTTAGATAGGAGCCTAGATAGATAGTAAAGGAACTTGTCTTTTCCAATTGGTTAAGGAATTTATTAATGGAATTAATATTATTTCATTATCTATCTTTGGTTTAAACTAAATGTGATAAGGAGTTGTCTTGATTATTACATACTATGAAAATTTGATAAGGAAGTTTATCGAGCTCATTCAAATTATTTTAAAACTTTATTAAAAGAAACAAAGAAATTTTTTTCCCTTGTAAACTAATTATAACTTTTTTATCCTTGAAATGGGTTTATGTCTTATTCTCACACATATTGGAATCTTGAATTTATAAAAGTTAATTAATAAAATTATATTTATTTATTTATTTTTATGATTTCCCTCAAATTAATATGATCGACCATCATGTCTTAGATATCCATAATAATTTTAATATTAATAACATTTCCTAATTATTTCAATAAAAAAATATTTCTTTTGTAGAGTTTAATTGAGCAAGCCACCAAATCTATGAATTTCATTTCTCTGTCTTCTTCATTCAGAGTACTTTGTCTATAGGAAAACTATTTGTAGTTAACATTATTATACACCACTTCACTGAATGTAGGATATAATTATTCCATTGAAACTAATAATCCAATAGACTATCTATACAATAAAATCATACATTATGAAAAGCATCAATCATGAAGTGACATCACATGTAGGTTAGAACAACTCATTATTATTATTATTATTATTATTATTATTATTATTATTATTATTATTATTATTATTATTATTATTATTATTATTATTATTATTATTATTATTATTATTATCCGCCTCAAGTGGCATTGGAGTGTTGAAATTAATACTTAAATAATATATGTATTCCTTTAAATAATTATAAATGAATTGAAACCACTCAAGGCTAGGCATTTGAAAATCTCCAAAATTATTTGAAGTAAAATTGTTGACCTGTATTAACTAATGTTTATCTAAGGATTACCCCAACACAATTTTATGTTGTTTGGAGAGAGATAAATTGCTCTCATCAATGACCTTCATCATCTTCCTCTGGTGCAAGATGTACCAATGTATGAAATAATATCATATGATTCAACCCTTTGGTGGAACATTACCATTGTTAATACATTGTAAACACTTTTATACTTGTAAGGTTCTAACTAATTCAAAATGGATTTTCATAACCTTTTATTGAATATTAGAAATTTTGAACAAAGAATTTAAAATTAGGTGTCACATATGTCTCAAAAAGATGCATCAGATTCTCTTAAAATAAATTATTTCATTTTTAACAGATTTATACATATTAAAAAATTTAGTTGTTATACATAATAAAGAAATGTTGAAATCATTGAATATGCCAATTACACATAATAGCATAGAGCATAGCAAAAAAATAAATATTAGTCAACCTCAATGATGATTAATTAAAGGCTAAACCTATAACATGCTAGGGATAAAAAGTTATGATTACTATGAATTTGTGGATAAATGTCACCTCGATGAATGGAATTCTTGGTAAGTTCATGTTATTTTTTAAAATAATTACATAAATCCTCTTGATTTTATAATATTATAGTTATCCAAGTCAAAAAATACATCAGACCAACCTGGATTGTTTACGACTATGAACATGTCCAAGTTCCACTTTTTATCCATGACAATCATAAATAAATTCTGTTAAAGATGGCTTTGAGTCTAATAACACATAGTTTATGAGGCCTAAGTTTACAGAAGGAGACAATAAACATCTAATACATTTAATGATAAGATGAGAGTTTTACCTCAAGTTAGATGATAAGTGTATTTGAGATAGAATCCGACCCTAATTAAGCACAACTACAATACCAATGTGTTGGTGGAAGAATTATATTATACCAAAAATTCACAAAACCCTCCACCCCACAACAAAAATGAATAACTAAACATGAGGAGGTTATTTATTGCATTTAGACATGCAAATCCACATATCACATATGTTATCCTTTTCCCTTCAACTCATACTACTTAGGAAAAAAATTTAAAAATAAATATAGGGTCACAAATTTATTGAGTGAAAGATAAATCCCATTAAATTCTTGGTAATTAAGGGCAACGGTCCCATTACAAAATTCCAATGGGTGTTATTCTCTTTTATATACATTAACAATCACTATATACATTTAAGGTTATGAAATGCCTCCTTATAAGATTTCACCACTACTTCACTAGAATGACACTTCTATATTTGTGACATGGGTTAAGTAGTAGAGAGACGTGGTAAAAGCTAGGAAACCTTAATTTAAATCTCACTCTCCTCTTATTATGACTGAATTTTACTTGCAGTCCCTTCACCATTCTTAGATTAGTGTCATAACAATATTTCAGAGCACTAAATACTAAGGATATGCTACATTTGTAGCCCATTATGTCATATTTTAGGGTATGGTGAGAGTTACTTCCCTGTGTGATACAATCATCTCAAGTGAACGAAAAAATAAAATGGATAAAGAGGCTTTATATTATGTAAACAAGGGATCATTTGCATTTACAATATACTCTGAGGTACATGGAAACTAAACTCTATGTATATCTTTATTTAAGGGATTATTATTGGAAGGGTATCCCTCACTTCATGGTGTTATTAAAACATGTTACCTCTTAGATAAAAATGAAAAGTTAAAATGTCTTTTTACAACTATCAAAACATAGGTTTTGAACTATTTTTATGTATATAGACCAACAAATTTCAACTCGAGGTCAAAAAAATGATTCAATGTCAGAGGTTTATCCAAGGTCACAAGATAATTTAAGTAATGTCAGATTCAATCAAATTTAAAAGAATATTGACTCATGGTTTCATATTTATAATCAATGTTGAAGGCTATTTATTCTAACGCCAATAGTTAAAAGATTTTTTCTATGAAATCAAAAGACAAAAATCAAGCAATTAACAAGCAGTGTTCTAATAAAAAAATACATGTTCACCAAAATATTTAATGTTCATTTGGATTTAATAATGAAATTTAATAAACACTAAATGATTGAAATATTAATAGGGATTAAAAATATACAAAACTTAATTGTAAAATATAATAAAATATAAATAACTCAAATGAGCTATAAATAGTAAATTCTAATAGAATATTCACACCTAACTTATATCTAAATTTTGTTTACTTTATAGGTAGATAGATGATGTAAAATTAGATATAAGGATTTTTGAACTATGTCACACCTAGAAACATAATGTTATGATATACTAGGACATGGCCTCGCTAGAGTAGACAAGGGAACATTGTGTCTTAATCTAATGATTGCATTAGATATGCATTGTTGAATGTTTTTGGATGTTGATATGATGCACATAAGTACCTACAATCTTATACCCTAGTTCCTACACATAAACCAAATATAGATCAAATGCCAAGGGTGAATTAGGAAAAGAGATAGTTGAGCTATCATCAGAAAATTATGTGTAATCTAAGTGTTTCCTACATATCCCAAAAGGGTCTCAAGATAATTTAATTCTCCCTTGTAAGGTGAGTGTGTAAATATTATTATTTTATATATTATTAAAAATATTAAATTAACTTGAATTCTTGGCAATGAATGTCATTGACCTAAAATAGAGTAAAATTAGACTTAGTATATGAATGTTAGAATAAATCATAACTTGAATTAGAAATATTAATATATTTTTTTCTCAATTTACAATAGAATTCCCAAGTGTTTGCTACATGATAGATGCTAGATATGTACTATTGAATGACCTTGATGTCATTATATAGTGGTAGATTTTAAGTATTTATGTTAACCAAACTTGATAAAAGTGTGGGAAGGTTGACATACAATGCTTCAAATTTAAAAATTAACAATTAGAGTGAGGGATACAAGGATACACTAGTTGACAAGGTTCGGTTGTGACCTTATCTGACTTAAAATGGTCTTGTTCCACAAGGTCTGAGACTATTGGAACTTGGTAAAAAAGAATCTACAATAAAAATATGGTTGTCTAAAATATGTTTTTAGTAATTGTAAGATAGTGAGCAGGTTAGTGAAGGATCTCATAAATATTAATAGTTAATGGAATGACAAATAGGCCAAGAAAGGCATGGATGTCAAGATTAAACATTATCAAGAACTCAACAATTAAATTTTATTAAATACAATATCTAATAGTGAATAATTATTGGGTTTTCCTTTAGGGTTTCATCCTTCTAAAGTTTTAGTTTTTATCCTTAGGGTTTTATTTTCTTATCTAAATTATGATCAATCCCTAATAATAGACATTAATGATGACCATGTTGAATGAAAAAATAATGGTTAACATAGCTCCCATTAATGGGTCAATGGTAAATAATAAGGATAAGAGAAGTAGAAAGGAGGCAATTTGGACTCCTCTTTAACTTGGCTAGTTTACACTAAACTTTGATGGAGCTTACATAGGAAATATCAGAGCTTTTAGGGTAGGTTGTGTGATAAAATAATATAGTGGTTCTCTTATTAGAGATTTGTCTTTGAAGCTTCTAGATGGAACAAATAATAAAGGCGAGGCCTAGGCTCTAGTAGTTGGGGTGGAAATGGCTTCAGAGGGTAGCATCTCCTTCCTAGAGATTAAAAGAGATTCACATGAAGTTATCCAAGATATGAATGTTTAGATGGCTAAATCTTATAAAATTATGAATATTTTGGATATAATTGGGCTAAAATTGAAATAATTTGAAGCCTAGATTTGTTCCAATTACTTTCAAGAAAGCAATAATGTAGTAGACTTCCATGCTTTGATCAAACCATGGATGTTAGAATGGATCATCTAAGATTAGGATGGGAAGATTGTAGAGGCCTAGACCAAATTAATATCCATAAAATATCAATATAACATTTTAATCCTTTTTTAAAAGAAGGTGATATCCATTTTTTATTTTAATGTTGATGTGTCTGTGAGCTTTATTAAAGTTGGTTTTGGTAGTGGGTGACATGTCAACTTTTGAGGTGGTGGATGAGCCTGGAATGTTTCATTATTGCCTCATTAGATTTCATTTGTGCAAATTTATTGCTTCAGATTGGTTTTTGAGTAGAATTTTAGCGTGCATGATTTTTTATATGGGCTGATAGCTAGATTAGAGGTCATAATACATTTTAAGCTATCGATATGAATCAACACTATGTAGAATCTATAAGGTGCTCATTGATCTTTAGCATAGCTAAAATCTAAGAGATGGGTTTTGTGGGTATGGTTTCTAGGATGTGCCTCTTTAATGTGTTTTGGATTCCCATGTTGGAGGTTGTAGGAGCCTTAGATCAAGTTTTAGGGGTGGCAATTTTGGTATCAAGAAAATGAGTGTGAGTAATCTCTGACTTGGAATCTTTATTTATAAGTAATCTCTGCATGGTTATGATAGATAAAGATTAGATTCAAATGTTGGCCAATTTATTTATATGGCCTGAATATAGGGTGGGTTTAATGTCAAGAAGTGATACCCTCCCACTGGGTCCATTTCCAACCAATCCTTTCTTTGGTAAGGATAATTTGGGATGCATCCCCCCATATTTTTTCCATGCTTTGGAAATAATATTTTTAGATTTAGTGAATTTAATGTAGGAAGTTGATGAGGCATGTTCAGGAAAGCAAAAAATTAAAGGGAATAGGGGCATTATTATGCTCAAAATTTAGGAACTATTGTAACCAATTCTAGGTTTAGAAGAATGGAGGCTACAAATAAGGAATCCTGAGTGTATGAAAGCTTTTAAATGGCTAGTAAATGGAGTCTTTACAGGTGTATTTAAGGCACCACCATGGTGGCAAGACTAGTTTTCTCACCATAGGTGACAACTGGTTCGATGATGGGGTAGGAGATGATAACTATTGGTTCAGTATCTGAAGTGAAGGAGTAGGATGTGCATGCATCTAACTTCAATAATCCAACAAAATTACCAGTGGTGGGTGATTTTCTACAAAGCAATGGTAAAATGATCGAGTTAGTCATCTTGGAATAAGTTTTATTGTCTGGTTTTCTTGGTGACTATTTGACAGTGTTGGGTAGTCTATAGTTTTATTGGTGATTATTTGGTAGCATGGTTTTTTTTAAAAAAATATTTGGTCAACTTTTGTGCATTTGGTATGGTCATAATTCCTTAAAAAATTCATTGTTGAGCCAGACTAGTTTTAGTTTTTGTTATCATATGTTATAAGGGTCAGGGACCTGTAATACATAACATCGATAAAAAAATGCATAACACAAGTAATGAAGATTCAATTTTCATTTTCTTATACATGGATAGTGTATCTTTGATCAACTATGTAAGGAAATGGGTAACAATTATCACATTAAAATTAACTAATAAGGCTAAAGTTACTAATGAAAAAATTTAAGACTTCTCCAATCCTATTATTTTAACATCCAATCTATGATGCCAATTGTTACTAATTAAAAAATAGGTCATGCATGACTCATCTTCTTACCTCTAATTTTAAAAATGATAATAGTTACCATCCCAATTATAATATTGGCCCTTGACTTATATTAGTTCATGTTTCCCATGTTGTTACAACATGAAGTGGTAAGGTAACCCATAGAGTAGTAAAAACCAAAGGGCCTTACTAGAATTTTCCTCATCCCCCACCATCATCAACCAATAAAACTAATTTATATAAGGGGTATGACATCATGGATCATCTAGAAAACAACAATGCCAAAATTTCCCTATTAGAATTAATTCAAACATTTATTATTTACAAATTTGATATTATTTATGTAGCATTTCATCATATAAATTTACCAATTGATTTAAAACCACATTACATGGCTTATATTCTCAACACATTTTGATGGATAGATGAAAACATTTCCTTTGAAAAATGAAAATTTCCTCCTAAGCACATTGTCGATAAGCATATAATGAGAATATTAAAGTTTAATTATGAAATAAGACAATCAAATGAGTTTTGGTGGATAATTGATCATGGATTAACATTTTTAATGTCCCATTTTTTTAGCTACTTGGTTTTTAGGAAGATGATATTTTCTATTAAAATATAAATATTTAGGGATTTGATCACATTCTTCAAAAAGTATTTAGGATAAACTATGTTGCATATTACTTTGGGATCTCAAAAAATATCTATAATCTATCAAGTCATGCTTAATGACCTTAGTTATAATATTCTATTGGGGAGACCATGGATTCATGATATGAACTCTCTTCCTTATACCCTACATGCATGCCCATACTGAATTTTACACACACACACGCACACGCGCGTGCACACACACACACACACACACACACACACGCACACGCACACACACGCACACGCGCACACACACACACACACACACAGACACACACACACACACACACACACACACACACACACACACACACACACACACACACACACACACACACACACACAACCACCCACCTTGATAATCAATAACCATTGAAGTGTTATGCATTAACCCAACCTAAATACCATTGAATTACTCATATGCAACCCTATTATAAACTATATAAAGCAATCAGGGGAAACAAATCTTATTCAATTATGATTTCATCACCATTGATAGGCAATAATCAATATGGTTTTGGACTTCAATATCTACATAAAAATGAGATATACAGGACAAGGATTTGGGAAACATGTGGAAGGTATTATTAGCCACATCTAACAACAACAACAACAACAACAACAACAACAACAACAACAACAACAACAACAACAATAATAATAATAATAACCACGTAGGTTACTATTTATACACACTTCTTCAAATTAGAGCCAAACACATGAAGTTTTTATTATTTTTACATTATATTTTCTATACCCTGAACTGATAAAAAACACAGTGTATCTAAAGGTTTTGACATTAGATGAATTTTAAAATGGTGAATCATTCCTATAATACATTAGGGTGTATGAGGATCTCCTTCCCTTCTATCATAAGAATATGTCTATTCACACAATTACCACCCCAACATACTTTAGATAAAAATAAGATACTAATGTCCATATCTAAATAGATAGTCTAGATACCATACCTAGAATTCCTTATATGGAAGATGGATCAACTCTAATTAATGAAGAGACCATATAATTTTGCTATGGAATAGATAAGGATCTTAGACCTATACTCATAATAGATATTTATATAAAGATGATGGACATGAACTTTAAAAAGTTCTACATGACCCATAAATGTTTAATTGGGTTTAGTCAAATCTGCCATGAATTGATTCCATAATGGCATTACATAATATTGTACTTTATCTAGATGTCAAGCTAGTACAATGAAATATTTATAAAATGAATCCAGAAGTAACATTATTTATAAAATAAGAAATATATATTCTTAGATGCAGGATTTATTCAGTCCATTGATTATCCTATATGGGTTTCTAATATAGTCATTACTAGCTGCAAATCCTAATGGATAGATTCAGTGTTTTACATATTATCAGGAATTGAATAAAGCTTTCTCTAAAGACAAATTTATGTTACAAAACAATGATATTATTGTTGAATTTACACCTAATTATGAGATGTTATTATTCATGGATGGGTTTTTAGGATATAACTAACACACAATCAATTTGGAAGATGAAAAAAAAACTTCATTTATTGCACCATGGGGAACATATTGTTATTTATTCATGGCCTTTGGAAAGAATGTTTTTGGGGATATTTATAAGGGATTTATAGCCTATATATTTTGTGACTACATACACAAAACAATGGAATATTATGTGGATGACCTACTTGTAAAATCATGATAAAAATATGATCATGTTTTAGATTTGTGAAGAATTTTCGAATGATTATAGAAATAAAATTTGTGCTTAAACCCAAACAAATGAGTATTTAGGATATCTTCATGCAAATGTTTTAGCTACATTATATATCATTGAGGCATTGATATATATATACCAAAAGGGTCCAAGTTATTATACACATGCCTCCACTAAAATGCCTATCACAACTATGATCATTAGAAAGGAAAATTAAATCATTAAGACATTTTTTTTGAAAAATTTAGCTAATAAGACATAATCCTTCACATGATTACTTAATAAGGATAAATTTTTTGAATGGGGTGAAAAATGTCAATATAGTTATCAAAGAATATATATTAAATCCAACTATTCTCATGCCTCCAATACTAGTTAAACATTTATTATTATACATCTCAACCACATATCATGCCTTAGAGGATTTATTATCAAAATATGATAAAAGCCACAGAGCGAATGTCATATATTAAATATTAGTCATACACTTTTTTATTGTGAGAAATATTACAATATTATGGAAAATTTATGCATAGCTCTTATTTTTGGCACACAAAAATTACAATACTACTTGCTCAATAACGAGACACATGTTATCACAAAGCTTCATCTTCTCAAATTTCTTATGTCAAAGACACAATTATTAGGATGCATAGTTAAATAGATAGTTTTGGTCATTGAATTTGATCCAAAACTTTGTATCTCAAATATCAATAAAAGGATAAGTTATTATAGATCAACTAGTTGCGACTCCATTAATAGACACACTATCAATTAGTGATGATTTTTTAAATAAATTTACTTCATATAACACAAATTATAATATTTTGACCATCTATTTTGATGGATCTGAATGCGTTATAAGGGCGGACACTGGTGCAGTTGTAATTACACCTTAGGGCCATATTATGACATTTACATATCATTTGAGATTTTCATGTACATTAACATAGTATAATATGAGGCATTGATACTTGGGTTGTTTACAACATGAATGTTACAGATAAAATCACTATGGGTATATGGGCATTTTCAACTAATGGTTAATCATGTTTCATACATCTACTAAATAAAAGAACAAAAAATTATCACATACAAATAAATGCTATAATGATTACAAACATATATCAATTCTTTTTTAATATTAAAAATACCTCAAAAATATAATCGCATGTTGATGCCATGAATAGTGCAATGTCCTTAATTCACATTGACATCAATGATCATCACACAATTTATATTATTTAATAGTTAAAACATCCATCCATCTCCATGACAAAAGTAGAAACTCTTGAGATCTTAAAAATTATTCTAAATGTAGTAAATTTAAAATGATTTGATAAAATATATATATAACTTTTTATTTAGAACCGTTATCCTAAAAAATTATGCATGTAATGATGAATTTAAACTACAATGAAAGAAAATACCTTATATTTTAATTGGAAGATCTTTATTCAAAATATATTTTTAGGAACAGCTACTTCAATACCTTAACTATGATGAAGCTTAAATTACCTTACTTGAATTACATCATTGTAAATGTGGACATAATTTTAATGGGAAAGAAATGTCTTGTAAATTTTCGAGACAAAAGTATTATTGCTCTACAATGGAAAAACAATGGTAAGAGCATGTTAAATTATATCCATGATGTCAAAAGTACAGCAATCTAAATTATCTTTTATTATAAGAATTGCAACCTATTGTTTCATCAAGACCATTCTCTTTTTGGGGTTTCAAATTGATTGGAAAGATAACAAAAATTCATTCTTATAATTATATAATATTTAACAAGACCTGACATTACAAAATGCGGACAGTCGACATCGGCAACATTGAACGACAAGCCCAACTTTTATTTCAAATTGATTGATATAAGGTCGACTTTTACTTCAAATTGAATGATATAAGTGTATTTGAGATAGAAGCCCACCTGTCACTAAGCACAACTACAGTAAGGATGTGTCGGTGGAAGAATTATAGAATACCAACAACTCACGAAACACGAAGAGGTTCGTTTTCTACCGAGAGTTTTCTTACATTCAGACATGCACGTCCCCATATCACATATGTTATCCTTTTGGGCCAAAAATTTAGTGAGGCAAAAATACATCGCATTAAGACCTTGATGGTTAAGCGTAATGGTCCCATTACCAAATGCCAATGGCTGCTCTTCCCTCTTATATACGTCAACATTCCCTCTCTACATTCACAGTTATGAAACACGTCCTTACAAGGTTGCAACGTTGAAGATTTCGCCACTGCTTCACTAGAACGACGGTTCTGTGTTCACGAGATGGGTGAAGTATTAGAGACTTCGGCTACAAGATATAAATATATAAATAAATAAATGCAGGGCCCCAAATTTAGTGAGGGAAAGATCTATCCCATTAAGACCTTGATAATTAAAGGTAATGGTCCCATATTTTGCCAAATACCAATGGCCGCTCTTCCCTCTTATATACGTTAACAATCCCTCTGAGTTATGAAACGCCTCCTTACAAGCTCCCGGGATGGGTGAAGTAGTAGAAAGCTCGGCTACAAGGTGGGAGACCACTGTTAGAAGCTCACACTCCTCTTCACCTGCGAGTGTTACGGAATTGGAGATCAAATTCTTTGTATGTAGTGCTGCTGTAAGGGAAGATCCAAATCGCTACTCAAGTCGACTATATTACAGATCGAATGCGAATTCAGGCGAGGGAGTCCCATTCCAATGGGAAGCACAACCAGGGAAGCCCAAAACTAGTTGTCTACATGATGTTTTTGATGTCGTGCCTCTCACTCCTCCTCCGTCTTTTGTGGTTCACAAAACGTTGAGATCGAAGCTTAGAAAGCACACAAGTAGGGAGTCCAGAAAAACTCTGAGTTGTACTTGTAGTCCCTTCAGTATTAAGAATGTTTGGCCATAACTCTAGACGTAACTGGTGCTCCTGGTTATCAAATTCCAGATCAGTGTCTTGATTACTGATATCAATATTTGTTAAAATCAGTTTGACTGTTAATTGCTATCTATAATTTGCTTGCAATTTTGAGCTGCCCTGTTAACTATTGATTTCAGAGCTAATAATTTGTACTTCCTGACGATGGGATATGAGATAATAGGGTTAAATATGTAACCATCGTAGTATATCCGAATAATTGCTTTCTGATTTGAAGTTTTTTGTGTTGTCGTCTTCTTTTTTAAAATCTTATTCAATACTGTTGGCTCTTCTTGACCCTCTTCTTGACCTCTAGTGAATATTAATATATTTTAAAATATTACTTTCTGTTTTTAGCCGTTCAATTTATAATATGGACATTAATATATTCTAATAATATTACTTTCTGTTTTTTCATTTGTCTGATTTATAACATTGAAAAGGGGATTTTTTCCAATAACAGAGTTAATTGTCTCTACATTAATCTCAAACATGTTTTGTTTGTTTTGTGTTTTGTTTTTTAATTTTTTGGGATATTTATTTTGTCAAATTTATTTAAAAATTTAAATAGTTTAATTTTTATGATGACAAGTCTTTGCATTCATTAATAAATCAATTATTCTTCATTATTTTTAATATTTATATTTAAATTATTTCAATTCAAAATAATTTTTAAGATTAATCACAATTTAATGATTGATATATTTTTAATAATAAGCATGAAATAAAATCTAATTTAAAGATAAGTATTTTAATATATTAAATTAATGGTCAATAATTTATTATTGTGGTTATTGTAAATCTCTCTCTCTCTCTTTCTCTCTCTCTCTCTCTCTCACACACACACACACACACATTATTTTTAATATTTATATTTAAATCATTTCAATTCAAAATATATTTTTAATATTTAAATCATTTCAATTCAAAATAATTTTTAAGATTAATCACAATTTAATGATTGATATATTTTTAATGATAATCATGAAATAAAAACTAATTTAAAGATAAGTTTCTTAATATATTAAATTAATGGTCAATAATTTATTATTGTGGTTATTGTATAAATCTCTCTCTCTCTCTCTCTCTCTCTCTCTCTCTCTCTCTCTCACACACACACACACACACACACACACACACACACACACTCTCACACACTCATACACACACCCCATAACATCTAAATATAATTAATAGTTGTTTGTTTATAATAATTGAACAAAATTTGAATAGATACTTATATGTTTTTTTATTATACTTCAATTAAAGGGAACTATGAAAATAGGTGTAAGGAATAAAGAGATAGATAATCGCACATGGTTGACTACACTACATCACATCAGAGAAGAAAAATTTAACAAGGCACAATTTATTATCAACTTTTTACATTATATCTACCTAAACTCATAACCCCACAAATTAAAGATATGTTGAAAGTTCCATTAAATGTCCCAAAGACAAGTGTCATGTACTTCTATATGTTGTAGTTTTGCACATCTCTCAAGAGAATTCAACATTGTATATGATGGTGAGCATGATGAAATAAAATATGAACCTACATACAAATTGAAAACATTATAATTGAAAATTCAAATCCGAAAGAAATAAAGGATTTTCCTAGTTGCACATAAAATAATTCTTATTAAAAACAAAAAATGTTAGACCCAATAAATGGATGTTTATTGTGAGTTTTGAAGTGTTTAAAATTTTGATTTTCTTCTATATATTTTATGATTTTATAAATATTTGGTAAAGAATTACATTTTATTAAAGGAGATCACTTCAAAACATGTTTCAACTTTTTTTTGTGTTTGATATATCATTTCTAATTTCCACCCTATTCTCATTGAATAATAATTTTGTTGTTGTTATATTTAGATAATATTTATTCTTTTAATATCATTTTATTTTATTTTATTTCCTTTCCATTATAATATTTATTATGATTTTAAACATGAAATTTTTCACAATGGGTGCACCCTTATTAAAGTGTTTAAAGTTTTGGTTTTTCTATATATATTTTTATGAATATATAAATATTTGGTAAAGAATTACATTTTATTAAAAGAGATCACTTCAAAACATATTTCAATTTTTTTTGGTGTTTGATACACCCTTCCTAATTTCCACCCTATCCTCATTTAATAATAAATATTGTTTTTTATATTTAGATAATATTTTTTCTTTTAATATCATTTTCTTTTCTTTTATTTATTTTCCATTATAATATTTATTATAATTTTAAACATGAATATTTTCACAATGGGTGCACCCTTAATAGATAATGTCATTCTTTGCAGGAAAATAGCTATCAAGCCCTTTACCCAAATATTATAGCTTTTCCATATCTTGCTCAATTCTAAGCTTCGGCGTGCAACATCACGTTTACCTTTTTGATGGGTTTCATTAGAAAATAGCTTTTTGGCAACAAAATTCAATGCTCAACTTGCATCAAATAAAACTTTGATAATGCTCCATTCTCCATTTGACCAACTTCCTATGTAGGTTAATAAAATCTAAGGTGTAATTTGATTGTTTTTTAATTTTTCACATACAAGTTATGTACTCTATCATGCATTTTGTATCATGTATTTTTATAAATTTATATCATGTATTATTATAAATTTATTTTTTACATGACTATTTTTATCTTGGCCTTAGAAATTATTTCTTCCAAGAATGAAAATCTAGATCTAATATAGTACTTATATTAAACATGTGCAATAACCAACTAAACCCATGTTCATCATTAGACCATGGATCTTTACAAAACCATTGAAAAAGGCACCACATGAATTGTGTTTCAAATTAGAGAGTTTATTGTTGACCAAACAAATTGGTCATTGGAAGGGTACTTGAAAAATTTGTCATATGAATATGATAAAAAAAAAGTTATGGAAGATTATTTGGATTTGATTTTTTTAAAAATGATAAGGGAAATATATATAACATGTTTCAATAAGGTTGATGAGAAATTCTATATCAAAATTTAAAGTGATAAAGTTTACGTGTTTTTTTAATGAAAAGGTCAAAGAAAAATGTAAGTATTATAATCATTTAAACATTTCATGGGAGATATTTTCACAACTATCATCAACAATAATGCATTGTTGTGAAGAAATTAAAATTATATTGGTTCATCAGTTCTCTTTTAAGAAAATAAATGATATCCCATAAATTTCTAATAAAAATCTAGTAGATATTATCGATGTTGGGTCAATTTACCCTACTATTATATATTGGATGCTCCTATGACATTTTGATACTTTATGCTAGATATTAATAAATTTATTTATGGACAAAACCTTCCTACTCATTCAATAAAAGAAGGGTGCACATCTAATTTTTATGGTTGTATAATCATAACTAACTCCAATGCTAAATGATTTTCAAACCATAAAATGGTGTAAATTGAAAAAAAAAAAAAAACTTCCAACTTATGTTGTAAAAATATAACACTTATTTGCCATTGTTGAATAGAAAATACCTTGGCCCTCTGAGGCATTTACCCACCAAACGAACATTGTTTGAGATTATTCTTGCGTGTAATATTTATGGAAACTAGAATGGGCTTTGATTGAAGCACGGAAGGTCTTCCTCATGGATAATTAATTTACCTAACTTGTCCTCTTATAGTGGGTGATACACATTGTAATGGAAAAAATTATAAAATAATAATTTATTTTGTATAAATCTAAATGTGATAAAAATATCATTGAATGTGATTATAGGTATGCCCATCACCTTAGAATAAATGATACAATTTGATGAGGGTAGTTAATTTTTAATTGAACTAAATAATTAATCATGAGAATTGGACTAAAATATTTACACTTTTTTAAATCACAGATGAAGAGATGATGGAAGAAAACATTAATTGAGTTTTTGGTCAAAATTTTATTTTAACACTCTCAATCAATAAGGAAGCCTAAAATGGATGAGCACAACCTAACTTTTCCATTTTAAATTTGAAAAAAGCTAAAAATAAATTTTAAAAAAAAAAAAAAAAACTAAAATAAAAATAGTGCATTTATAAGCTAGCTTGTATTTGTTCAAATCAAAAGGTTACTTGAAATATCTAATAAACCTGTGTTTGTATTTCATTTTTTTTTTAAATCATAGATTAAATTCTCATAGGCTTATCTATTGCACTTTTTTTATCTACATAATTGCATATATCTACAATATTAGACATTACTTTCTATACTTAATTATTTTTATAAGTATTGACTCCATTTTATTTTAATTATAGTGTCTAAATAATGTCCCATTCTATATTATTACCGTTGTTGTGCATTATGTAATTACATTACACTTTGAAATAATATTTCCTAGGGTTTGATTTATGGACACTTGATAAATGGTTAAATTTATATCTTTCATTTACATTTTAAAGTTTCAAATATTTAATATGAAAATGTTGCAAATATAAATTTGGTGTACATTACATGCACCTTTTCATTACCATACATTTATTTTTTAAATGCAATTATGGAATTCTAGTTAGTGTTGTTATTTTTGTCAAAAATATCAAAATATACTTTTCTATGTTTTAGGCAATGAAAGGGTCAAAACCTCTTCTCATACTTTATATAATTTGGTATTTTCTTCTTGTTGATCTATTTCTTATATATATTTTTATATATATTGTATATTTCATGCTCATTATTTTATTGTAAAAGTTTAAAATGAATATTTTTTTCTTCTTAATTTTATGCTTTCTATATTTATTTATGTTCACTTATATTATTTCATTCATATAAACCATCTCAAATGATGTATTTACAAATAAAGTGTTAAGAATACAAAATTTTGAAATCATTGATTGAAAATACAATCAAGCTCATGTGTTACTCTATGTTCTCATAAAGAGGAGACAACAAAAACTAGTGATACAATGTCATCAAGTGGCCCCAAGGAAGATGCAACATCTACATCAAAATTAATGAAGTGGTGTGATTTTGCAATAGTAGGTTAGATGTAAGAAATAATTCATTATGAATGCATGATAAAAACACCTACCACAATGACCCATAGAATGGAGTATAGGGGAACCAAATACAATGTGATGGAACTACTATTTGTCTTTTAATCGTTCATGGATTTAGACCGTCTCATAACTGACTGGAGTCTTCATAATTATCAATATTGTATACAAATTATGAAGAAGCATACTATAAATTTACTGTCACAATCATCCCTGTATAAGTTCCAGGATAAAATATAAAGACATATTTCACAAGCTCCACTAACATGCAGTAAACGCATACACCAAATCTGCCTAGAACCATCAGCTCTTCGAACTTTAAAAATGACATTAACCTCCTATCCTTACACTACTTAGCGACCAAAAATGATGTGCTGACATCAATATACTTTAGACAGGCTACACTTAAAATCTATCACTTTGACTGTAATAAGTTTCCTGTTGTAGGAGACACAACACTTACTTTTATGGTCAACATGGACCACTTGCACCCTCAAATAAAATCATTAAAATAAATGATGTGGCACAGATAAAATCATTCTTGTTATAGATTTGGCATACTTTTACTACCAAGGGAGACTCTGAGATCGATTAGGAACCATGCAGTGCTTTGAAATAATGGATATTGATATTTTGCAAGGTGTCATAGAGGCGCTACTCGAAAAGCATTCAAATTGTAATGAAGAATCATTCAAAGTAAGTTTACGCAATATATCTGACTTAGACATACAAGATTTACAAGTCATATAAAAAGAATTGGCAATATCAACTTTGATGCATTGTGTTCACTACAACGTACAATAAGTTTGTCAGGAAACCTCTTTACAAATTGATCTACAGCATACCTCCAATTGTCTACCCCTTGCCAATCATCCCGGTGGCTGCGAATCATAATCTCTTCTGTCTTTTAACAGACTACAAATATGCACTTATAGCTAGATTTTGATCAGATCTCTCCCCTGTGCATAGCCTCCTCCACGGCTCAATCAAATTAGAAGACTTTGAGAAGAAATTAGAATACCTTTCCAAAGAAGAAACTGTTGTCCATGCTCGTTCAAAATGGTGGTCCCAAAATTGGAGAAAGATTGCTCGGTTTCTTATAATTTATTCTATCATCTTTGAGATAGGGGTTCTTGCAATTGGGATAATATCGACAAGGTCTCCAGATTTGACCTAGCAAAAGTGAGCTTTGCATGTACTGCCTATCTTTGCCTTTCCAGGGATATTTAACTTAGCAACTAATACAGAGGTATGACCTCGATCCTGCAACAAAGGTAGCTGCTACTAGCTCTTTGATGTCTAAACTGCTCAATTCAAATGCTCGGCTCCCATAAATTGGCCTGGAATGCAATGGATCTTTCATCAGATGTTAAGCCTCAGATACATTTAGCTGAACTGCATTCTTGTCAACATGCCTACGCTTCTTCCATTCAGCATCTCATTCAACAACGAACTTCTCTTGCTTGGATTTGTCTTTTCTCCTTTTCTCTCTCGTGGAGATCCTCCTCTGAATTAGCTTCCTTTTCCCAAGGAGATCCTCCCTGTTTTTCCTCTCTGATTCCTGTTCTCTTTAATGAATTCACCCAAGGTAGGCACCAACTATCCTATGCTTAGAAAGTCTTCCTAGAATTTTTCAACAACTTCAACAGCCTAACAATATCCTTCAATCCAAGAATCCAACTAATACACACTAATTATGTTTTGATTTGCCTTATTCCATATACGGCTTATTTTGCCCAAAATATCATTTTTTAATAAATTACAATTTTAAAAATTTGAATTACAACTTTATACTATGCACCCGTAGATGCTCCTACATCAGACTACCATGCTTGAAACTTGTCATGAGCCCCTGCTCATGTATGCTTATTTGCTCTTTTTGCTACAATTAAAAGCCATCCATTGTTCTCTTCCTCAACTATTTCTTCATATTGATGCACATGTTCCATAGCACCACATTTGATTCTTTTCTTGGACTTCTTTTTCATTCCTACACATGATGCAAAGTCATTTTCAAAATCATTGGTTTCCTCAAACCAATCTTTCTTCTTTCTTTGGTTTTTCTTTTTCTTCTTGTATTTCCTTCTTCTTATCTCTTTCTCAGCTACTAGCTCCTGCTTCCATGCTTTTTCATCTTCATACATGTCTTCTTGATATTCTTGTTGTTCTTCTTGCTTCAAAAATTTGTCCATTGAACTATGGACTTCATTCATCTTCACAATTTTAACACCTGCATTTAAAACATCAAAGGAAATGTTAGAAGTAAAAACTTGAGACCATAAGATCTCCTGGCTGCCTCCACTCGTCTGCTCTTTGGCCAAATCTACCCTCACTATCTTTCTTTGTTCTTGCCTCAATTCATTTTCCATTTGATCAATGGTGTCACCATGTTGATAGGTGTCTCTACACAACTCTCGTGGAGGGTTCAACAACTCTTCTATCCTCTTCATCTCTTCACTCAATACAAGCTCATCCAAATCTTCATGTCTTATATCAAACTTAGGACCAGATTGTCTTTCATCCTCTATAAGTACACTCATCCACTTTATAGTTTCTACATACAAATCAGCTTCTTCATCATCATCAATATACTTATCAAAAACACTATTACCTTGTGTTTCCTTGTTCGTTTCAAACATGTGAACTGATTTCACATTTCCACTTTCATCATCTTCCATCTTCTTGGAATTCTATCCTTGCTGCACATTGGTAATCATAGACATTTTCCATTCCTCAGTTTCCATAAAAAGATCCTTAGATGATTCAAAAACTTCATCATAAACAATTTGTTTACCTTTCCATGTACTTGTGTCATCCTTCACCTTCCTCCATTGAGTTCCTGGTGTTGTTACCTCAACACTCACATCTTCACTTTTTGACTTCTTAGGCACCCATACTTGTTTCTCCTTCTTATCATTTGTCTTCACAAGCCATTTAGGCATCTTGCACTTATGCTTTTGTACCAGCACCTCCTCATACTTGGGAGTCTGCTTCTTCCACCATTTAGGCATCACATATCCATGGTTAATTGGAAACTTTACCTTTCTCTTTGCTTCTTTAACATGTATATCAAAAATTTCATGTTTATAAGAAGAATCAATTTTTGAACTCACCTTTACCTCCTTAATGGGCTGCTCCATTAGTTCTTTGACTTGCATAGCTTCTTGATTATCTGTCCTTTCTTCTTCCTTCATTCTTAGCTATTCTCTTTCCTCTTCTTGGCATCCAATGGCATCATGGAAGTCATCCTCATCTTCCATCTCTTATCTTGCTTGTAAGGGTTCATCAACACCTCTCTCATGCATTGACCAATGCATCTCTTCTTCCTTATCAATAGCAGCAAACTCACTTCTCTCTCTTGTACATTCACTTGTGTACTTGGTGTCTTCTCTTGCACCAATCTCTTCACTCTTCAAGGCCCTTCTCTTAACCTTCACAAGGCTGCTCATACCTGCATTTACCCACTCAAAGACAATATTAGAAATAAAAACAAGAGACCATAATGTCTCCATGAGTGTCCTCTTCATCAACACTCTCATCTTCTCAAGTGCTCTTCCCGGCATTTCATTTTTTCTTTCTTCTCTCTTGTTCTCCTCAATGAGAACCTTCTTCTCAACTTCTTGCTCTTGCTGCTCACTTGGCAACCTTCTTATCTTCTTCAAGCCTCTATGGGCTTCTCTCTTCATGGCAATCTTCTTTTGCCTTCTTCTCTTCTTCACTAGGAGATCTATTGGCCACTTCAACCTCTTCTTCATTGGCCATACCCATGCTTGCCTATTCAGCTGCATCCAAGACTCATATGCATCTTTAATCTTAGCTAATTCTTTCTTCAAACTAGCAATCTCTTTATTAAATACAAAATTGTCCATACCTTTGATGCTTGATTTCTTCTTGGTGTCCTCATATACCTTGCTGCTCTGTAGTGCCTTCAACAACACTTCCATCTCTGAGATCTTCACCCAAGTCTTTTCCACCTTGGTATCTTGATCCCTTATGTCACCCAAGCCTTTTTTCCTTGACTGGTCTTTTGACAATCTACTTGATCTCACCTAGGCCTTTTGCATCCTAGTTTTTTGACCCTTTTCTCAATCCTGCAGCAACTCTTTATCAAACAGAAATAAAAAATCCAAGCTTACCTTGCTTTGGATCTTTCTCCTGAGCATTTACTTGCTCTCTTACTTTTGAGCTTCTCTTGGCTCTTCACTAAGCCTTCCTTGGCTTCTTCTTCTGCTCTTAAGCCTCAATGACTTTAAACCTTCCTTTTTCACCTGTTTGCTTCTTAAACAAAATAAACTCAAATCAAATAGCAAAGTTGCTCATACCTTTCCTTCACCAGATCCCAAGAGCTTCAAGCTCTGATACCAAATGATGGAACTACTATTTGTCTTTTAATCGTTCATGGATTTAGACCGTCTCATAACTGACTGGAGTCTTCATAATTATCAGTATTGTATACAAATTATGAAGAAGCATACTACAAATTTACTGTCACAATCATCCTTGTATAAGTTCCAGGATAAAATATAAAGACATATTTCACAAGCTCCACTAACATACAATAAACGCACACACCAGATCTACCCAGAACCATCAGCTCTTCAAACTTTAAAAATGATATGAACCTCCTGTCCTTACACTGCTCAGGGACCAAAAATGATGTGCTGACATCAATATACTATAGACAAGCTACACTTAAAATCTACCACTTTGACTATAATAAGTTTCCTATTACAGGAGACACAGCACTTACTTTTATGGTCAACATGGACCACTTGCACCCTCAGATAAATTCATTAAAATAAATGATGTGGCACAGATAAAATCATTCTTGTTACAGATTTGGCATACTTTTACTGCCAAGGGAGACTCTGAGATTGATTAGGAAGCGTGTAGTGCTTTGAAATAATGGATATTGATATTCTGCAAGGTGTCAAAGAGGCGCTACTTGAAAAGCATTCAAATTGTAATGAAGAATCATTTAAATTAAGTTCACGCAATATATCTGACTTTGACATACAAGATTTGCAAGTCATATAAAAAGAATTGGTAATATCAACTTCGATGCATTGTGTTCACTACAGCGTACAATAAGTTTGTCAGGAAACCTCTTTACAAATTGATCTACAACATACCTCCAATTGTCTACCCCTTGCCAATCATCTCGGTGGCTGCGATTCATAATCTCTTCTATCTTTTAACAGACTACAAATATGCGCTTATAGCTAGATTTTGATCAGATATCTCCCATGTGCATAGCCTCCTCCACAGCTCAATCAAATTAGAAGACTTTGAGAAGAAATTAGAATACCTTTCCAAAGAAGAAACTATTGTCTGTGTTCGTTCAAAATGGCGGTCCCAAAATTGGAGAAAGATTTCTTGATTTCTTATAATTTATTCTATCATATTTGATATAGGGGTTCTTGCGATTGGGATAATGTTGACAAGGTCTCTAGATTTGACCTGGCAAAAGTGAGCTTTGCGTGTACTACCTGTCTTTGCCTTTCCATGGATATTTGACTTAACAGCTAATACAGAGGTATGACCTCGATCCTGCAACAAAGGTAGTTGCTACTAGCTCTTTGATGTCTAAACTACTCAATTCAAATGCTTAGCTCCCATAAACTGGCCTGGAGTGCAATAGATCTTTCATCGGATGCTCAGCTTGAGATACATTTAGCCAAACTGCATTCTTGTCAACATGCCTACACTTCTTCCATTCAACATCTCATTCAACAACGAACTTCTCTTGCTTGGATTTGTCTTTTCTCCTTTTATCTCTCTTGGAGATACTCCTCTGAATTGGCTTCCTTTTCCCAAGGAGATCCTCCCTGCTTTCCCTCTCTGATTCCTATTGTCTTTAATGAATTCACCCAAGGTAGGTGCCAGCTATCTTATGCTTAGAAAGTCTTCCTGGAATTTTTCAACAACTTCAACAGCCTAACAATATCCTTCAATCCAAGAATCCAACTAATACACACTGATTATGTTTTGATTCACCTTATTCCATATGCGACTTATTTTTCCCAAAATATCATTTTTTAATAAATTACAATTTTAAAAATTTGAATTACAACTTTATACTATGCACCCGTAGATGCTCCTACATCACAATGGTGTGATTTTTAAAAAACCCATGGAAATAAATAAGTAGATATGTAGTGTAATTGACATCGATAAGATTTAATGACAAGCCCTAAATTTCACTTAAAATTAAAATGGTACATGTATTTGGGATATAATCACACCCTCATTCAACACAAATACAATACTAATTTGTGGCTTGAATAACTATAGAATTACAACAATTCATGAAACACTCCAACCCATGTGGAAAATGAATAACTAATCACAAGGAGGTTTTTTATTGCATTCATACATGCACATCCCCATATCACATATGTTATCCTTTTTTCATTCAACTCACACCACTTGAAACAACCATTTTGAAAAAATATAAAAATAAATAAATATAGGGCCCAAAATATAGGGAGGTAAAGAAACATCCCATTAAGACCTTGATGATTAAGGGTAATTGTCCCATTACGTAATGCCAATGGGAGTTCTTCCCTCTTATATAGGTTAAAAATTGATCTATACATTTAGAGTTATGAAACTAATCCTTGGAAGCTATTTACATTGAAGCTTTTAATGTTGCTTCACTAAAACAATAGTTCTATGTTTTTGAGATGGGTGAAGTAGTAAGAGATTAGCTAAAAGCTAGGAGACCTTAGTTCAAAACTCACACTCCTCCATATATGTGAATGTTATGAACTTAGAGATAAAATTGTGTATGTAGTTTTGTTGTAAAGGAATATCTAAACCACAACTCATCTCGAGTATATTAAAAGTTTAATTTGATTGTAGGTGAGGGAGTTCCATTCCAATGGAAAAAATAACCAGGGAATCCCAAGACTAGTTTTATACATGATGGTTTTGATGTTGTGCCTCTGACTCCTCGTAATTTTATGGTTGAGAAAATGTTGAGAGAAAAGCATACAAATCACATAAGTAGGGAGTCCAAAAAACTCATGGATATTATGTGATTTTTACTTCTAGTCCCTTCAATATTAACAACATTTGGCCATAATTCCATAACAATGTATTATACTTGGTGTAAGGGGCACTCAAAAACCAAATAATCAGTATCTATATACACACCCCATAATGCTTAATTGGTGGAGTGGATGAAAAAATATGTATGAGTGGGATATGTTCACTACTCGAACACTGATAAGATGAAACTATATGCACTAGAATAAATCTAAAACAAGTTGAAAGAGACTTTTGAACTATCAAAGAAGACAAGATGATAACAATATTTAATAGAATAACTATAATTAAAGATGCATGGGATTGTTAGCATCCAAAAATGAATGTGAAAGATAAAGATCAAATATCTCATGAAGATGGCCTTGGTGGTGATAATGAAAACCAAAATAATAAATGGTTCACAAACTAAGGTACACAAACATGATGGTAGACTAGGCTATAAAAGCAAACCCCCCATGGTAATTTCTAATTTAGTGCAAGTATAATAAATCCAAAAAATACCAAATGAAAACAAGGAGGACAATTTATATACCAAAATAAATCCAAATAAGGAGATTGTTGACCTTTCAAAAAATTCACCACAAATGATGAGATTTTATTTAAAAAATAAGGGAGTGAAAAGTAGATGAAGAATCTAATCCCCACATACACATGAAGGTAGATAAGGATGAAATAACAAACCCCCCATGACTATTGTATTAGACTCACCAACTCCCCCGCCCCTCCCCACTCCTCAAATTTGGCACTTTATAATTTAGTGAATTTTATAAACTAAATGATTTTAATAGATCACAACTACAAAAACATACACGTTTGAAAAAAACAACACTCAATTTCAAGTTACTGATTAAAAGATATAGTTTTTACAATTTTTCCTATCATAAATGGGTCAAAAAGTAAAATAACATCAAAAGATATTAAATGATTGAAAAACATAAATATTCAAAGGATAAAAAATAAGTTGAAGGGCTTAAAGTTAATCCCCCACTAGCAGGAACCAAAAGTTAAACCTTCCTTTCCCTCCTACCCTCTCCCCACCTATGACCATACCATATGACAAAGGGGTTAACGGTGAGGATGAGTACACCCAATAAGAACCCACAAATCCAAATCCTTCAATGTAAAAAATATGTATGTCATTACCCAATAAATACATGAAAAATAGGGTTTGACACCTTGAGAGGCCTAAACAGTAGGTAATGGAAGATTCATCATGGCAAGGATTCATACAAGCTGAGTACTGACTGTAAAAAACATGCTATGCTACCTTGAAAGAGTTTAGAAAATTTTCACTCGAGGTCAAATCAATAAACTATTATCACATAAAAATACATCGATGCATTCCTAAAATAATATCTTAGTCTATTATGCACAAATAGATCAAACAATGAAAAATGCTTTGATGTCTCCATATAAATAGCTCACCTTGCATATGAATGACTAGGTGAATATGTACATATATTGGTGGAAGATGGGTGAATCACAACTGTACTATGCATGTGGGATTAAATTTCCCAAAATAGGGGGATGAAAGGCATAAAGCCAACATCCTTATACATATGGGATGAACTTTGACAATGTACATACAAATAACCCAAGCAAGTTAACAACAAATGGGTAGGAAAACAAATGGAATGAAAAATCCTAGACCAACAAATCTAATGGAGAGTTATGTTATAAAATTTTAAATTCTTAGTGCTAAATGAGCTTTCAACTCTTGATTAGTAAAGAATATGGTAATTTGAAAGGTCTAAGACCTAATTAGAGGATCAAGTAGTGATTAGGTCTATGTTTGAATCAATCAAGTTAAGTTGGGGGTCATAGACCTAATTAGGGTCTAGACCCTCAATTTATAAGACCTATTTAGTGAGATAAAATTTAGTGTTAATTTTGATTAATATCCTACATAAAAATATTTTAAATAGTGTGTGGAATCCTATGTGGGACTATTGGATATTAGTTAGGGTAGTCACAAACCCAATTGGGGTTTGTACTCTCATTAACAAAGTAAATGGCTTGGGGATCCTTGACTAACTTGGTCTGTTTTTCAACGCTGAGTAGAAAAAATACACTCCACTTACTAATACAAATAACTAAGTAGGACATCAAAGCCCATAAAAAACTATGAATAAAACCTACCAAAGAGCATGACCTGGTCAGGTCTAAAAGTTGAACTATAAAAGCATGAACATTTCGATGCATTACAACACTGAATCAAAGGAAAAACTACACTTAGCTCTAAAATTGATGACCTCCCAACTCTCGATCTCATCAAGAATCTAGTCTCACCTAAAAAAGAAATGCTCCATCCAAGCTAAAGAAGACATAGATGGGATTTCAAATCTTGACTACAACTATGGACAAACTTGAATCAAAACTAACACATTCGAGTAAAAATCACTCATTAGCAAAGCAAACAAAAAAACCCCTCTTGTAGACCTAATTAGACATTAAAGTTTGATTAGGTCTAAAAGAATTATAAAAAACCACCCAAAACCAAATTGGTAAGAAAATCTTGATTATAACTATAACCCACAAATTTAAACCCCAAAGACCTAACCAAGGGTTGAAAGCTCGATTAGGTCTAAAAAATGAGAAATGTTTTGATGAGATACAATAGACCTAACCTAGTTTTACGGTAAGTTTTTGACAAGATTTTATAAGTGTAATACATGCTTAAAACTCTCAATTTCAGATGAGGTGAAAAATATGAAACTTTCTCACATGAGCTTGGTCATCTCAAAGAAACATGTTTTGGATACCGATTCAGCACAAAAATTAAAATGACCTACTAGAGTGGATCAAAAGAGCCAAACAAGAAATATTTTCAAAGGCAAACTAGGAGGTCAAGACTTCACTTTGACACTAAGTGTTTTATATGAAGTTCTCTTGCACAAATGTGTTATATCTAATGGAGGCGGTTGTGAGACAAGATTTGGATGCAAATTGAGATAGCCCACTAAGGTAACTTCAGAGTTTTGTGACATACTAGCTCATGAATTCAAGGAGTGACCAATTTTTTAATAAAAAGGTTCTATGATGTTAAAGGAATTAGGCTATGTTGTGTAAGTAATAACATTAACTAGAAACATTTGTCTGAAATAAAAGATATGGGGCACCAAGGGCTATAAATAGAAAAGACACTTGAATCAATATGTGCACACAACCACCATAATGCTAATAAGAATCATCCCTGACATGAACAATGTAAAATTTCTCAAGGTCCTCAAGGTTCTCAAGCTTGAGTGAATGTAAAATCGAGCTCGTGTTGCTCAATGTCCTCACAAACAAAAGAGTGAACCAAAATTGGAGCTAAGATGTTATGAAGTGATCCCAAGGAAGATGAAACATCTGCATCAAAAATAATGATGTAATATGAATCCCAAATAATAAGTTGGATAGGATAAACAATGCCTTGTGAATGCATACCAAGACCTCTACCATGATGATACATATAATGGAGTGTGTGAGAACTAAAGTTAGTAATATGTTTCTCAAAATAACCAGAAAAATACATAAGTGGATATGTAACATCATTGACATCAACAATATTTAATGAAAAGCTGAGTTTTACTTCAAATTGTAATGGTATGTGTATTTAGGATAAGAGACCACCTTCATTAAGTAGAAATACAATACCAATATGTCGATGAAAGAATTATAGAATACAAATAATTCATAAAACACTCTATCCAATGAGGTAAATGAATAACCAAACATGAGGAGGTTCTTTATTACATTCAGACATGCACATCCCCATATCACATATGTTATCCTTTTTCCCTTAAACTCGAACTACTTAAAACAACCATTTCAAAAAAATGTAAAAATGAATAAATACAGAGCCCTAAATTTAGTGAGGGAAGGATACATTCCATTATGACCTTTATGATTAAGGGTATGATTAAGGGTAATAGTCCCATCCCCAAATGTGAATGGGTGCACTTCCATCTTATATATGTTAACAATCCCTATGTACATTAAATGTTATGAAATGCTTCCTGTTTTTGTCACTGCTTCACTAGAATGATGGTTTTATGTTCGTGAGATGGGTCAAGTAGTAGAGAGCTTGGCTAAAAGTTGGGTGAACTCAGTTTGAAGCTCACACTCCTTCATTTATGAGTGTCAAATCATCTAGTTTGCAAGCGGTTGAATTGTCAGATTTCCCACATGTCTTTTACAATATTTTTTGTAACTACATCTAAGCACATCACTCTTTTCGACAAAGATATCACAATAAAATGTATAACAATTATATTTTCTTGATTATTTATTTACTTTCTTATTATTATTACTCCTTCTTAGGATGCACACTTAGGTTACTTGTAGGATTTTCAATTGATTTAAATTGCATGCTAACCCAATACTAACCTCTATAATCATATCTTACAATTTTAAATAGAAATTTGATATAATTTCTTATTAAATGAGATTAAATAAGTAATTTATACATATAAATTTTGAAATAATAAATTTAAGAATTAATTATTATACATGATTTAGTTGGATGTATCTAAAATAGTAGCTTAAATAATTAATGTTAGTGGATTTATTCATTATCCACTTAAAGTTCAAATATAAGACTAATTAATGTTGGTGGATTTATTCCTTATCCACATAAAGTGCAAGTATTATATTAATTTCTTCACACTCAAAAATAGTATTAAAAGTAATGGGAAGCTAAAAGTATGTATTTATAACCAAAATAGTCTAATAAATGAAGTGAAGACCCTCCCTCCCAACCATTGTCGAAGAACCTCCCAAGCAAAATATCTCTTCCCTCTCAAATATTGATAAAGACCCTCAAAATTTTGAATTTTAGTTTGAATAAAAAAACTAGAACACCAATCTAAACATGGGTTCCCCTATGTCTGATGATTCTAGATAGAATGTCATCCCTACATGGAAGACCCTCACTAATTACTTTCATGGTCTGAGTAGAAGCCCTCCTATGTCTAGTGATTTTGGGAAGAAGGCCATCACTGTGTGGATGACCATCATTGCTTCTCCTTGTGTTCATGGTAAAAGATCCACTATGTCTGGCAATTTTGGATAAAAGGTTATCGCTACATGAAAGACCATCACTGCTTTCCCCTACATTCATGGTAGAAGATCCACTATGTCTGATGATTTTTGGCATATGGATGTCACTGTACAGAAGAATGATGTTACTTCCCTTCATGTTCATGGTAGAAGCCCTTCTGTGTCTAGATTCTAGGAAGATGGCCATTGCTACATAGAATACCACAATTAATTCCCCTCATGCTCAAGGAAAAAGTTTATTTGGTGACTCTGGGCAGAGGACCATCATTGTGTCGAAGATCGATGTAACTTCCCTTCATATGCATGGCATAAGCCCTTTTGTGTTAGACGATTCTAGGTAGAAGGCCATCATTAGGTGGAAGAAAAACACCGCTCCCATTCCTATTCATGGTAGAATCTCCCCTATTACCAATAGAGTCTTAAATATCATTGAAATGGAATCTACGATGGACCCTCAAAAGCATATATCTTTTGCTGAGGTAGTATTTCGTAAGACAACTCTAAAATTAGATCCCATACCTTTCAAACCTACATCTTCTAATCTTTCTTTGGTATTTGATGAGGAGGAGATCAAACAAGTGATTAGATCATAAGAATTCTTCTCATCCAAAGGTCTCATCTACAGATTCATTGATTACTGGCCAAAACTTTAAAAGTTACATGTCTGAATCTTGAAGCATTAAGAACCCCTCCTATTAGGTACTCTTGATATTTACCCTGTGAAAAAAGTTTCTTTATTATTGTCTTCCACAATATTGAATACAAGGAAGAGATTTAAAATAAATAAATTGGAGTTTAAATCACCACCCCCTTGTCATCAAACCATGGTCCTCTACGTTTGACCCCCTCATAAAACCACTTAATGAAAAACCTATTTGCGTTCATCTACACCATCTTCCTCTCCATTTGTGGACTAAATCTAGTCTAAAGGCTATTGGTAATTCACTAGGTGATTACCTGCAAATGCATCCTAATAGTGATCATTTTTTTCACACTACTTTTGCTAGAGTTTTAGTGAATATTAACACCTCCAAGAACTTGCTTGAAAATATCAATCTACAAGTTGGGGATTGCTCTTGGTCCCAATCCCTAGACTATGAAGGCCTATTATTTCATTATTGTAGTTTTTTTAATATAGGACATTTAACCAAAAATTATATTTCCCTGAAAAAAAAAAAGGAATCCTCTTGGTGGAAAGATTGCAACATTGACCTTCTACAGGTGGATGTTAAACAAGATATAAATGGTTCTGATAGTGAGTCACCTTTGGAAGATCATGAACCCTTTGATCCAAATTAATACCTTAAAAGCCCTCAATCTAAATATGTTCTATTGAAAGACCTAATCTCTCCAAGGAAAGCCACGAACATAGTAGTCCCCTCTACACTAGTCTCCTCCTTCGATAAATTGCCAGACTTGGAATTATCTAGGGTAGAATCATTTGAGGACCTAGCAGTGGAATCTCAACCCTGTGATGTTGTAGAAGGTAAAGAAGGCTGGACAAAGGTGTAGAAAAAGAAAAAAAACATTCTAAAGTAGTGTTACAACCTTCTTGTATGACCCTTTGCTCAAGGGGAATCCAGGTAGAAACTAATAAATCAAAGGGCCTCAGAATAGAACCACAAAGGATAGTCGCTGAAGGTAGAAAGAATGCAAAAGATCATTATTAATTCATAAAAAGTGGTTGGGTAGAACCACTGTTTGTTTTATCTTGTTTGTTTTTTTTGGCATGTTGTTGTTGTAATTACCTCATTACCACTGATAGAAGCATTATTTTTGTATATAAATGATATATCTTTCTCTCCTTTATATTAAATTTTAGGATCTTCAAAACCCATAATATTTACTATATCGAATTAAAAAAGAGAAGACAAGACAAGGGAGTTGGTGTTGGGTTTTGTCAAAAGTATCACAATTGCTGAGTGTAATTAAGACTGATGGCCCCCTCATGAGACAATTATTTGATTCTATTCAATTATCTAAGTATAATAAAATAAATCCCAGACACATGGTGTATTCATATTTCATAAGATAAATAAATTACAGTTTGGGCAGAAAAAAAAGAGTGAAACATTTTTTAATTTGTTTTTTACTACATTTTGTAATTCGTTATTATTTATTTGCTTATTTATTTAGGTTGGATGAATAAAGTTTGTTAATTTATCGAAGGTAAGTATATAACTTTTAATTTTGGCCTTGTTTGAAATTCGATTATTCAAATAGAGCTTGTTATTTGTTATGTCATGTTTTTAAAAATTAAAAATTAATTAATTTTTTTGGAATTTTTTTAAAATTTGTTTAATTATTGGAAATAATTTTTTAATTTTTTAATATTTTTTTAATTAATCAAAAATAATTATTTTTATATTAATCAAGGTGAATTCATCAAATAATTTTTTGTTTTTGTTTTGATAATTATTAAAATAAAAAATAATATTAAAAAAAATAAATAGTCATAAATGATTTCTTCATTTGTGTTGGTGCATCTTTGCATTCAATGAACCTATTTATATCACGGTTGTGATTTTAATAAATTTCAAAAAATCCAAAAAGCTTTAAAATAGGTGATATCATTAACATTGTACTGTATTTTTTCCATTGTAATCATCTTCCGACTCTAAACAATAATCATATGAAAAATATTATTAGTAATGAAATCTTATTTTCTATCCTTTAATTTATTAATTAAGATATTAAGCAAAGCCATAAAGATTACACAAAATAAACATACATCCCGTTTACAAAATATTCATAATATTGAGTTTACTTTTTTTTATTATTTACCTTTTAAAAAAACTTTGAACTGAAAATATTCAATTTCTTTATTATGAACAAAGCTCTAAATAGACCTCTTTTTATAAAATTTATCTAAATAAATATAAATTTCATGAAAATGTTAATATTTTCCTTTTCATTAATTCTTCATTGTTTGATTTCACTTATTTAATTCTTGCTGGATGATATTTGTATCGAGAGTTTATTGATGTGAAAACATTCTTTCTATAAAAATTATATACTTAGAATGTTAAACATTTTAATTTTAAATTTTTTGAATGTGAAAACATTCTTTCTATTAAAATTATATACTTAAAATGTTAAACATTTTAATTTTAAATTTTATAAATGTGAAAATATGCATGTTTATTTTTGGTCGGGGTAAATTAGTCCATAAAATATATATTTTTGATGTACACGAGTTTTAATTTGAGAGACATTTTTTTTAATGGCTACATCATTTCCTTAATGTTACAATGTTGTAATTATGTTTTTATTTGATTATTATTTGCAAAATTATTTGCTATGAATCCTCTTATTGGTGTGCATTTGGCTCTTTTGATGTTCATCTACGTGGTGGGTTAAATATTTGTTGAACTGTTTGGTGAACTTTTAGGTGTGGTGGTTTCAATTTCTAAGTTTGAATATTTTTTAATTGATTAAGTGGGCCCTCACTTGAAACACAAATGGAGGTCTAACAAGTTATTTTGTATTTCATATTTATTAGGATTTCTATATATGTGCAACAAAAAAGGTTTTAAAGTAAGAATACTTGATTTATTTACACGTGCAATTTTTATTTCCTATGTTTATTTTTTACTATGCTCTTTATATGTTTTTTATTATATTTAATATTTTCTTTAATATATTATAATTTTTATAGTTTGATTTTTTATTTATTTAAATAATGTCAAATTTAATTATTTTTATATAAAATTTAAAATTATATATTATTTAATTAGAATAATTGAATGTTATTGTATTTAATAGTTATATGTTTTTAATTATAAAGAGTCAAAAAAATATGTATAAAGAATAAAAACTTACATGATGATACAATATTGATTACACTACATTTTATTAGAGAATAAAAATAAAATAAAAAAAATTATTATTAATATTTTATATAGATTGTAACTTAAACCAACAACCCAACAGGCTCAATTTAACTAATCAAACACAAATATCACTTACCTCTTTATATTTAGCATTGTTGTGCCTCTCGCAAAAATATTCAATCTTGTACATGATAAAAAGCATGATGCAAAAATGTATGAAGCTATGCACAAATCAAAATATGGGAATTAAAGTTTTAAATCCCAAGAAAGTGAAAGGTTTTCTTAATTTCACACTAAAATAATTTATAGAGAAAAAAATTGTTAGGCTGAACAACTAGATGTTTATTGTAGGTATTAAAATATTTATAAAGTGATTTTATCATATGTATCTTACAATTTTTGAATTTTTTTGGAAAAGTATTATAAATTGTATTTTTATTTTATTAAATGAAAACATTTCAAAACATGTTTTAACTTTTATTTATTTTTTGATATATTCTTTCAATTTTTCTCCTTATCTTTATTCAATTATAACATTTTTTTGGGGGTTATATTTAAATAATGTTGCTTCTTTTCATATTATTTTTTATGTTTTTTTCAATTTCAATTTAAAAATGTGGATTACTTCACAATAGGTGCATCTTTAATAGACAATGCCATTCCTTGCTTATTTCAAGGAAACACCAATATAAATCCCTTTACCCAAATATTACAATTTTTTTTATATCTAATCAACACCAATAAGGCTCCATTGTTCACTTGAAAAATATTCTTAAGTAAATCAAAAATTGAAATGTAATTTGGGTATTTTATTTTTCTAATACAATTTATGTACTCTTCCATACATTTTATATCATGTATTATTTTAACTTTTCTTACATATATAACTATTCGCATCATAAACCTAGAAATTATTTCTTCCAAATATGGAAAGATTGGTAATCCAGTACATTAATCAATTAAAACCAAGATATTAATTAAACCATGCTCTTTAATAAGCTAAACTTTTCTCTATGTACCTTTATGGGAAAAGGCATCGCATGAACTATTTTTTCAATCAGAGAGTTTATTGTTGACCAAACAAATTGGTCAATTGGTTAATATTGGGAAGAGACCTTATCAATCTATGCCATATGAATGTGATAATAAGAAAGGACATGACATATTATTTTGATTTGATTTTGTTGACAATGATAAGATAAATAAATGTAACATATTTCAATGAGCTTGATGGGGAATTTTATGAGTCAATTTAAAGTGGAAATATTTATATATTTTTTAATGGAAAGTGCAATGAAAAAAAAAATAATACAATTATTAAATAGTTCATAAGAGTTATTTTCAAAATTATCATAAAAAATAAGTCATTTTCATGAAGAAATTAAAATCATATTGGATCATTAATTCCTTAAAAAAGACTGAAGTGATATCTCAAAGATTTCCAACGAATCTTTGTTATATATTATCAATTAATGTTATGTAAATTTTCCTATTTCTATTATATATTAGATGGATGGATTATAAGTTATAGATAAAATATTCTATTTTAAAGACTTGTTATGAAATATTGTTGTTGTGATATTATGAGGTGTGTGTTTTAGTACATTAAGTGTAAAGATTTATGATTTTTTTCCCATCCAAACCTTCTAACTCATGCAATGAAACAAGGATAGACATCTAATTTTGATGATGCTATTGTCAAAATTATCTTGAGTAGTATATTTTTTGTGAACCCTACAATGATATAAATTTTAAAATTGTGTACTTGACTTATGTTAGAAAAATAAAATTCTTCTTTCCAATTTTTGAATATGAAATACCTTGGCCCTTCAAAACATTTAACCACTGGATAAACATTCTTTGAAATTATTCACATGAAATAAATTTCAAATTAAGAATGGGCTTTGGTTGAAGTAAATATAACTTTTTGGATAATTAATTTTACTTAGCTTATCCTCTTATGATTGGTGATAGACACTAAGAAAAATATGTTGAAAAAGGAAGACCCATTTTTGTTTTTCTCTAAGTGTGATACAAATATCATTGAATGTGATTCATGTATGCCCTTTAAATTTTAATTAAATATAGGATAATATGCACTGAAATTTGTAGTTACTTTTTATGAAACTAAAAAAAAAAAAAATTGCGAATTAGAAATGTAGATTTACATTTTAAAACTATAGATGACAAGGTAACTCAAAAAATCATTAATCCTGTTATCGTTGAACATTTGAAATTCACTCTCTTAATAAATAAGGAATATTATAATGGTGGGTATCAACTTAAATTTTTCATTTTAAACTTGAAAAAGATGAACAATGTACATCTAGAAGTTATCTTGTATTTGTTTAAAGCATACGATTTCTTGAGCATTTAATAAACTTTTTATTGTCTTTAATTTTTTTTTCATAGCATAGATTCTCAATCTTTCTCTACTACCATTTTAATCTACATAAGTTTATATATATTATAATATTTTACATTACTTTCTATATTTAATGATTTTAATAAGTATTTCCATTTTTTATTTTAATTGTAATGTCTATTTAATGTTGTATTTTTACTTTCTTTGTATGATATGTAATTAGTAATTTTCTTTATAGTGTAAGAAAAGTCAAAGGTTAAATAAAAGTAGTTCATATTTCGTTTGCTGCAACAATAAAATATATTAATTTTTTAATTAAATATTTGTAGTTGTTCTTTATTATTTTGTACTTCTTTTTGGTTTTAAATCACATAATTCAATTACCAATTTGTTTTAAAGTCATATTTTTAGAAATATTGTATAATATATATTGTAATTTTTATACACATTAAAAATTTAATATTATATATATCATATAATTTAGATAAATATAAGATATTATATATATATATATATATATATATATATATATATATATATATATGATTTACATTGTATATAAAAATAATTACAAATATATCTCTCTTTTTATTTTGATTGTATAGAACATTAATTAAAAATATCAAGTTCTTAAGAATGGTGCAGGAATAGAAAGTACAAAAATTGAATATCAAAGAACAACAAGTCCAACAAGAAGTGTTGTATTCCATGAAGATTGAAGGGAGTAGGATTTATAAGGAACCTTTGTGGAAATAGATCAAAAATATTGGTACCAAATTATTACCTAAATTGGTTACAATTAGGGACTATTGGATGCAATGGTATGTTTTTAAGGTGGAAATGACAATGCCAAATGAGGTTGTGTTTCTCCATATAATATAGTAATGTGTTGTACAAAGAGGAGACATTTCAGTTTATAGTGATTTTGAGAAATGGGTGGGGAAGGGAAAGGATATAAATAACATGGAAGTAATGAAATATTTTATGGTGAATTGGGTGGTCATAGCGAGGAGAAATTATAAGGTTTTTTCAAGTGACATATTCAATGAACCTTGGGAAGATAAACGTTCAAAATTTAGTGACATGACACATCTATCCGAGCCTATCTTGTAGCTTCTATTTATTCATACCATAGATTGCATTGATAAATGTGACATGTAACTAAAATTTTAATGTGTATCTTCCCAAGGTTCATCAAGTTTGTCACTTGAAATACCCTATCATTTATACTCACCATCATTTCTCATCTCACCTTGAAATCTTTCACTATTTTCATGTGATTTATTGTCTTTCCCTTTCTTGTAGGATATGATTATGGTGTTACTATATGTTCATAAGCATGATGCAATTGATCGAGTTGCACATGAGACGTGGATCCACTCTACAATCAAATTGACTCTTGTGATGTCCTCATCTACCTTTGACAATAGAAAACAATCAATCAAAGATGTCACCTCCTTACTTTGTTATAATGAACATGTATCATGTTGCATTATTTTTACATTGATGTGCCAATTTAAAATATAACATTGTCACATGTGTAAGTGTAAATAATATGGGTAAGTGAACATATCCATATGTCATTGTAGAAAAAGATTAGTGTCTTCTAAATAGTAACATGTCCATCAATGCTAATATTAGATACAATATCACCTAAAATGCCTTGTTTTTTAATCTTTCATACACAAAAGGTGAGATGAGGTCAATGATCATTTGTCTTTCATTCAATAAGATTTATGACTCATACTCTCACCTTATAGAACCCCAATTTACTAAAACAAAAATTACATCCCTTCTGACGTAATTTACACCTTAGGGGCAACTACTAATATATGTATTATTCCAAATCGTAACATGTTCATTGAAGATAATATTATATTGTATTTTTGGATTTCAAATACTATTATATTTTTTTATATGGGCCTTGATGTATGATATTAGTTGTAATACTTTGTCATTGTCCCTCACCATCACCATGTAGCTCATCTTGAAATCATTTATTATTTGTATGTACTGTATGGCATTTCCATTTCTTTTAGGGGTTTAATTATGGCATATTTATATATTCTTAAGCCTAATATAATTTCTCTAGGTGTCAATATATTGGAAACATGAATGAATATAATCTACAAGATATACTTTGGGATGTCAATTTATTATCCCTGCATTAGTAGGAATGTACCATAGATTGAAGCTGCACATTAGACATGGAGTTGTGTCACAATTAAATCAGTAGAAGGGATGTATTATTTTGTTTTCATAAAGTGAGGGAGTGTAAATAGATATGACCATTGACCCCATCTAAGTTTTTTTATGATGAGTTGAGTGGTGATGGTAAGGGGCAGTGACAATGTATTGGATGTGGTATTATACACTAGAGGGCCCATATCATACACTAGACTTAGATTCAAGGTAATTAGTGGATTTACATGACTTTCACTCATTGAAATAGGGTACATAACTTACAAGGAGTTGGCATATTTGATTAGTCATTTTCTATTGGTAAGGGTAGATGAGGATGTCATAAGAGCTAATTTCATTTTAATAGGGCTCCACGTCTCCTGCGCAACTTGAATCAATGATACAATGTCATTGACCTAGAGACAAAACATTAAATTTCCAGAATTTATATTTATATATATTAATTACAAATATAATATATTATAATAGTATATAATATATTATATAAATAATAATAATATATATTTATAAATATAATTATTATTAAATATAATTTTAATATATTAAAATATATATATATATATATAATTAAAATATTATTTTTATTATATATATATATATATATATATATATATATATATATATATATAATTATAATAATATTAATATAGATAATAATATTTTACCAATTATTTATAATTATAACATAATGCTATATTATATATATATTTTTGGTATTATATAGTATATTTGTAATTATAAATAGTATAATTTATTAGTAGTATCTTATAATATTATACAATATTATAGTTCATATAGTTATATACTATATGTTATGCGCTGTATATATGACACCTCTCATATGCAACTCTTTAGTGTTCAATGCGTCAGATGCCTCTGGTTTCTTTAACTTGCCTGGGTTTCAAAACATAGTTTGTATCTCAATTCCATAAAGGAAGAATTTGTCTCCAGACTTTTATCAACAAGGGTATTATACATATCCCTGTAAAAGATTGCAGACAGATAGAGGAGACAGTACAAACGGATTTAAACGAGGTTTGTATCCTATGCCGTTCTTTTTCTTTTTAATTTAATTAACCAGGTGAGCCATGGTGATATTTGCTCTCAGGATTGGACAGTGTTAAAGGAGATTAGTGGTATCGTGTGCACAATATGTTTAATCTAGGTTTTATTATGATTACAAACTCTTTGCATCTACTCCAAATGCTCAGAACCATTCAAAATAATGTAGATTGAAGGATCCAAGCACTAGTAATGAGACCTTTTAGGAACAAGATACGAATGGTGAGTTCTTCCACTTTAACAGACGATTTATTAATGGGTGCCTGGAAATTTTATGGATATGATCCTTGTTTTTTCATTTTTTTCATGGGTATTATTATTTTATAAATTTCGTCCATCGTCGTGTTTTCTTCTGGTATTTATGCCATCAATGCCCACCATATTTACGAAAAAATAATGTCCATTTTTTTTTAAGTGAATGATCTTATTTATTGGAAAAAAATTATTTGTAATTTTAATTCAGTATTGTAAACTCCATAAATCCATAAAAATTTTGAGTGAATTAATTGTATTTCGAGAAGGGCTTGGTGGGATTGTTGTTGAGAATGGTCAGAGGCCCATTATTAGTCGCCATATCTGACCACGAGTGGGAATCTCAAGAGTCTTTATTTAACTATATTTGAATTTGGAAGCGAAAAAAACAATTGCATTGACTTCAAAATAGCCACCTCGCCTTGCCTCACAGACAAATAATATCCAAAGGAGTCTCAAACAATTAATACCCAAATTCAAATGAAGTGAATCATGATGTTGAGACAGAGTGAATAAATAATGGATTTGTCTTCCACAAAAGATTGTTGCACTGCACAAAACGATCTGTGTAAACTTATAAGTTGGAATATTACAGATTAACTTGCTTCTGCGTAGGAAGAGAGCCGCGAGGATACAGTTGTGGAACATGTTTCTGTAAGAAGCATTAGGCTGATATACAGGGAAACTTCTATATACTGTATACATGTATTTGAACCAATGCCAAAACTGCAAACCATACATTGGTGTCAATTTCAATATTTTCCCGGTTGGCCATGGGAGCCATCTGTGATCTTAAAAGGGTGCAATCTGTCGAGCTCACATTATATTAGGACACCTCTTGCAGTCTATCTTTTACAGGAGCTTCTGCATTCATTTGTATGCTGACGTACTGCCTCTCGCATCTTATGTTTTGCGTCTCACAGACTGACATCTGATGTTCCACGGTCCCGCAATCCCATGATCTACCAAATATTCTCTTTTTTTGGTCTCTTGTGAAATGAATCTGCAGGGGTTCCCCCACTGTATAGGCCTCTGGCTTAACTATATCACACTTTGGAATAATATTTACATACCTTGATTTATGGACACTTATGAATGGTTAACATTTTAGTTTTTGTTGCACACTTTATTGTTTCAAACTGTTTAATATATAGTTATAAATATAAATCTGGTATATATTATAAGTACAATAGATTTATCTTTTAAATGCAATTGTGGAATTTTAATTAGTGTTGTTATAATATGTCAATAAAATTAAAATGCATTTTTATATTTTTTTAAGGTGACGAAAGGGTAAAATTTTCTTCTTATAATCTATATATTATGGTATTTTTTTCTTTTTGATATGGTGCCCATCTTTTTAATATATATTTCAAGAAAATTATTTTTGTGTAAATTTTCAAAAGAAATATTTCATAATGATTGTTGCACCTTTGGATATCCTCTATGTCCAATGATGTTTTTTCATTCATGTATACAATCTCAATTTTTATCTACAAATGCCTACCCTTATAAATAGAGATCGATGGAACCTATATTATAGAAAAAATAAATATGATATAAAATAAAAGCAATTTCATTTCTACCAAATTGATAATTATATCTTAAATAAACATAAATGAGAGAGAAGATAATCCTTGAACATCAAACTACATTTGATTATTTGAAATCAATCAACACCTTCTACAAATGATCATGAAAACACCTAGTACCAATTCCACACTACCCAATGCATTGCTCAAGACCTTATTATTCTCTAACAAGTAATGGATCTCTCCCTTGTGGATTCACTTATTCATTGAAGACACCCATGAAGAGTACTTAATTGTTAATCAATCCATGGGTCTCATTTTCTCAAACCCCCAATACTTTGTTATGTTGTCTTGGTTGGTTCATAAGAATTAGTTAAAACTTGTAATCACTTATAAAAGATTTATAAGCTTTTACCTTATTTGTAATATATTCCAAAATTATATTTTATCATACTTTTGTCAAATAATTTATTTGCAATGTACGTTCCCATTTATTACTTTAATTTTCCCTGGCCAATAGTGGTATTAGAGCTTGATAATTCGAATTAGAGGATTCAACATTGATTATTTTCCCCTAAAACTTTGCACCCAAAAGTAAGATTGGTAATGATTTTGAGTGTATACATCAATGACAGCTTCCAAACAAATCATTTGCCACCTATATGGTGATCTGATGTGAAAATAATATCTTTTCAAAGTATCAAATTTTTTAGTTAATTTCAAAGGCCAAACAATAGTATAGCACAATATTTTTACAAAATTCAATTACTTGACTTCAACAAAATAATTTATTTGCTACCTATGCATTGTGCTTTATGGCATAGTATGTTCCCACAATAAATTTGAACTATATGATGTCCCATTTTGAGTAGCAATGGCATTGTAATTAAATATTTGATCTGAGTTTTTTCTTTGTTTTATAATTGAAAAGTTTTCAAAAACATCTATTTTAAGTTGTACAACCTCAAACAGCTTGACTATGATAAAAATAACATCTGATTGATGCTGTAGTTGAGTGTCACACATTGCATTTCCATTTTTCTTATTTTTTTCAGGTTTTGGACACTTTTATTCAAACATTATGCCACCTAATGGGTGTATAACATAGACTTTTATGGCATCTTCATGGAAATAAAGGTCTCATAAAAAATGGTGCAGAGCTTTCCCAAGATAATGGCACAAATATTTATCTTATAAAGCAACATATAAGGAATACAATTACAGTTGTTTTTCCCACGCAAAGTGAAAGTAAAAAAGATGGTGAGTGAGTATATATATATATATATATATATATATATATATATATATATATATATATATATATAATCAGGAAACATAGTTTAAAAGAAAAAATTTCCCTTAATATTTCCAAATTACTTCTAGAGGTGTTGGTGATAAGGTTTCTGTACTTGTCACTTATAATATGAAAGGTTAAGTGTATAAAACCTCCAAATCTATTTATATTTTTGGTCACATTCAACGTTGTGAGCATTGTATTATAATACTTTTTTTGATCAATCATTATTTAATGTAAAGGTGGTCAAGTGACTAGTAAAACTATAGGTGTTTAGACATTTAAAACACAATGAAATGATATATTTTATGTTTTGAAGCTTTCATATATAGTTTATATGATAAATATATTCAATGATGTATAAAGGTGCATTATCAATGGACTGACACCTTTAAAATGACAATTTTCATGACACCTCATGCTTGTGCTATTGGTAAATACACTGTCCTTTATAGGTTCCTCATGATCCTTGTGATTTACTAAGTGTAAATATCACACAAGAGGTTAGAGGATCTTTTGGATGCTTGAGGACAATTACCCTTCCCCAATTATGCATTCACTTAGAGTTTGGGTTCAATACTTGAATTGTAATTTTGGTTTGTGTTCTTGCTTTCATTTCTATTTTTAGATTTCTATTTTTGATATTAATGACATGGAGTAGGTAACATTATTTTGTTTTGTTTCTCTCATTGCATATCTTTTCACATCTCACTTGATAAGGGGAGAAGATATAGCATTGGTAGGTATTCAATTAGTCATCGGTGACAATTTATGAGTTGATAGGGGTTGTTAGCACTAACAATGTTGAGCAATGTTTGTCAATATTTATTGGGTATCAGGAAGATGTGCTATATAGAGTACAAGTTGGTCACTTTAACGTGCTTTTGGGTGGAACTTTATGTGGATCAATGCAATTGGATAGGCCTTGATCATGTTATTCTATAGTATGGTACGATGATTATAGGGGATGAACATGGCTTGATCATGTTTATTAAGTTTTTATTATACAACTCAAATGGCAAGCTTTTGTATGAAATGACATCAATTTTGGTCAGTACCAAGATGTATAGTACACCATTTATAGTTAATTCATAGTTTCTTTGATGACTTTAGAGTCATTACTCTAGTTATTTCATCTTCTATACCTCTTTGGGTCAAAAGGGAGTTTGTTGGGTCTTATGATCCAAAATAGCTTTATTTATTTACTTTATTGGTTAATAATGTTTTGTTAATAATTTAATTTAATATGTTTCTTATTATGTTGGTTGGATCATGGAAATCGATTACATCCTATATCCACTCATAAAAATTTTATAAAATTTTACCTTGTTTGTAAATATATCCCAAAATAATACTTTATCATACTTTTGTTGAATACTTTATTCACAATTTAAGTTCATAGTTATTCTTCATGTTGCCCTTGGATAACAATGTCTCCATTTCCTTTCCTAAACATAAATCCATGCATACCAATTTCAAATAACCATCATAGTTACAAATTCTTATATACTCATAACATTTTTGTGAAAGGCTATATCGGTTTTCATATGTTCATACATGCTCTATATACATGAAAAATTATGCATAAATGAATACTAGAGTATAAAAATGGATTGCACTTGTTATGAATGTATTTATGAACAAAATGGCCATCATTTTTCTAAATTTCATAACATGGATTCAGGGGTATAACTTGTAGTTTTTTCATGCATGTATTCTAGTTGAAGAAATTATTGTATCAAGAGTAAATCTAGTTTTAAAAGTAAATAATGCATACGGAGGCCAATACAAGTATAGTGAACATGCCATCAACTTCACCTAATACATTAAAAAAAATTTAAAATGCCTTCTATAAAAAATTGAGTGCTCAATATGATATTGGTAAAAATATAAGGTCCTTAAAAAAATGTGTTAATATTATCTTAGCATATCACATGTCTTGCAAGCCTTGAAATATAATCTAACTCATGATCCATATTATAAAGATATAGTTATCGATGAAAATGAAATTTCATCATTTCCTACTAAATTTCTAAACGTATCATCTATGATTTACCACATATTTATTAACATTATAGAACGTAAAAATTAAAATTCCATTTGATGGATGTGTAAATAATTTTTTTGATAGCATAGGATAAATTCTCCCTCATCTTTTTTGTATGTATTTCCTAATACATGAACAAATATTGAAGAGATAAGGATCTACTTGTACTCAACATATCAAGTAACACCATATGCCATGGCTGGGATAGAACTTGGCTTGTCACCCATAAACTAATATAACATATAAAAATTGTTTATTGTGGCATTTTGTACTCTATTTCATATATGTCAGATCATGTTCAAGAAAGCCCACATTAAATAAACTCAAAGGCACAAATAGGAACTTCATTTGATGCATTACCATGACCAAATATTTATATCTATATAGACTTAAAAAATATTTTTTACTTAACCTTTTGACATATCATCTTAGACAAGGAAAATTTGTTGTTTTTGTTGAAAAAATATTTAAGACAACCTGCTAGCTACTATTAAAAAGCTCTATTATCATCTTTGATACTTTCCTGATGATAAAAGTTCATAAAACATTCATGCGCTTTGGATCCAACTTGTGAGGGACAAGATTGTATTATAAAAAATGTTGTTTCAAGATAAAAAAACATCATCATGCAACTAGGTTCCCCTAATTTATTATTCACACCCAATTTTACTTATAAAAATGGCCCGACTTGCACAAAAATATGCCTTCCAAAACCCTTAATAAATGCATGCCATGCCTTTCATTAAAGCATTACAAATGTTATCTCAAACTTTCATTGTACATATTTTTACATGCATCATAGATTCAAAACATTTTATGAGGAGGTGTTGGAAAGACATTTGCAAGCTCAAGAATATTTGTACAAGTATGGAACAACCATGGTTCCCTTTTCTTATATTATCACATAAACCTATCTCTCCTCATATTTTATTTACATAGATTTTTCTTCCATGTACAAATGGAAATAAAGAGTCTCCCTACAAATTGATGGTTTATTTTGGATTGAAAATGCACCCAATATTGACACATTTGGTTGACAACATCAAACTACATTTATAACTATAAGAGAATACATTGAAAAATATGTATAAACATGGAATCCATGGGACAAAATTATATGAAAAAAATGGTATGATGTTCCATCCTTGATGACCCATGTTTGATGAGCATGAATTAAATATATGCAAGTAACTTTATTGTATAATATGAATAACTTTTGAATCATGTTCAAAGGAATACTAAATGTAGTGAATAAACATGTTTGAGAAGTAATGGAACATCGCTTCACTATCGGTAAAATGTTTCTTTGGAATAATAAATATAACTTCCATGGTCATTAAATATAATGGAATAAGAAAAGAAATTCACACACATAATTATGCTAGACGAAACATCCACAACTCAAACATGCTTTAAATTTAGATATAAAATGTTGAATATCAATGCATTCTCTCTTTCCATGCTATGTTGAAATATATTAATACATATGCATCAAAAGTAGAGAATTGGTCCAAAAAATATCACCATATGTTATCAATAATTTTAGAGGGTGTGAATTCATATGAACCATTCTCAAAATAATTTAGGAAGATTTTTATCTTATGGCATTCTTTATCATGAAATTAGTGCATATGAGTAATGCCATATGTTCCTAAAATGACACCTTATACTATGCATCCATTTATTTTTTTGTTAAACGTTAGATTCTATTTATTTATTTATTATTTTTTGCATTGTGTCTTTAGACTACAACTAGTTGACTTGAACCTTCAACCTTTATTGATGCATACATGGCCCATCCTTCTTCACTGGATTTTATATCACATATTGTAGCTATAAAATCTTGGTTTTATGAATAACATTGTCAAGTTAAAAAATAGAAAAAAGAGAGAAGTGCTTCCCATTATTTGTGTCTATCCTAACCACATTCTATCCCTCTGAAAGATATGAATTCTTATGAAACATTTTTTTGGAGTAATATTCTATTATACAAACCATTTTGAAACATCATTACAAACATTGGTGGCTCCACCAAAAAAAATATTACAAATTGGGAATGCATATAAAATTCCTACAATCCATGGCATGTTGACCAGAAACCTTGTTAAAGTGAAACAACTTTAAATGATGACCCTTAAAATGATGTCATCACTTAGCATGGCCCTAAACAACTTGACGAATGGTCTGTCTTGGACCTCCACCTCATCAATGATACTGAAATAAGTGAAATTGGTATGCTTAGCCGTCCTGGTTTTGATATACATCAGACTTTGAACAAGAATAATGTTCCCCCGTTCTTTTAAATCAATAAACAATTATATCTTTAATAGTCTTCAATCGAACAAGCCACCAAATCTCTCAACTTCATTTCTCTATTCATAGTGCTTTGTTTGTAAAAAACTAACTTGTAGTTAAATTTCTTATACACCACTTCACTCAATGGGAAGTGATGCTTATATTGAAATTGGTAATCCAAGGCACTGAACTGGTATAAGGAAATCATACGAGGAGGATATTTCTTGCATTCAGTCATGCACGTCCCCATATCACATCTGTTATCCTTTTTCCTTTCAACTCACACCACTTGAAACAGCCATTTCGATAAATATAAAAAAGAAAAAAAAAATACAGGGCCCCAAATTTAGTGAGGGAAAGATCTATCCCATTAAGACCTTGATAATTAAGGCTAATGGTCCCATTTACCAAATGCCAATGGCCGCTCTTCCCTCTTATATACGTTAACAATCCCTCTCTATATTCTGAGTTATGAAACGCCTCCTTACAAGCTCGCGGGATGGGTGAAGTAGTAGAGGGCCCGGCTACAAGCTGGGAGACCTCGATTCGAAGCTCACCCTCCTCTTCACCTGCTAGTGTTATCAAATTGGAGATCAAATTCTTTGTATGTAGTGCTGCTGTAAGGGAAAATCCAAATCGCTACTCGTCTCGAGTATATTACAGATCGAATGTGAATGCAGGCGAGGTGATTCCAATGGAAACCACAACCAGGGAAGCCCAAGACTAGTTGTCTACATGATGCTTTTGGTGTTGCGCCTCTCACTCCTCCTCCCGCTTTTGTGGTAGAGAAAACGTTGAGATCAAAGCATACAAAGCACACAAGTATGGAGTCTAGAAAAACTCATGGCCATTGTGTGAGCTGTACTTGCAGTCCCTTCAGTATGAAGAACGTTTGGCCATAATTCCAGATCAGTGTCTTGATTACTGTTATCAATATTTGTCAAAATCAGTTTGACTGGTAATTGTTATCTGTAATTTGCTTGGAATTTTGAGCTGTCTTGTTAACTATTGATTTCAGGGCTGATAGTTTGTATTTCCTGACGATGGGCTGGGGAAGTAATACTGTTAAATATGTACCAGCTTTACATATCGTAATAATTGTTTTCAGATTTGAAGTTTTATGTTCTTTCTTCCTTTTGAAAATAAAGAATCTTCTTCAATACTCGTGGCTTTTCTTGACCTCCAGTGAACATTAATATATTTAAAAGTGTTAGTTTCTAGCTTTCTAAGTTGCAATTTTCAATTTTTGTTTTTTATTTGTTGGTGTTTTGATATGTTTAAAATAATACGGTTTGAATTTTGGATTTTGGGGTGTGATTTCTTCTCTTATATATTTTACATGATTAATATTAAGGTATATTTATTAATTAATTAATTAAAATATTTTTTTAATATTTTAAACATTTTTTCAGTTCTAATGAATATTAATATATTTAATTTTTTTATTTTTTATTTTTAATTTACAATTTACAATTTTTATTATTTTGGTTAATATTTTAATCTGTTTTGCTCCATGTAATTTGGTGTTTGGGATGTGATCTTCTCAATTATCTATTTTTTTTGGGTATGAATAGTATTGTATTATATTTTTTTTAATCAATAAAAGTACTTTTTTAAATAAAAAATAAATTTTTTTCAATATTTTTAGTTTTTCTTGACTTCTAGTTAACATTAATATATTTAAAAATATTATTTTCTATTTTTAACTTTTTAATTTACAATTTACAATTTACAATTTTTGTTTTTTATTTTTTCTTTTGTTGAGATTTTTGTCTGTTTTGCTTGATGTGGCTTCGTTTTTAGGGTGTGATTTTTATACTTATATTTTGTATATGACTAATGTTGTAGTATTTTTTCTCTCTATCAATAAAGATACGCTTTTCAATAATAAAAAAAAATAATCTTCTTTAATATTCTTGAATTTTCTTAACCTCTAGTGAACATTAATATATTTAAAAATATTACTTTTTTGTTTTTAGCTTTCTAATTTACAATTTGAACATTAATATATGTATAAATATTACTTTATATTTTTTTAACATTAAAAAGGTGATTATTTTTCATAACACAATGGATTGTATCTACATCAACCTCCAACATGTTTTGTTTGTTTTTGTTTTTACTTTGTTTTTTAATTTTTTTGGGTATCTATTTTGTTTGAGAATCAAGTTGACCTCAACCTTTAAGGTGATGGGTCTTTGTATTTACTAAAAAATCAATGGTTTTTTTGTCATGACCCTATTTAACCTACATTTATTTCATATTGTTGTTATAACTAGTTGTGAACTATTCAAGAGATATTAATGTTTACATACTGTGATGTTATAGTTGTGTTATCTACATTGATAGATTTGTTATAATTATTGAGATAATTATGAATACATTTTCATTATACACTGGATATTCATGCTTAATGGATATTGATTTATTATTCAGTTAAATGTGTTATTTAAATATTGTTATTGTATTATTGTATTTAAATGTCCAGATATTGTTGATGGTCCATTTTGTTGACTGTAATGACTTGTACTTGAGCTAGTTTATGTTTAGACCTTAGCATTAGGGAAACATAGAAAAATAATGTGGATGAATGAAATAATGAATTCAATTGTAAAATTTCAGCTGGACTGTGTTGTTGTTTAAGTTATTTTATTTACATATTATAAGTGCTGAGTGTTATTCGTTTATGTCTAATTTCATTTTTAGTTGATTTTGGTCAAATTTGATGTTTGAGCAAACATCACTTTACTTGATGTTATCAATTTCAAGAATTGTCACTTTGTTGAGTCGTAATTAGTTTGGTGATTGTTGATTGCTTGTTGATGTCATTGTTTTTCATCATTCTCATCATTATGTTTTGTTGGCTTAATGACTATTGACTTGGACAGGGCATTCAATCACATATTATTTTATTTTCATAATCGTTTTGATTGTTGAATATTTATAACCTTTGTTTGCTTGTCTTGGTGTTATTCAGATAATTACATAGCATTGACCTTATTTCAGTTGAAGGCTCTTGTGAATGTGTTGTATCTGTCAGCTATGTTTATATGCATGTGCATTAAGGTTTAGGCATTAAATGAATTATTTCATTATTTTTTCCTTGGGCTTACATTGGTTATCATATCCAAGTTGGCTTAGCTTTGTGCTTAGGTTGCTAGGTTTCAACCCACCCTGAGAGTATTGGTAATAAATTGATTTTTTGTTTTGTAAATCCATATGACTTTAGAGTTATGACATTGGCTTGAGTTACCATGCAAAGGGTCAAGATTCTTCCATGAATTTTCAAAATTTATTGTGTTCATTTGAAATTGGTTGATTCAAAGAGCTCTATGCCTTAGGGAGACTCTATAAAAAATTTTGGCATGAAGATCAAGGGGAATGTAACATAGCTCTTATATGAGGTTTTTTGGGAGCTTGAATTGTAGTTGAGCCATCAATCTTGTCATCCATGCAATAATTTAGTAGAGTTAACTAGGGTTAGATTTGACTTATATTATTTGACTGGTTTTGTTTGAGGCATGTATATTTTTGGATGTTAATTTTGCATAAAACTTCAGGAGGCTAGAGGAGAAGAAAAACTTCTTCTGTAGTCAACTTCCAGTTTTTAAGTGGTGTTTTTACAATTCTATGTTTGCATTTTACAATGGTTTACAAATGGTGAACTAAGTTATTATTTTAGCTATAAATATTGGTATTTGATTCTATTTGTATTATGGTGTTTATTGATAAAAACCTAATTAGGGTCAATGGATTTTATTTAATATTCTATGACAATGCATGGAGGCCATTACATGACTCGACCATGGCTATGTTGGGCGTATAATATTATGTGTGTATGTTTGTTAGTTATACATATACATCTTGGTCATTAGTTCTGGTCTGGGTTTATTAGTTGTAATGTCCCCATTTTTTTGTCACTCTAGCATCATAGTTAGATCCATCTTTCTTGAAGAGTTCCATCCTTTTCTAAATGGAATTCAGTTATTGGTGTTGAGCTTTGGGGATTTTTTTTGAGTTTGTTGATACTTTCTAGGACCATTTTTGACATGTCTGCTGATTTCTAAACATCTTGGAGGAAAATGCTATTTTTGGAAAGTGTCTATTTTTAGTAAGTCGTATCTCTAGTGAGATCTTTAGTATATTTGCACCTTTAGATTTCATTTTAAAAGTATTTTAACATCTTCCATATTTTCAGCTAGTTATGTGGGAAGTAATTAATTATTGAAGAATAAATTGTAAGTTGTTGAAAAAGTATAAACATGAGATAACTTAAATTATTTATTTTTAAGGTAATTTTAAAAGTGACTGAAGTGCCAAAAATATTAAATATGAAATAAAATCACTTTATGGGGAAAAAAGGTTTATTTAATTATAAAGTGATATTAATTTATAATTTCTAGAAAGTTCTTATAAGATTATAAAAATGGTTGAAGGGTCTCATTTGATGCATGCTTTTTTTATTTTCTATATTTGGAGTTTGATCTTCTAGATTAAGCAAACCCTAGGATGAAAACCCTAAGGGAATTGGTTTCAACGGTGAGACATCTACCCTAACCAATTTGTAGGTGAAATAACACAGATTTCACATTTTTTTTGATCGAAGAATTTATTTAAAGAAATTATAGATATCACTGGAAAGATAAATTTATTTAAGTTTTGTACCAAAAATAAATTTGTGTGTTGTGCATGAAAATTGGAATTGATAGAACATTATTTGTGCCCTTGAAAGAGTTGTACCATCTCATACCATTACAAAAAGGGAGTGATATTTTATGAAGGATTGAAGGCTTAGAAAACCCTCACACATCCCTCCTAATGGGCCCTTTGGTTAGCACAACAAAAAATAAGGGAATATAGACTACTATAACTTCATTCAAGCAGTCGTACAATATATAAGAGGCTATCGTATAGCTTAGAGGGGAACATGGAAGCTTGTTGATTAATCTCACTTGGAGTTTGATGAATGTAAAATGGAATTTGGTCTAGGTAAATATTATTGTTAAACTATTAATGCATTATTATATTTTCATCTGTTGTTATCAAATTATTGAGTATAATTGCCTATATTATCAATCATCTAAAAACTTTAAAACTTTATATTTTGATCATTGTATCGTCTTTTCATGAGTTATTTTAATGGTATTTCAATGTTATATAATCACCTCATTATCACAATTAAAAAAAATTTTAAATACATCTAAATATGGTCGAAAGTAAACTATTTGATGAAATGCATATTCACATGAAGAGGTGAAATTGAAAAAAATTGGTCAAGGAAGTTTGCTTGGGATATTACAATGGTCTCAGAGTAGAGTATCCTACTAGCCTGATTGGGTTTTGAATCATGACATCATTGAGTGAAGAAGAGTTGGTCAATAAATTTTTTTATGTAGGAGGTAAACCTGAAGACCTATCCTAACCGAAATATGTTCTTATTATCGCTTTGGAAGAAGTTTCAAATTGTCTATACATGGTGGATTAGTCAACTTATCAGGTAATACAAGTAATTATGATGAAACATAAATATAATGAGGTGAGATTAATCATTACCTCTTGTTTAAGAAAAATCATGAAAATAATAGCTCCTAAAACTCCATACAATGATGACATAATGAAAGATATGTTTAAATTAGTGGTGGATAGTTTCCAAGGTTTGGAAAATGTCACAAATTTTGATTTTTCTAGGAGGGTAAATATACATGAAACTTTTGTAAAAATTAAATTTGGTAACATCATGTTAGATATGGATTGTGATCTAATATTAAAAAAAAATCATCATTTTTTGCTACTATCATAAAATATCATGTAGATAATGTTATAAAAGCCATGTATTCCATTATGACTTTAATTGTTAATGAAAGTGATGATGTGCCACAAGCATTTTTATCTATCTTATTGACATTATGTGGAAGGATAACCAAGAATCCTTATTAGGTCTTAGCTAAAATGGTCTTTGCTCAGCAAGAGGAAAAAATAAAACCTTATTTGAAATATGAGGAGTGGGAAGAACAAGAGGAGTTCATAGAAGATTTTTTTTATGGAAGAAAGGCCTTATCTCAAAAGGTATGTAAGATAGAGCTCCATAATGACTCCATTAAAATGCATACATCAACATATGTTGGGAATATATTTAATGAAGATGTCAAAACAACCACCTTGGGTACAAATTCAGATCAAAGGAATGAAGTTTTTGAGACTATTAGCTTCCTTGTTGACACCAGTGGAATGAAAGAAAATGATAAAATTATTAGAATCACTAATGCAATTTCATAAAAAGAGCATGTTTAAATTTAGTATGTTGCGTATTTCCAAACAACCTATATCGATGAATTTTTACATAATTTTAGTGATAATAGTTCAGATGCTGAAATAAAGTATCCAATGCTAAATGCGTATTAGTCTGACATCAAAACAACACTTATGGAGAATAGTGTTCATGATAACTTAAGCCTTTTTTATTTAGAAAGTGATTTATTTAAGGAAAAAACCATTCATGGGGAATAACACAATGAGTGTAATTTTTTAGATCAAAGCCCTCAACTCATAAGTCTATGGGATCTAGGTGTTTTGACACTAAAATAGTATGAAGGGCAAGATTATGATGATTTCCATTTTAAGCACACTATTGTACTAACCTCATAACATAAAATATGAAAAGAAGATGTCTTAGAGATAATGGATTTTCAAATTCATGTTATTAAAGACAAATCAGAAAATTTATAGTGTGAAGTTAATTTTTATCAAAGGCCTAGTGAGTTACATAATTTGAAGAATTAGTTGATAGTCACTAAAGAAAGGTTGTTGTAGCCCTAACACATTTTGATGACACACACAAATTAATTGAATATCTCTTTTAGAAGGCCCAGGTTGAGAAGAGATAAAAAGGCATTGAAGGAGGATCCTCTCTTAGAGATTTGTAAGTAGTTAAAAAAAGCTTTTAAAACATTGAAATAATATTACATGAATTCACCTTTAGATACGAATCATTCCATAAATTTTTATGAAGAGATATTTGATGCATTGAAGGCAAAAGAGGAAGAAGTTGATAAGCTCACCTTGGAGCTTAGTATACTAAGGATTCATTGGAGAGTACTCAATTGGCTCTTCAAGAAGTAGAAAATTAGCTTGTTATTGCCGAATAGTTTAAGGAACAAGAAAATGAGGAAAGATCTAAGGAAATCAAGTAGGTGATTCATGAGCTTGATAAACTCCATACAATTTTTGATTTAGATCTATTTCCCAAGTTTTCAAATGTAGACTTAAAACATCAGGAAGGATGGTGTAGTCTAGAAAAGATAAGTATTTTTCAGTTTACTAGTAATCCTCCTTTTGAGTTGGATGCATAGTCCACTTTTGATAATCCACTCTTGGTGATGGAGGATGAAACACTTCCTAATATCATTTTCATAGTTGGGGACAATCACAGGATATGAAATCTAGGTGAAGGTTTAAATTTGGAGATAATGACTTTGAATTCAGATGGTGAATTTCCAATAACTAAATGGATTACGAAAATTTTGTATCATGATTGGCCTCTTGGTTCACATGAAGACAATAAATCAATTGGAGTGATGTGCATAGTCATATGATCAAGACTTACAAGATTTTGATTGGTGATCCTCTTGATAGACCCCCTAAAAAAGAGGGAAGAATGGAGGTTGTAGTTTACCAAGGAACTATTTTATAGAAGGTCATTAGACAAGATTTCAAATTTGGAGCTACTATCCACCTTCCATTCAGCTAACACATGAATTTTATTACTTGCATGTAGAAGGATTAGTAAGTATTTACAACCAAGGAGTGGAGTATTTTATGCTTAAAGTTGATTGGTAGAGGTAATATAGTCATTAGAAAAGTCCTTTAAATATTTTCCATGTTCACATATCTTATGCATACAATATTATTTCATCATTGTAGTTGATGTCCCAATATTACAATGCTAATTTCAATAAAATCAGTAATTGAGTAGATTATTTTTTAGCACTTGCATTTTTGTGGTAGCATATTGTTAGAGGTTTTTAGGATATAATTCAGCCATTTCTAATTTCCGCATAGGTGAGTATTGGTTGTTGTAATCACTTTATGTTGATAGCCTTTATATTTTAAGAAATTACAATGATGATTTTAGCTAATTTTATGGATTACTGTGCATGGCACTGCCATTTTAACACTAAGATATTGAGTGTTAATGAGGTACTATTAGTTTATGATAGTGGTAACATTCTTAGGATAGCTATGAATTTAAATTTTAGTTTTACCATTGATGTCATCATCTATATCAGCGAATTATCAAAGATTAATTTACATCATTTATGGGACACATTAATGAGTTACATTGAGGATCATGCTTCATTGTTTAATAGATTAATTTACCTATTGCCTAGAATCATGCTAGATAATGGGATTCCAGATGTTGATTGTAATGAGATTCTTTAGCATGAGATATTCTATGTTATAAAATCTAGTCCTTATAGGTATTTTGGTTTGGTTTTTGAGGATAATTTTTTATTTGGTTATAATAAAGGAGAGTATAGACTTGACATGATGGTATTTTAGTTTTAATCGAAGTGGTGTAGTAACATCATGGTGAGATCTTCCTAATATTGATATGTGATCCTAGGGTCATGTTGGGCTTTATCTGAGATCAATCAGTGTCTGAGCTAGTATTGCTTAAGGATGAAAACTATTTGAGGAGGGAAGACTTTGATGTTCCCATTTTTGGTCACTCCAACATTTTAGTTAGCTATGACTTTCTTGGAGAGTTCTGGCCTTTTCAAAATGGAATTCATTTATTGGCATTGAGATTTGGGAACTTTTTTGAGTTTGTTGATACTTTCTAGGAATAGTTTTGACATGATGGGTGATTTCTAAACACCTTGGAGGAAAATGATATTTTTGGAAATTTTATATTTTTAGTTAATCATATCTTTGGTGAGATCCTTAGTATATTAACACCTTCAGATTTCACTTCTAGACTATTTTGACATCTTTCATACTTTTAACTAGTTCTGTGGAAAATAATTAATAATTAAATAATTAATTATAAGTTGTTGAAAAAGTATAAATTATGAGATGAGTAAAATTAATTATTTTGAAGGTGGTTGTAAAAATAACTAAAGTGCCACAAATATCATATATGAAATAAAGTCCCTTTATGAAGCATAAAGGTTTATTTAATTATAAAGTGATATTAATTTATAATTTTTAGAAAGTTCTAAGAGTATTATAAAAATGGTTGAAGGGTCTCATTTAAAACATGCTTGTTTTATTTTATATATTATGGAGTTTAAGCTTTTAGCTTAAGCAAACCCTAGGATGGAAATCCTAAGTGAATTGGTTTCAGTGGTAAGACATCTACCCTAATTAGTTTGTAGGTGGAATCACACAAATTTCACATTTGTGCTGATTGGAGAATTTATTTAAGAAATTGTAGAGATCATTAGAAAAATAAATTTATTGAATTTTTATGCCAAAAATAAATTTGTGTGTTGTGTGTGAAAAGTGGAATTGATAGAACATTACTTGTGCACTTTAAAGAGTCATACCATCTCATACCATTCCAACAAGGGATAAATAGTTTGTAATGGATTGAAGCCTTAGAAGACCCTCATGCATCCCTCTTAGTGGGTCCTTTGATCAACACAATAGTAAATAAGGGAATATAGACTATTGTACCTTTTTTACAGTAGTAGTACAATGCATAAAAGTTTGTCATACAACTTTGAGGGGAATTTTAAAGCTTGTTGATTCATGTCACTTTGATTTTGATGACTGTAAAATGGAGTTTGTTCTAAGTCAGGATTATTGTTTTAATATTAATGAATTATTATATTTTCATTGGTTGTTATCAAATTATTGAGTACAATTGCCTATATTTTCAATCATACAAAAACTTTAATAAATTATATTTTTGTCATTGTATGATATTTCCATGAGTTATTTGAATGGTATTTCAATGTTATATAATCACCTTTCTATCCTTATCAAAACAAACTAAAAATACATCCAAATATGACTACAAGTAAAATGTTTAGTTAAATACCTATTCACATGAAGTGATGAAATTGAAAAAAAATGGTCAACGAAATTTGCTAGGGATATTACATTAAAAATGTTACACAATTTTATTAATGCCTATGATAGTGTATTATGAGGGACTATGTTGATGATGGATACAACTATGTGTATTGTTGTTTGACTATGTTAGGTATTAAAAATGTTAGTTAGGTTAAATAACTAGGTACTTAATCAACTATGTTTAAATGTGTTTGGTATTTTTAAAACCCCTAGTTGCATTCATATGGGTTTATAAAGTATGATGTTTCATTTGTTTTATCCTGCAGGTTATTTCGAACCCACAACCATACACTTGGGGGAAATGATATTTTGAGTCTCCATGGGGTTTGAAAAGGATTTTATGATTCCTTGGAAAAATAATATTTTGTTATTATTAAATGTCTAGATGATTTTTTTTACTGCTATTTTATTATTTGGTCAATATTTAGTTGACTTGGGATTATCAAATCTTGTTGGAATTATTGGCATGATTCTGATAATGATATTTGAATTATTGTAAGTTATTATTAGTTGAATTTCAATTCATAATAATGATCAATTTAATTATTGTATTGATTGATTATGTATATCATTATAGTTGGCATTAAACATTTTTGCTATTTTTATTAAATTCTATTTTGATCAAAATGGTACCCATAGCTTTACGTAAGTTTTAATTTATCTTTTATAGTTGGTTGAAACTATTGTCATCTTTTTATGAGTTTCAATTTAACTCATTAATATATATTAAATTAGCATGTGAGGATGATTGTTTGATAAATTTATGGCATAAAAATTTATTGTCCATATTTTTTCTGAAATAAAATATAGCTCATAAATTAAGAACCTTAGAAATTGAGCTACAGTCATAATTAAGTACCAAGATAATGGGTCTTGGTGGGTTGGTTTGTGTGGTTCATTTTATATCTATTGTTCATTTGTTTATCTATTGTCAAGCTTAGTTCATATCATTGTCCTTTCTCCACCATTTCTCAGTTACCCTAATTGTATCTAAGTGATGATTGGGGTGGTCTAGGGCCACTTATGGCCATTGAGACTAGAAAGGAAAATGCAGCTTCATTGGTTTGAATGCAAAGATTTTGATTTACTTCTTATCTCAAGTTGTGACAGTTGATTGTAGTTTAAATAAAATGTTATGTAATCCATTCTATTTATTATAGTTGTATTTGATACAAATAATGTTATGTTTATCATATAAGTTTGGTTTATGATTATGATTTTAGTTTATCATTTGATTATTCATGTAATATTGTTTTATTCTTTAAATACAAAATTCCATTGCTTTGTATGGACATAATTATGTGATTTTATCATGTACTTACAATTAGTCACTTATTTTGGAATAAATAGTTTTATAATATTGATTAGAAAGTTGTGGGATTATCATTATATTTTATTGATAATTAGTTGACTTATAATTGAAAATATTTTCATAGTTTGAATTTTAATTTTACATTATTGAGTTACTGGTATTGGATTAACTGGTTAATTAAGGATGTGAATAAGTATCTTGGAACTTAGTTGTAAAAACTATTTGTGATTTTTACATGATTAATATAATACCAATAAATTGATGGGAATTTAAAATTATTATTATTAATATGTTAGTATTTGTTCACAAAAGTAAACTTGAAAGTTATAATTACCTTGTATGTTTCTTATTAAATTATCATTATGCTTACAAAAGCTAAGAGATGTTATTCATTACTGAAGTTCACTTGTGTTAAGGATTATAATACATTGTTATGATATAGTTTGAAATTTATTTTTTGAAGGACTTTTATATTACCTTATACTGTACAAACTTAATTGTTGGATGAACTAATTAATGATAGTTTATGTTTAAGACTTTATTAAAGACCTTAAAACCTTAAGGCAATAACTATATAGATTAATGAAATAGAATAGAATATAATCATCATAATCATCATAATACTTATAAATTAGATAATTAAATAGAATATAATCATCATAATACTTATACATGAGTTTGTAATTACTGTTAGTATCTTTCTTAAGGATTAAAATGAGAGGATTGCTTAAGTTACAAGTAAAATTGTATAAATATTCTAAATTCTATTAGAAAATAATCATTTCACTTTGAATTAATAATCACTGTCAAGTGTAGAGGACTGTTATGGGTAGCTCCATTTAACTCATAAAAATTGAATTTCATGAGATTATATAACTCTTATGCATATGTTACAATTAACTTATAAGTAAGATACTTTGTGGAAGTTTAAAAAGTGAATGGATATTCCTAACTAAGGCATATTGTGTTAGAGGATAAAATACTCCATGTTTGGAATTGGCCATTAGAACATGTGACAAGCTGATTCATATACTTATATCATAAAATAATTTAATGAAATTATATTATTAAGTTATTATTCATAATCAACTTCAAAATATAAGAACAAGTAAGTTCTAATCTTAAGTCAAGCAATTAAAATATGTTTAAGCTAAGGTCATGAACCTAGCCAAAGGTTTAAATATTTAAAATAAGATCAAAAGCAAGACTTAGTATCAATGCACTTAATCTATGAGACTATTAATTTGTATCAAGTCCATTGAACTTATACAACACTCACAGTGGTAATAATGGGAATTGTAAGGTTGACCTTAAACCAATGTAAAATCCTCAAACATTCCTTGTCATGTACTTGTACATTATTCATAGAGTCGTAAGATGTTTCGAAACATAAAATAGGCATGGTTGTTGGAATATCCCATGAAGCTTGAACACTTTCAGAAGTAGTTGACACCAAACCTCGTGCATCTATTTGTTTGTGAAATCAAAAATTTGTTTCAATGCCTTGTATTGATTTTGCAAATAGTCCTTTTCCCTTGATCTTTGTTTGTTGCTTGCGATTTGGTAGATCTTGCTTAAGAAAGTTTAGTATGATGATTCTTCTATTGAATCTATTCTCACATTACCACTATTTGTTGAACTTTGTTGAGTTACCCCATGAGGTACTAGTTGTTCTATAGCCTATATAGGTATTTAGAAAAGGGAATAATTAAGTGATAACTCTATTAGGAAGGCCTCATTGAAGTACATGGATAGAGATGAGTGGGTATGATCACACTGACCCATTTCTATTTGAATACTAAGTTATTAAAATGCTTCATAATGAAATCATCAATGAGTTATGTACTTGGTCTAGTTCATGTATTGGATATAACATAGTTATAGATCTCATTGCGTTTCTTTATGCTAAACTCTAGTTAAAAATTTGTTTGATAGTTGTTGTTTCATCTTATGAAACAAAACAAAATTGTGGTTGTGACATTTTTCAACATTTTTAAAAATATTTATATAAATAAATTATTTTAATTGAAAATAATTTTTTAGATTAATCAATATTTTACTGATTAATATATCTTTAGTAATAATCATTAGATAAAAACTAATTTAAAGATAAGTGTCTTAAAAATATTAGACTATTGGCCAGTAATTTATTAATTTGGTTATTGTAAAAAATAACAAATATGTGTAAAAAATTAAAATTACATTTTGTCCAATTATAATTAATGGTCATTTCTTTAGAATAATTAAACATAATTATAGTTGATATATTGACTATAAGAAGAATGAAAACAAACACAATGAAAAAAGAGGTAGATGACAACACAATGTTGACTACACTACAATGCATCAGAGAAGAAAAATTTAACAAGGCCCAATTTTTTAATCAACTTTTAACATTTCACACTACATAAACCCATAAACCCACAAATTAGAGATGTGTTGAAGGCTCAAATGAACTTACCAAATATGAGTGTCATTGATCTCTCTAGATTTTACATTTTTGTGTTGCTCCTAGGAAGATTAAGCTTTGTATATGATAACATGCATAATGCAAAAAAGTATAAACTTATGTACAAATTGAAAAAAAAATAGAATTGAAGTTTCAAATACAAAGCAAGTAAAGGATTTCCATATCGACGTACAAAAAAAGTGGGGGGAAGTGTTAGTCCAAGCAAAACGATGTTTAGTGTAGTTCTTGAAATGTTTATAAATTGGTTTTATGGTATGTCTTTTATGATTTTGGAAATATTTCATAAGGTGTTACATTTAATTGAAGGAGATCATTTCAAAACATGTTTCAACTATTGGGTCAACTGATCCAAATTATATTTACTTTATATTTTGTTAGTATAATGTATTGATGTTAGTAAATAGATAAGTTAGTTTAGGAGGAATCCGTTAGGGTCCCAAGAAGAACTAACTAAAAATTTTATTAAAATATTTCAGCATTTTAAAAAAAAAACCTAAATTTTGTCATTCATCTCGGATTACATTTCCCAACCTAATGCTAGAACATGTTTCTTCTTTGCTAATAGCCCTTGCATATACATCTAGTTTCCCCTTGTATAACTGTCTAGAAAATTCTCTAGAGAACCCCTTTGTATAATACTTATTCAATAAAAATACTAAAATATCATAAAATAAAATAAAAATACAAAAACATCAAAAATTATAAAAATAATAAAAAAACCATTATAAATTCATTAAAAATATAAAAAACATCATAAACATCCAAAATCCTAAAACATCATAAACTCCAAACATCCAAAAAAACCATAAACATCTAAAAGGCAAAAAAATAAAAAAAAAGCACTGAAAATATCCATGAGAGCTATAAAGCCAAAAAAAAAAAAAAAAAATGTTTGTTTTAAAATATAGTCAAAATACTTAATCAAATCATTTCATCTACCATTGGAATGTGTCCTTCCCAAATCTACCTTATGTGGGTAATCATATCATTCTAACATTTGGGGATACGTTAATCCCACATTTACCCTATTTGGGTTAAATCATCAATCCAAGATTGTATATTTAACTCAATTTGAGCTAAATCAAAGTGTGCAACTTATTTCAAGATATTTTATTCACAATCCATTCCCCTTGCATGTATCCTTGCTTTAGGGAATGGTTGTGATATCAATATTGTCGAGCCTTCACATGTGGATTTTGATTTGATTAATGACAAGATGTTTTATATTAATTGTATTCTTAAGGTTGTTTGTTTATTTTTCATGTAGTGTCTTGACTCAATCTATATGTATGTGACAATTGGGTCATTATTATTTTTCCATATCATGGTGCATTTTGTCATGTGATTGTACTTGAGTCCATCCATTTACATATAATCATAATGTATCATAGTTTTATATACCATGGTATATTGTTGGTATATGTCTATTGGATCGTGAGTCAGTCCTTATGCACATTGATTCCAAGTCATCATGGTGTTTTATATCATGATGCATATTTTTGTGTGTAATATCAAAAACCAAGCTGAAAAATCATGTGAAGACACTCTAAAGCATAATTTTATCACTTTTCAAAATCATATTTTTGAATCAAATCATCTCATCCCTCTTTGAGATTTGTCAACCCTAGATCGACATCTATTTCTCATTATTTCCCATCATATTGCCCCCTTATTTGGGATAATTACATTATGAGGTCAGTTTGGCTATCATTATCATTCTTAGTACAATTCACATTTTTTTTCAATCATTTCATCTAAACTAATTATCCATGTCTAATTACATTATTTTTCAATCATGTTGCATCACTTGGGGCATCCTCATGCACCAAGTTTTTGTGGCCTTTTCATTCTTTGAAAAGTTGTTAAATACCATAATCATGTAATAATTCAATAATTATTACATTGACTGGGTCATTGTCATATTCCCATTTTTTGAGGTTTCCTCATTATTTGAAAATTTATTATATCATCATCATGTAATTCTAGGTCAACCTATCACTCTTTCATGTTGTCCATCCATCATCCATAAATGTGATCATCTCATCCTTAATATGTGCAATCAATTAAAACCTTGAAAACTACTTGCAACTTAATCTACTATTCAATTAATTAACCATCCATCCCATCTAAGCCCACAATTTTTCAAGATATTTCATTTCTAAAATGACCCTGCTTGGGGAAAATAAAAGTGTGCAACGTATCTCAGGATGTATCCTTCTCGGATATTACCTACTCAACCAAATCAATCAATAACTATTGGCAATTTAAGCTTACAACTTTTCAAGATATTTTATTCCCAAATCAACTCTTCCTGGGGAAAATCAATGTGTGCATCTTATCTCAAGATGCATCCTTCCCAAATCCTCCTTACTTTGGGTAAATCAACATATCATCATCAAAAATCAATGTTTGCAAGTATTAACTCAAGTGGGTTAATCTCATCCACACATTAATATTATTTATTCATCACATCCATTCTAGCCTCTTCCTCTCCTTTTCAAGATCCCATCCATGTCCTTCATCCTTGCATGGCCTCTTGAGAGGCCATCATGCATAAAATTATTTCATCAACCTTATATATATATATATATATATATATATATATATATATATATATATATATATATATATATATATATATATATATATATATTAATTTAAATTAATTAACTAATAGGATATGATGTGAATTTTATGGGATTGGGTGTGATTGTGACAAATAATGAATTAGATATGTGGTGATGAATATTGGTTAGGCTAGGGATGTTAGTAAATATAGAAAACTGATAGGATTTAAGGATGATGTTAGTGCATAATTAGTAGATAGTTAAAATCAACATAAAGTGTCTAATTTTAGGTGTTTATATTTTATCCCTCTTTGAAATGGTGTTGCAAGACATGATGGGTAGAGTAACATCTTTTCCATATATATATATATATATATATATATATATATATATATATATATATATATATATATATATATATGGAAAAGATGTTACTCTACCCATCATGTCTTGCAACACCATTTCAAAGAGGGATAAAATATAAACACCTAAAATTAGACACTTTATGTTGATTTTAACTATCTACTAATTATGCACTAACATCATCCTTAAATCCTATCAGTTTTCTATCTGTACTAACATCCCTAGCCTAACCAATATTCATCACCACATATCTAATTCATTATTTGTCACAATCACACCCAATCCCATAAAATTCACATCATATCCTATTAGTTAATTAATTTAACTTGATCAACTAATCTTTTTAGAATATAAAGTCCATGGATTTTGAGTATTTATATTTTCAAACATCAACCAATCCTATGTCAAATCCCATCTAAATCCCAAGACAATCAGACATTAACCAATTCAAATTAAATTTAAATGCATCTCTTCACATCCCCATGAAATCAAACCTTCTTCTAAATAAAATCACCTCCATGCCTCATAAATAAAAATCCTTAACACATCTAAACCCAGCCCCTCTATTTACTCCTCAACCTCCTTCATTTAATGAGGAGGACTCATTCTTCACTATTGATCTTTGATCATGATCAATGACTCAAAATTATCATGAAATTTTATACATTGAGGGTTCTCCCTCTCATTTCAATAAGTCGAATTTATCTAACAGAGTTTTACCAAAATTAACAAAGAAGTTTTCATTGATCAATGAAGCATTGCTCATGCCTTCACATAAAGATTCATCCATTTTCTTTATTCGTCATCAAATCATTTAGTTTGTAAGGGTTATTGTCAGGATCCTACTCCACCAATAAGAGTATATATGATTACCTCTTGTATTAGCAACTAAACACGGAATTTAACCAGAATGAATAAGTAACTAGAAATATGAAACAACATAGGATATGAGAGACAATACACAATTGTATTAATGATCACTCAGAAGAAAATACAATAAAGAAGATGCCACTTCTTCTTCCACCTCAAAGGCTTGCCACACCTCAAGGACTTCTTCCCTCTCTCTCACGGTCCCAACACACAACTCCAATACAGAATTGTTGTTCACCTCCACCAGTCAGTGACAATGCTATCAGTACACCAAGTACACAACCTTACTCCAAGTAGATCTCCTGCTCTCTGGTGCCACCTGCAAATCACCAGACCTTACTTACCCTATATATATCTCTACACCCTGAAGAACCCTTGTCCTTGCCTCACCAAGTCCTTATGATTCTTCAACCAGTACCTCGGTGGATCTCCTAGTAGAACTTACACAACCTGCAACTCTCCCTGATCATACACACTCAGCACCCCTTTGGAACTAGGAGGAGCTACTCTAGCTCTCTCTTCAAGCTCAATAGCTTTCTAGCACACTTTTACAATACAGCCCATGAGTCTATTATATAGATCTCATGCATACAATAATTAGACTATCTTAATTACAATAATTAGACACGCAACTTCAAGACTATAATTAGCCTTTAACATGCAAACTAACAGTCCAAAAACAGACTCTCCGAAATCCGCATGCAAACTGCATGCTCACACACAGGTTGCCAATGTCGGCTCCTCCTGACCGATGTCGGCTGACTTGTAACCGACGTCGGTTGCTTCTGCACTGCTATCTGACCGACGTCGGTTGATCAGACCGACGTCGGTTGCCCTGCAACTCGTTCTGCAACTCTCCGCAACCTCCGTAACTCCTCCTGTTTGCATCCTGGTGAAGCTTTTAGCTCCACAACCTAACAGTTATGTCGTCAAATTTCTCACATGTCTTTTGCAAGATTTTATGCAACTACATTCTGAGCACATCACTATTTTCAATAAGGAAATCACAAAGGTATAAGAATTATATTTTTTTGTTCATTTATTTACCTTCTTTTTAGTATTCCCTGATCCAAGAATTCACACTTAAATTAGTGGTAGAATTTTCAATTGATTTAATTTTTGTACTAACCCAATACTAACTTTTGTAATTATATATTGCAGTTTTAAATATAAAATTAATATAATTTTTTATTAAATGAGATTAAATAATTATTTTATACATTTGATTTTTAAATAATTAATTATTAGTTGGAGGTATCTAAAAGAGTAGCTCAAAATAATTAATGTTGGTGGATTTATTTCTTATCCACATAAAATTCAAGTATTATATTAATTCCTATTTAATGTTCGTGGATTTATTCGTTGAAGTTTTATATTAATTCCTTTCACAATCTGAAAATTAATTTTAAAAGTTGTTGGAAGTTGAAAATACGTATTAAACGTTGTTGGCAGTTGGTGCTGGGTTTCGTCTAAAATATGACAATTGCCGACTGTAATTAAGACTATTATCTGAGTCTATTCAATTATTTGAGTACGTAATAAATCCAAGACAAGCCTCTTATAGATATGCTGTCTTCATATTTCATATAATAAATAAATAAAAGAGAGTGAAGCATTTTTTTTTTTTTTTTTTGGGATTACAGTTTGTTATTCGTTATTAATTTTTATTTATTAAGTTTGATGAGTAAGGTTTTGATATTTTGCCAAATGTAAGAGTATATATATAAATAAATCTTGTTATATATATATATATATATATATATATATATATATATATATATATATATATATATAAGTTTATTTTTATTTTATCATAATTATTGAAAATAATTTTTTAGTTTTATAATATTTTTTATATTAAAAAATATATATATATTATTCAGTAAAAAAATAATTCATTAAATAGAAATTTTGGTTTTGATTATAGTTTGAGGCAAAAAGAATATTTTTAAAAATCACTGGTCATAAGTGATTTTTATTATGTGGCACATTTTTTCATTCAATAGTCTTATTTTCTTTCCATTCAATGAATCTACTTATATCATGTCTGTGATTTTAATAAACCTTAAAAAAATTAAAGAGCTTCGACATAGGTGATGTTATTGACATTGTATTGTATTTTTTCATTATAATCATCTTTTAGCTCTAAACAAAGGTTATATGAAAAGCTTTGTTAGTAATGAAATATTATTTTGTGCCTCTTAATTTTTTAATTAAAATGTTGAGCAAAGTGTCATGACCTCTCTTTTCGCACTATGGACTTGTGCTCATACTATAAGTGGTTTTGGACTTCATTTAGCATTTTATACCAGGATGAATTCATTAGATAACTTAACCCTTGTGTTGATATCAAAGGACTATTACGGCATCGATGGAAAAACACAGAAACAAGGTATGTTTCAATTTCATTGTTTTCAAATTAGTTGCTAAAATATTATAGTTATTTTCCTTAAATAGAAATATGTGATGTGGTCACAAATAACAATTATGAACAAAGGAAAATTTAATAGAATGAATATTTAATCTTATACTCACATTTATAAAAAATGAATTTAAATATTTAGAAATCACAAAAAATTATTAATAAAGCATTTCTTTTATTTTGTTAATTTTAAAATTTACAAATAAATTCTATTTTTAGTAAATAATTATTAATTTTATTTTCATAAATAAATATTAATTAATTTTATATCATCATAAATAATTTTTAAGATTTTAATTAATTATTTTTTTTTACAAATTATTTTTTAAAAATATTAATTAATTATATTATTAAGGAGAAAACAAAACAAAAGTTCAAGTTAAAGTTAATTCACTCCACGTCCCTAGGATCTGTGCTCCACCTCCACCTGCACCCACTAAAAACCCATGAAAACACAGGGTTTTCTGCCACATCCGCTGCAAAAATAAATTTAAAAAAAAAAAAAAAAAAAATAAAAATAAAAAAATAAAAAAAAAAAAAATAATAATAATAATAATAATAATAATAATAATAATAATAATAATAATAAGTTTCACCAAAATCAGTGCTCAAAAGGAGGGAAAAGATTTTTTTTGCATGGAAAAAAAAGGTTATAAAGAGCAGATCGATGCCAAGTGGGAGAGGAGGAAAATTGGCACGAGAAAAAAAGTTAAGGAGGAGGGCATTGGAGAGCACAAAGGTAGCAGCTTTCATTTCAAGCGGATCCACATTCCATTTCAGTCAAGGATTTCGACGCATAAGGTAGGTATTTTTGTTTATTTAAAATTTGTAAGACAAAATTATTTTGTTTTATTTATATTATTAGACATAAATAATTTAATTTATTTACATGGTAAAGTAGATATATTATTATATTTAAAATTGTAAAATAAATGTTTTATATTATTTAAATTGGAAGAAAATAATTTATTTTATTACCTGAAAGGTGGATTATATTATTTTATTGAGATTGTAAAATAAATAATTTATTTGATTTAAAACGAAGGTAAATAATTTATATTATTTAAATCAAAAGGTAGATAATTTATTTTATTTAAAATTGTAGAATAAATATTTCATTTAAATTATAAGGTAAATAAATTATTTTATTTAGTTTTAAAGAGAAATATTTAATTTTAATTAAATTGTAAGATGAATGTAAAATTTTTATCCTATTTAAAATTACAAGGGCAAAATATAATGTATTTATTTTTAGAAAACTAAAATAGAAAAGATTTTTACATTATGCATCTACTTACAAACGTAAAAACGATCTCTATACCTAGTTTGGTGAAAAGAGTAGGATATAGCATTAAATAAATGTGTTTTGTTTTCTAGATACTTAGTTATAAATTTATGAAGTGCATTAGATCTAGTCTGTAAAACTACATGCATAAACATAAATTGTGAGAATATCCATTTAGATATCGAAAATTTTCATAAAGCAACCTAAGTTGTCATAAATAATATTCTGAGCGGATCCTTACTTTGATTGTTGTTGAACTTTGATGATGAGTTTGATCATAATTAAGATTAGTATGAAAATAAATATCTTTCATTATACTGTTGAAACCTCAAATTTTAGAACCCTCCTTTTAAACATACAAAGGATTTATTTAACATTAAGTTGATAGCGGTCTTTATGTATAATTTATTTTTTTAGAAATGTTTACCTATGTAAATTAAAGATGTAATTGTTCATAATAAATAAGGTTGAAAATCAATGTGATGATTAAATTAAGAGATTATGTTTTGTACTTTCCTACTAAAGATTTTGCTCTTGAAATATAATGCATTAATTTATTTCAAGTATTCTTTACTTTCAAATCTTAAACTTAGATCAAGAATTTAAAGTTAAATAAAACTATGCAACATTCAGTATAAGTGGTGCATTTGGCTCACATGTATGAGTAATGTCATCGCGCTTGAGCTACTGCATCCATAGCCTAACACAAATGTAACAATGATGTTTGAGCATCATCCCTATAAACAATCAGGGAGAAATAAGGATCATGTCGTGTCATTAAGACCAAGGGGTGGGATAATCTCTCTTGGTCAACACCACTAATTAAGATAATAAAATGACTTTGACTACTTAAACGATTCTAGCTTGTGAACTTATGAAACAAAATAGAGAAAGTATATTTCTTACTCAAAACTTGATACTACCAAAAATGATCAATAAAAACTAGGATTGAGAATGTTAAACCAATTATTATCAAGAAACCAAAAACCATATGGATTTTAAATAATGAATCTTTGGCAACAATAATTATACAGATTAGGTTGTCTAAAGCAAGGATCAAAATCATTGTAAACAAAAAGTAAAAGGGGGATGTAGCTTGCAATGTTTATTTCTATTTTTTGTCAGGATATAGGGCTAGTCTAGTTAAACAAGTATTCGGTCACTTTAAATGATATTTTTACACTTCTATTTGGGTAGTAATGATAGAGATACTGTCAGGGGAACTGGACCCTAAAAAGAGGTTGCATATCCAGGTTCATAGTTCACATAAAACTTAAAATAGAAAATAGAACTACATGCATACTACACTTTCATCATGTTTGGAAGAAGGGATGTAGGCAATCTAAGAAGTGAAAGATGTTTTCAGTATGCAAGTGAATAGGATGGGGTTTGGGGTTGTGTGCTAAAAAATATTATAGTCAATTAAAAGAGGAAGAACATTATAACAAGACCCTAGTTTAGATAAACAAAGCAAAGATAAAAAATCTATGGTATACTTAGAGGGATCTTAGTTGAATCATCATATTTCTCAAGGAATTAAGCCAATTTTTGAGGTGAAATGTAATTTTTTGTTATATATTTTAAACATGCTACTATCATGATGACCTTGATGCTTATCTAGTAGAGTTGAGTGGTAAACAGTGAGCGACTCTAGATCCAGTTGATCTTGATGAGTCAAGTCTTTGGCCAGAGCATAACCTACCCATGTGTAGATGCCTAACATATTTGGTTAGATGCTTTCCCATTTGATAAAAAAAATGCCTAACCTATATGGTTATATGTTTGTTTGTTTGACAAAGGATATCCAATAGGATAATGTATACCTAAGCTATATTCACAAACAAACGTTAATTAAATAAATGAATAAAAAATTAAGTGTTTACGATAAAAATTGTTGTTAGTACATTGTGGTATCAAAGCCTAGGTTTGAAATCTAGGCCTTAAACCTACTATGACCTATGCTTAGTGAAAGATTGATTATTAATGGTAACTTGTTGAGAAAGTTGAAAACTATGAGAAATTAATTTGGCTAAAACTAGTTGTTCAAACATGGTTCATGAAAATAATTCAAGGAAAGAAAAAGGGAAAAGAACAAAGAAAAAGGGGAAAATAGAACTTCCCTCTACTTTGAAAGAACTCATTTACATTTTTGACTCAGATATAATAGCTAAAATCTGGATAAATTCAAATCTTTGAAAGTGGAGCCAGTTAAAACAAACCCAGTTATGATCGAACCTTTAGTCAAACATCTATTTAAGAGGCCTTCAGTAATAAGAGATTTTCCATTTAGAACAGGTTCAGATGCACCATACATAAGACCTAAAGTGTGTAAAAAATATAACTAATGCCACCAATATGTCATTGAATCAGAAGATGAAGTTCTTAAAGAAATGGAAGTGGATGAGGAAGATTCTATTTATAAGAATTTTGAATTAATGTTATATAGACATCTAAATGTTATGGTCATATAGATTATCCTCTATAAAGCTAAAAATTCTATGTAATAAGAAGATGAATGAGATTATCAAATGCTTATTTTTTTATTATCAATTCTATGTGTGATGGTAATCAATAACAAAATGTATGAGAAATTAGAGTTATGCTATCAATTATCTTGAATGAAAAACTTAGACGATTATATTTTTTTAGTAGGAAACCAAATGGCAAGGTGATCAACTAGGAACCAAAGGGAAAATGTGAGATACACTGAACCCAATAATGAAAATATTGAACAACAGTTCCATAAAATAGAGAACTAGTGATATAAGTCCTCATCAATTTATTGACTGAGCAAAGAGATAAAATAGACTCACTTGAGTAGGTGCTTAACGATCTTAAGTCAAGGTAAAAAAAATGTAGAAAACATATTACAACCTAACCTTGATAATCCACCTGAAGAGAGTCCACCACAAATCAGTGAGATGGAGGTTGTAGCTCCTAGAATTGAAGTTCCACTTTTTGATCTTTACAAGGATTCAAAGAAGTTTTTAGCCCTTGAGTTTGATGGGAAACAGTTAGGTGAAGGAGCTAAGAATTGGCTAAATGAGATGGAAAAGTATTTTAACTTGAGAAACTACAATGATGCAACTAAGGTGTTTTGGGGATCCTACCAACTGGTAGGAGAGGAAGCTAGCTAGTGGACTAACGTGAAGGAGTTGAATGGAATAACTAAGGAAAATTTGACTTGGGATCAGTTTGATCACCATTTCAGGAAGAGATGGTTACCCCAGTTATTATTTGATGAGAAGACTACTGAATTTCACAACCTAAGGTAGGGAGGCATGTTAGTCTAATAGTATTCGGTTAGATTCACCAAATTACTTAAGTATGTGCCCATGTACCATAAAGATGAAAGAGGTCAGACTAGAATATTCATCCTAGGATTGAATGTAAGAATTGGAGAGGAAATAGATATGCATGACCCTGAGAACATGAATGAAGTGATAGAAAAATATCTCAAATAGGAATGAAAAATGTAATCCCTAGCTATGGTGAGACAAAAATTTAACAATGACAAAAGCAGAGCCTTCAAAAGGAAACTAGATTTTAGGGGAGAGCATGTTGTGGATAAAAACCCAATAGAAAATCCAATAGGTAGAGTACTGACACCAAATAAAAATCATAGAAATAATTTTGGAAGGAAAAATAATAGGGGTGGAGATAATAACAAGAATGATCAAAGGAATTACAATCACCCAATGTATCCTCCATGGATTTCTAGGGATGCCCTAAGGAAATCAGTACCAAAAGCCCTATCATGAGTTTTTTTTTCTTGAGGAAGCAATCACTTTGCTTGAGAGTGCCCAAGGATGTAGGGATAAATAAGGGCCAATCAACCTCGGAGGGGACCATAGAAAATGATCAATGTTGTAGTATGAAATTACCAGAATAAAGGAGGATGATATTCCAAAAACTACATTCAAGACTAGATATGGACACTATGAGTTTACAATAGTAGCCATTTGAGTGATAATTGCTCCTTCAACATTTATGAACTTAATGAACAGTGTGTTCCATAATTACCTAGATAAGTTCATCTTGGTGCTCATAGATGACATTCTGATATACTCTAAGAATGAGGAAGAAAACTTTTCACATATTCAATTGGTTCTTTAGAGGTTGAGAGAACTTAAAATATATGGTAAGTTATCCAAATGTGCATTCTTTAAGAAGTAAATTCACTATCTAGGCCACATCATATCTAAAGAAGGAATTGTAGTGGATCCAGACAAGATAAAGGCAATAATGGAATGGCCAATTCCCAAGAATGTATCATAAGTAAGGAGTTTCATGGGGTTAGTACGATATTATAAGATATTTTTAGAAGATTTTTCTAGGATCAATATCTCGATTAAGACATTGAAAAGGAAAGGTAATAAATTTATATGGACAAAGTAGTGTGATAAAGCTTTCTAGATTTTGAAGGAAAATTTGATGATGACACTAATCTTGAAGGTAACCAATCTGAATGGACATTTCATGGTTATAACAGATGTGCCCATCAAAGGATTGGGAGGGGTAATCATTTAGATTGATGGCATAATTGGATATGAGTCCATGAAATTGAAAACCCATGACGTAAATTATGCCCCTCATGATTTAGAATTGGCATAAATTATTCACGCCTTATAGAAGTGGAGACATTTTCTTATTGGGAAACCTTTTGAAATAAAAATTGACCATCAAAGATTAAAGTACATATTCACTCAACCCAATTTGAATGTTAGGCAAAAAAGGTGGTTGGAGTTTTTAAGTGAGTATGATTTTGAAATTGAGTAGATTAAGGCAAAAGAGAACATGGTTGTCGATGCTTTGAGTAGGAGAAGACACCTAATGAATATAAGAATCCTTAAATTTATTCTAAAAGGGAAAATACTAGAAGGACAAAAGCAATATCTTTGGTATAATCAAGTTAGAGTGATGATAGAAGAAATTGCAGAAGACCGAAATAATGAAGGATATACCTTGGACATCAAAGGCTTGCTTTGGTATAAGAATAGGATCTATGTTCCAAATGCAAAAGACTTAAGAAAGATAATTTTGACTGAAGCTCATGATGCCCCCTACTCAGGCCATCCATGGGTAAATAAACTATATGTCGATCTTAAGAAACTATACTTTTGATAAGGGATGAAAAGATATATAGTATTATATGTGGCATGTTGCTTGGAATGTTACAGGGTTAAAGTAGAACACCATCATCCTATAAGATTTTTATAGCCACACGATATTCCATAGTATAAATGGCAAGTTATTAATATATATTTCATACAAGGATTAACTATGACACCCTACAAGGATGATGTTATTATGGTGGTAATAGACAAGTTTATTGAGGTGGTGCATCTCATACCCATGAACTTGACTGATGATGCACCAACCTTCACCAACTAATTTGTGAAGGAAGTGGTTAGATTGCATGGAGTTCCAAAGAAGGTCATATTAGATAGAGATTTCAAATTTACTTTAAGGTTTTGGATGACCCTACAGTCAGATTTAGGTACACAATTGAAATTTAGTTCCACATTTCATCTTGAGATAGATGGGCAAACAAAAATGACAAATCAGGTTGTATAACACCTCCGAAGGATGTATTGTATGGATCAACAAACCAAATGGGAAACTTATCTCCCATTGGTAGAATTTTCATATAATAACTCATTTGAAATATCTTTAGGTATGGATCCATTTGAAGCTCTATATGGGAGAAGTTGTCGAACACCACTTAGTTGGGATAATCTTGAGGATAGAATAGTAATTGGTCTTAAAATTTTGAAAGACATGAAGGAATAGGTGAAATATATAAGGCAGAGGTTGAAGGAAGCATCAGACAGATAAAAGAGCTATGCAGATAGGAAAAGATTTTAGAGAGACTTCATGATTGGTGACAAGGTGTTTTTAAGGGTCAAACAACACAAAAGTTCCATAACCTTTGGGAAAAAGGTGAAGTTAGCTCTTTGCTATGTAGAACCTTTTGAGATTTTAAAGAGAATCAACCTAGTAGCCTATTGATTAGCCTTGCCTTCATAGCTAAGTCACATTCATGATGTCTTCAATGTGTCACTTCTTAATAAATATGTGCCTAATAATTAACACATTTTAAACTAGAATGATTTGTAGGTCCAAGAGCCTGACAGAATAACAATAGAACCATACAGAGTGATGAAGAGGCACCAATACAAGTTACACAATAAAGAGGTTAATTAGTGCAAGGTTCAGTGAGATCAATATGGCAAAGGAAGTGTGACTTAGGAGGACACTGAAGAAATGAAAAACATGTTTCCATTTTTATTTTAAATTTTTGAACTTAATCAAACTTTTGTAGTGCAATGGGACAATGCACAATTTAAGTGGGGGAGGATGTCACGACCTCTCTTCCTACATTGTGGACTTGTGCTCATACTTTAAGTGGTTTTGGACTTCATTTAGTATTTTATGTCAAGATGAATTCATTAGATAATTTAACCCTTGTATTGATCTCAAAGGACTATCAAGACATCGACAGAACAATGCGGAAGGAAGGTACATTTCAATTTCATTTTTTTTCAAATTAATCGCTAAAATATTGTAATTATTTTCCTTAAATAGAAATATATGATGTGATCACAAATGATAATTACGAATGGAAGAAAATTTAATAGAATGAATATTTAGTCTTATACTTGCATTTATAAAGAATGACTTTAAATATTTGAAAATCAACAAAAATTATCAATAGAGCTTTTATTTTGTTTTGTTAATGTTAAAGTTTACAAATAAATTATATTTGACATGAATAATTATTAATTTTATTTTAATAAATAAATATTAATTAATTTTATTTCATCATAAATAATTTTTAAGATTATTAATTAATTATATTTTTTTAAAAACAATTTTTAACAATATTAATTAATTATATTATTATAAATATTTTAAAACTATTAATTAACTACATTAAATTTAACCTAACTTAAACTACCTACCACCGTAAGCCCACCATGCAAGCCAAAATTAAGGAGAAAATAAAATTCAAGTTAAAATTAATTCACCCCACCTCCCTAAGATCTGCGCTCCACCTCCACCCACTTAAAACCCATGCTATCTAAGGGTTTTCTGCCACATTAAAAAATCATTAACTAAAAGTTTCACCAAAATCAACGCTCAAAAGGAGGGAAAAGATTTTTTGTGCATGGAAAAAAAAGGTTATAAAGCGCAGATCGATGCCAAAAAAAGGTTATAAAGTAGATATATTATTATATTTAAAATTGTAAAATAAACATTTTATACTATTTAAATTGGGAGAAAATAATTTATTTTATTACATGAAAGGTAGATTATATATTTTATTTAAATTGTAAAATAAATAATTTATTTTATTTAAAACGAAGGTAAATAATTTGTATTATTTAAATTGAAAGGTACATAACTTATTTTATTTTATATTGTAGAATAAATATTTCATTTAAATTATAAGGTAAACATTTTATTTTATTTTATTTGTAAAATAAATATTTTATTTTAATTAAATTGTAAGATGAATGCAAAAAATTTATCCTATTTAAACTAGCAAGGATAAAACATAATGTATTTATTTTTAGAAAAATAAAATAAAAATGATTTTTACATTATGCATCTATTTAAAAATGTTAAAATGATCTCTATCCCTGGTTCAGTGAAAATAGTAGGATATAGCATTAAGTAAATATGTTTCATTTTATATATACTTAGTTATAAATTTATGAAGTACATTAAATCTAGTATGTAAAGCTATATGCATAAACATAGATTGCGAGAATATTCCAAGCGGATCTTTACTTTGATTGTCGTTGAACTTTGATGATGAGTTTGATTAGCATTAAGATTAGTAATAAAAAATATATATTTCATTCTAAGGTTGAAACCTCAAATTTTAGAACCCTCCTTTCAAATGTATAAAGGATCTATTTAACACTAAGTTGATAGCATTCTTTGTGTATAAGTTATTTCCTTAAAAAGTTAACTTAAGTAGATTGAAGATGTGATTGTCTAGAATAAACAAGGTTGAAAATCGATGTGATGACTAAACTAGCAGATTATGTTTTCTACTTTCCTACTAAAGATTTTGCTTTTAAAATATAATTCATTAATTTATTTCAAATATTCTTTACTTTTCAAATATTAAACTTAGATCGAGAATTTAAAGTTAAAAAAAACTATGCAACATTCTGTACAGGTGATATCTTTAGCTCATGTTTATGGGTAATGTCATTGCAGCTGAGATACTACATCCATAGTCTAACAAAGCTACAAAAATGACTTCTAAGAATCATCCCTCTAAACCATTAGATATAAATAAGGATCATGTCATGTCATTAAGACCAAGGGGTGGAATAATCCCTCTTGGTTAACAATACTAATTAAGATAAGAAAATGACTTTGACTATTTCAAATGATTCTGACTTGTGAACTTATGAAACAGAATGAAGAAAGTATATTTTTTATTCAAAATTCAGTACCATTGAAAAGCAGCTATAAAAACTAGGATTGAGAATCTTAAATAAATTATTATCAATAAACCAAGAACCATATGGATTTTAGATAACAAAACTTTGGCAATAACAATTGTATAGAGTAGCTTGTCTTAAGCAAGGATCAAAACCATTCTAAACAAAAATTAAAAAGGGAATGTAACTTGTAATGTTCATTTCTATTTCTTGTTAGGATTTAGGACTAGTCTATTTAAACCAGTAGTTAATCACTCTAACTGATAATTTTTACACTCTCATTTAGGTATAAATCATAGAGGGACTATCTGGGGAACTAAGTCATAGAAAAAAGCTGCATACCTAGATTCATAGTTCACATAAAACTTAAAATAAAAAATAGAACTACATGCATATTACATCTTGATTTTATTCAGAAGCAGGGATTGAAGTAGTCTGGGAAGTGAAAGATGTTTTCAGTACATAGGTGAATAGGATGGGGTTTGGAGTTATGTGTTAAACAAGATTATAGTTAATTAAAAGAGAAAGACCATTATAATAAGACCCTAGTTTAGATAAAGAAAGTGAAGATAAGAAATTTGTGATATACTCAGAGGGATCTCAGTTGAATCATCATTGTTCTTGAGGCTTTAGGCCAAAGTTTGAGGTGAAATAAAACTTTTTGTTATATGTTTTAAACATGATACTATCATGATGACCTTGGTGCTTATCTAGTAGAGATGAGTGGTGAACAATGAGTGACTCAAGATCTAGTTAATTTAGATGAGTCAAGTCATTGGCCAGAGCATAACCTACCCATGTGTAGATGCCTAATCCATTTCGTTAGATGCTTGCATGTTTGGCAAAGGAATTCTTAACCCATAAGGTTAGATGCTTATCCATTTGACAAAGGATATCTGATAGGATAATGTATACCTGAGTTATATTCATAGATAAATATTAATTAAGTAAATAAAATAAAATTTTGTGTTTAGGATAGAAATTGTGGTCATTACATTATGGTATCAGAGAAGTGGTCTCTACATTGTGGTATCAGAGCCTAAGTTTGAAAGCTAGGCCTTATGCCTACTATGACCTATGCTTAGTGAAATATTGATTATTAATGTTAACTTGTTGAGAAAGTTGAAAATTATGAGAAACTAATTTGGTTAAAATCAGTTGTTTAAACATGGCTTGTGAAAAAAATTCAAGGAAAGGAAAATGTAAAAGAACAAAGAACAAGGGAAAAATGAAACATCCCTCTACTTCAAAAGAACTCATTTACATTTCTGACTCAGATACAATAGATACAATCTAGAGTAAACTCAAATCTTTGAAAGTGGATCCAGTTAAAATAAAACTAGCTATGATTGAACCTTTAATCAAACATCCATTTAAGAGGCCCTCAATAATAATATATTTTCCATTTAGAACATGTTCTGATACACCATACATAAGCCCTGCAGTGTTGAAGGAATATAACCGATGCCTCCAATATGTGGCTCACTCAGAAGATGAGGTTCTTGAAGAAATATAATTGGATAAGGAACATTCTATTTAGAAGAATTTTAAATTAATGTTATACAAACATCTAAATGTTATAGTAATAAATCTTATCCTCTATAAAGATAATAACTCTATGTAATTAGAAGATGAATGAGATTATCAAATTATTATTATTTTATTGTTAATTATATATGTGGCGGTAATCAATAATAGAATGTATAAAAATTTAGAGTTATGTTATCAATTATCTTGAATGAAAAACTAAGAATATTATGTTTTTCTATTAGGAAACCAAATGGCAAGGTGATCAAATAGGAACCAAAAGGAAAATGAGATAAGTTGAACCCAATAATGAAAATGTTAAACAACAGTTTCTAGAAAATAGAGAACCAATGATAGAAGCCCTCGTTAATTTGTTAATTGAGCAAAGAGATAAAATCAACTCAATTGTGTAGGTGATTAACGATCTTAAGTCAAGGCAAGAAAATTTAGAAAACATATTAGAACTTAACCTTGATAATCCATCTGAAGAGAATCCACCACTAGTTAGTGAGATGGATGTTGTAGCTCCCATAATTGAAGTTCCACTTTCTAATCTTTGCAAGGATTTGAAGAAGATTTTACCCCTTAATTTTGATGGGAAACAGTTAGGTGAAGGAACTGAGATTTAACTAAATGAGATGGAGAAGTATTTCAACTTAAGAAACTAAAATAATGCAACTAAGGTGTTGTGGGGATCTTACCAATTGGTAGGAGAGGAATCTATCTGGTGGACTAATGTGAAGGATTTGAATGGAAAAACTAAGGAAAATTTGACTTGGGATCGGTTTAATCACCATTTCAAGAAGAAATGGTCACCCCAGTTATTCTTTGATGAGAAGAGGATTGAATTTTAGAACTTAAGGTAGGGAGGCATGTTAGTCCAATATTATTGGGATAGATTCACCAAATTACTTAAGTATGTGCCCATGTACTAGAAGGATGAAAGAGGTCAGACTAGAAAGTTCATCCTAGGATTGAATGAAAGCATTGGAGTGAAAATAGATATTCATGGCCCTGAGAATATGAGAAAAATGCTATAAAAATCTCTCAAATAGGAATGGAAATTGCAAGCCCTAGCTACAGTGAGACAAAACTTTAACAATGATAAAAATGGAGTCTTCAAAAGGAAACTAGATTTTGTGGGAGAGCAAGTTATGGATAAAAACCCAAGAGCAAATCCAACAGGAAGAGAACCCTCACCAAATAAAAATAAAAGAAGTACTTTTGGAAGGAAAAGGAAATATGGAGGAGATAATAACATGAATGATCAAAGGAATTAAAATCACCCAATGTATCCTCCATAGATTTTTGGTGATACCCCAAGGAACCCAATACAAAAAGGCCTACTAGGAAGATGTTTTTCTTGTGGAGAAAATCACTTTTCCTGAGAGTGCCCAAGGATGCAGGGATAGATAAGGGCCAATTAGCATCAGAGGGGACCATAGCAAAGGATCAATGTTGCAGTACAAAATCACCAAAATAAATATCCCCTACCTTGTATAGAAGAGCTTTTTGAGCAGATGAAAGGAGCCATAATTTTCTCAAAGATAGACCTTCAATCAAGATATCATCAGCTAGTAATAAAGGAGGAGGATATTCCAAAAATTTCTTATAGAACTAGATATGGACACTATGAGTTTACTATGGTACCCTTTGGAGTGACAAATTATCCTTCAGCATTTATGAACTTAGTGAATAGTGTGTTCCATAATTACCTAGATAAGTTCATCTTGGTGTTCATAGACAATGTTCTGATATACTCTAAGAATAAGGAAGAGTTCTGTACATATATTTAATTAGATTTTTAGAGGTTGAGATAACTTAAACTATATCGTAAGTTGTCCAAATATGCATTCTTTAAGAAGGAAATTCACTATCTAGGTCACATCATATCCAAAGAAGGAATTGTAGTAGATCTAAATAAGATAAAGACAATAATGGAATGGCCAATTCCTAAGAACCTATCAGAAATAAGTAGTTTCATGGGGTTAGTAGGATATTATAGGAGATTTATTGAAAATTTTTCTAGGATTGCCAACCCTATTACGACATTGCAAAGGAAAGGTAAGAAGTCTATATGGACATAGTAGTGTGATAAATCTTTTCAAATTTTGAAGGAAAAGTTAATGATGACACCCATCTTGAAGATACCTAATATGAATGGACATTTTATGGTTATCACAGATGTGTCCATCAAAGGATTAGGATGGGTACTCATTCAAAAAGATGGCATAATTATATATGAGTCTAGGAAATTGAAAACTGGTGAAGTAAATTATCCCCCTCATGATTTAGAATTGGCGAAATTGTTCACACCTTACAGATGTGGAGATAATTCCTTATTGGGAAACCTTTTGAACTAAAAATTGACCATCAAAGGCTAAAGTACATATTCACTCAACCCAATCTGAATGTTAGGCAAAGAAGGTGGTTGGAGTTCTTGAGTGAGTATGATTTTGAAATTGAGTACATCAAGGGAAAAGAGAATAGGGTTGTCGATGCTTTGAGGAGGAGAAGACACCTAATGAATATTAAAATTCTTAGATTTAATCTAAAAGGGGAAATACTTGAAGGACAAAATTAAGATCCTTAGTATAATCAAGTTATAGTGATGATAGATGAAAATGTAGAAGACCCAAAAACTGAAGGATATACCTTGGATGATGAGGGTTTACTTCAGTATAAGAATAGGATCTATGTTCTAGATGTAGAAGACTTAAGGAAGATAATTTTTACTAAATCTCATGATGCACCCTACTCAAGGCATCCAAGGGTAAATAAACTGTATGCCAATCTTAAGAAACTATAGTTTTGGCAACGGATGAAAAGATATATAGTAATATATGTAGCACGATGCCTAGAATGTCACAGGGTTAAATTAGAACACCATCATCTTGGAAGAATTTTATATCCACATGATATTCCACAATATAAATGGCTACTTGTTGATATATATTTAATACAAGTATTACCTATGATACCCTACAACCATGATGCTATTATGGTGGTAATTGACAAGCTTACTAAGGTGGTTCATCTCATACCCAAGAACTTGATTGATGATGCACCAACCTTATCCAACCAATTTGTGAAAGAAGTGGTTAGATTGCATGGAGTTCCAAAGAAGATCATATCAGACAAAGATTTCAGATTTACTTCAAGGTTTTGGATGACCCTACAGTCAGATTTAGGTAAATAATTGAAATTTAGCTCTGCATGTCATCTTGAGACGGATGGGCAAACAAAAAGGATAAATCAGGTTGTATAAGACCTCATAAGGATGTATTGTATGGATCAATAAACCAAATGGGAAACTTATCTCCCATTGGTATAATTTTCCTATAATAACTCATTTCAAACATCTTTAGGTATGGCTCCATTTGAACCTCTATATGGGAGAAGCTATCAAACACCACTTCGTTGGGATAACTTTGAGGATAAAATAGTAATCAGTCCTGAAATGTTGAAAGACATGGAGGAATAGGTGAGAGTTATAAGGTAGAGGTTGAAGGAAGCATTAGATAGGAAGAGATTTCAGAGAGACTTTTTGATTGGGGACAAGGTGTTTTTAATGGTCAAACATCACAAAAGTTTAATAACCTTTGGGGAAAAGGTGAAGTTAGCTTCTCTCTATATAGGACCTTTTGAGGTCTTAGAGAGAATCAACCCATTAACATATTGATTGGCCTTTCCCCCATAGCTAAGTCACATTCATGATGCCTTCCATGTGTCACTTCTTAAGAAATATGTGCCTGATAAAAAACATATTTTAAAATAGAATCCTTTGCAGGTCCAAGAGCCTGATAGAATAACAATAGAACCATACAGAGTGTTGGAGAGGCACCAGTATAGATTGTGCAATAGAGGGTTAATCAGTGTAAGGTTCAGTGGGATAAATATGGTGAAGGAAGTGCAACTTGGAAGGACATTGAATTAATGAAAAACATGTTTCCATTTTTATTTTAAATTTATCAACTTAGTCAAACTTTTGTAGTGCATTGGAACAATGCACAATTAAAGGGGGGTAGGATATCACGACCTCTCTTGCTGTACTATGGACTTGTGATCATACTGTAAGTGGTTTTAGACTTCATTTATTATTTTATGTAAGGATGAATTCATTAGATAACTTAACCCTTATGTTGATCTCAAATGACTATTTGAACATCGATGGGAAAATAAGTGATAAAATATTATAGTTATTTTACTTTAATATAAATAAGCGATGTGGTCACAAATAACAATTGTGAATGAAGGAAAATTTAATGCAATGAATAGTTAGTCTTATACTCACATTTATAAGGAATGAATTTAAATATTTGGAAATCACCAAAGGTTATTAATAGAGTTTTTCTTTTATTTTGTTAATTTTAAAGTTTAAAAATAAATTATATTTTTTGTGACTAATTATTAATTTTATTTTTATAAATAAATATTAATTAATTTTATATCATCATAAATAATTTTTAATATTATTAATTAATTATCTTTTTTTGACAAATAATTTTTAAGATTATTAATTAATTATATTATTATAAATAATTTGAAACTATTAATTAATTACATTAAATTTAACCTAACTTAAACTACCTACCAACCTAAGCCTACCCACCATGTAAGACAAAATTAAGGAGAAAACAAAAATAAAATTCAAGTTAAAATTATTTCACTCCACCTCTCTAAGATGTACACTCCACCTCTCTAAGATGTACACTCCACCTCCATCCACTTAAAACCCTTGCAAACTAAGGGTTTTCTACCACATCACCTGCCACATAAAAAAGTAGTAAAAAAAAATCATTAACTAAAAGTTTCACCAAAATTAGTGCTCAAAAGGAGGGAAAATATTTTTTTTTTCATCGAAAAAGAGTTATAAAGAGTAGATCAATGCCAAGTGGGAGAGGAAGAAAATTGGCACGAGAAAAAAATTATAAGGAGAGAGCAACACAGAAATAAGGGGCAAAAAGGAAAGGAAACACTTTAAGAAGGAGGATGTTGGAGAGAAGAAAGGGGAGAGGAGAAAGGCAGTAGCTTTCATTTCAAGTAGATCCAGATTCCATTTCAATCAAGGATTTCAATGCATAAGGTAGGTAGATTTGTTTATTTAAAATTTATACAATAAAATTATTTTGTTTTGTTTACATTGTAAATAAATATTTTATATTATTGGAAGTAAATAATTTATTTTATTTACATGGTAAAGTAGATATACTATTATATTTAAAATTGTAAAATAAATATTTAGATATATTATTATAGTTTATAATGTATTTATTTTTAGAAAACTAAAATAAAAATGATTTTTACATTATGCATCTATTTAAAAATGTTAAAATGATCTCTATATTTGGTTTAGTGAAAAGAGTAGGATATAACATTAAATAAATGTGTTTTATTTGCTATATACTTAATTATAAATTTATGAGGTACATTAGATCTAGTCTATAAAACTACATGTGTAAACCTAGATTGCGAGAGTATAGATTTAGATATTTGAGATTTTCATAAAATAACCTAAGTTGTCATAAATAATATTTCGAGTGAATCCTTACTTTGATTATTATTGAATTTTGATGATGAGTTTGATTATCATTAAGAGTAGTATGAAAATAAATATCTTTCATTCTAGGGTTGAAACCTCAAATTTCAAAACCCTCCTTTCTAACACATAAATGATTTATTGAACATTAAGTTGATAACATTCTTTGAGTATAAACAATTTTCTAGAAAAGTTTATCTAAGTAGATTAAAGATGTAATTTTCCACAATAAACAAGACTGAAAATTGATGTGACGATTAAACTAATATATTATGTTTTCTACTTTCCTACTAAAGAGTTTACTTTTGAAATATAACGCATTAATTTATTTCAAGTATTCTTTACCTTTCAAATCTTAAAATTAGATCAAGTATTTAAAGTTAAATAAAACTATGTAGCATTCGGTACAAGTAATGCCTCTGACTCACATTTATGGGTAATGTCATCATGTTTGAGCTACTACATCCATAGCCTAACATAGCTGCAATAATGATGTCTGAGCATCATCCCTATAAAACATCTAGAAGAAATAAGGATCATGTCATGTCATTAAGACCAAGGGGTAGGATAATCCCTCTTCGTCAACAACACTAATTAAGATAAGAAAATAAATTTTACTACCTTAAATGATTCTAACTTGTGAACTTATGAAATAGAATGGAGAAATTATATTTCTTAATCAAAACTTGGTACCACTGAAAAATAGCAATAAAAATCAAAATTGAGAATGTTAAACCAATTATTATCAAGAAACCAACAACCATATGGCTTTTAGATAATTAAAATTTAGAAACAACAATCATATAGATTAGGTTATCTAAAGTAATGATCAAAATCATTGCAAATAAAAAGTAAAAGTGGGATGTAGCTTAAAATGTTCATTTCTATTTTTTGTTATGATTTAGGGCTAGTCTAGTTAAACAAGTATTCAATCACTTTAACTGATAATTTTTTCTCTTCCATTTGGGTAAAAATCATAGAGGGCCTATCTAGGGAACTGGGCCCTAAAAAAGGGATACATACCTAGGTTCACAGTTCACATAAAACTTAGAATACAAAATAGAACTACATGCATACTACACCTTGATTCTATTTGAAAGTAGGTATGTAGGCAGTCTCAAAAATGAAATATGTTTCCATTATACAGGTGAATAGGATGGGGTTTGGGGTTGTGTGCTAAACAAGATTATAGTTAATTAAAAGAGCAAGATCATTATAATAAGACCTTAGTTTAGATAAACAAAGCAAAGATAAGAAATATGTGATATACTCAGAGAGATCTCGATTAGATCATCGTAGTTCCTGAGGCTTTAGGATAAATTCTAAGGTTGAATGCAAATTTTTGTTATATGTTTTAAACATGGTACTGTCACAATGATCTCAGAGTTTATCTAGTAGAGATGAGTGGTAAATAGTGAGTGACTTAGGATCTGATTGATCCTGATGAGTCAAGTCTCTAACCAGAGCATAACCTAACCATGTGTAGATGCTTAACCCATTTGGTCTAATTTTTGCTCATTTGGCAAAAGAATTCCTAACCCATATGGTTAGATGCTTGCCCATTTGACAAAGGATTTCCTAACCCATATGGTTATATGCTTGTCTATTTGACAAAGTATATCTGATAGGATAATGTATACCTGAGCTATATTCAGAGACAAAAATTAATTGAACTTAAAAAAAATTGTGTTTAGGATAGGAATTTTGGTCACTACATTGTGGTATCAAAGCAGTGCTATCTACACAAAGCTATGTATATTGCACAAAATAGATGTAGATCTTATTTACAAAATACTCACAATAATTGTGTGATTTCATGTATGCCTCTAAAATTTTAATTAAATATATAATTAGATGCAATTATTATTATTATTATTATTATTATTATTATTATTATTATTATTATTATTATTATTATTATTTATTTAGTGTTTTTTATTTTTTGAGTATTTATTATATCAACTTTATTTAAGAATAAAAGTGGACTTAATTTTTATAGAGATGGAATAGATTTATAATTTTTTAATATATTTTTACTTTTATTATTTTGTGTTTGTTTCAACAAGTAATATTTATATATAATTATTGAATTATATAGAATATATTAATATATAGTATATATTTAAATTATTTCAATTTAAAAAAATTGATAAAATTAATTTGAATTTTAATTATGGATATATTCTTAATAATAATTATAATATACAATTTAATTTTAAAATAAATATCTTAAAATATTAAATCATTAGTCAAAAAATTAATATTATAATAAAAAATTATATTTTTTATGCAAAAGAATAAAATTACATATTTTATAATTATAATTGATGGTCATTTTACAATAATTGATTGAAATTGTAATTGATACTTATATACATTTTTATTACACCTCAATTATCAGAAGCCATGAAAATAGTTACAAGGAAAAAGTGTTGGATGATTACACAACGTTAACTACATTACATTTCATTAGAGAAGAAAAATAAAATAAAATAATTTATTATCAAATTTTAAAATTACCTACTATCTAAACCCAAAACCTCATAGATTAAATATATTTTGAAATCTTAGTTAAACTTACCAAATAAAAATGTCATTTAACTCTTGAAATTGTATAGAGTTATACCACTCTCAAAAGGATTCAATGTTATATATGATAGTAAGTATGATGAAATAGAGTATGAAACTACGTATAAATTGAAAAAAAAATGGAATTGAAATTTTAAATTTAAAGGAAGTAAATGATTTATTTAATTTTACATAAAAGTACCTAAAAACAAATTAAAAAAATTGTTAGGCCAAGCAAATAGATATTCATTGTAGGTCAAAAATAAATGGTTTGAAACTGGTTTTCCTATATCTTTTAAGGTTTCAAAAATATTTAGTAAAGTACTAAATTTTATTAAAGGTTTGTTATATTTAAATTATGTTGTACTTTTATTTTATGTTGTTTTCCATGATTTTCATTTCTCTCCATTGCATGTTTTAAAATTGGTTTTCAAAAATATTTAATAAAAAATTGAATTTAATTAAAAGTCTGTTACATTTAAATTATGTTGAGAATTTTTTGGATGTTATTTTCCATGATTTTCATTCCCCTCCATTGCATTGTACTATAAAGGCATGTATTTATTGACAATGGGTTCACTGTTAACAAAGAATGTCATTCCTTGCTTACTCGAAAGAAATATAGATGTTAAACCCTTTACCCAAATATTATAGCTTTTCTCTATCTGATCAATTCTAAGCTCTAGTCTACAACATCATGTTTACCTTTTCAATGGGTTTCATTTGCAATTTTTTTTTTGAAACAAGATTCAATGCCCAAGTTGCATCAAATGAAATCCATGAATGCTTCATTATCCACTTGACCAACTACTTATGTAGATTAAGCAAAGATGAGATGTAATCCAAGTATTTTTTTCCTTTGTCACATACAAGTTATGTACTCTATCATGTATTTTCTATACTGTATTGTTAAAACTTTATTTTATGCTTGACTATTTTTATCTTAGACCTATAAATTATTTCCTCCAAACATGAATATATTGGTAATATAGTACATATATCAAACATATTCAATAACCAACTAAATCCAAGTTCATCATTAAACCATGGCTCTTTACAAAACCAAACTATTCTCTCGATATTTATTTCTGGGTCAAGCATGGAAAAAGGCACCACATTTATTGTTTTTCCAATCATAAAGTTTACTATTGACCAAACAAATTAGTTAATAAAGGGAGAAAATTTTCAAAATCTATGCCCTATGAATATGATAATCTAAAGGGTCATGGAAGATTATTTGGATTTGAATTTTTTTATAAAGGATAAGAGAAATACATGTAAAATGTTTCAATGAAGTCTATGAGAAATTATATGACCAAATTTAGAGGGGCAAAGTTTACATGCTTTATAATGGAAGGATCAAAGAAATAAATAACTATACTCAAGTAAATATTCCATGAGAGATATTTTTACAACTATCATCAACATTAAGGAATTGTTGTCAAGAAATTAAAACCATATTGGTTCATCAATTACATTTCAATAAAATAAGTGATATCCCATAGATTTCCAATAGATATTTAATAAAAATTATTGGTGTTATGTTAATTTCCCCTATTATTATATGTTGTAAGAATGGATTAGAATTTATGGATAGAACACTCTAGTCTAAATACATGTTAGGGAATATCATTGTTGTGACATTATGGGGTGTAAATTTCAATAAATTATGTGTATAGACTAATCAATTTCTTTGTGGACCAAACCTTCCTAATTATGCAATAAAATAATGATGCACATATAATTTTTATTATTATCAAAGTTATCCCTAATGTAAAAATTGTCCAATAGGTGATCTTATGATAGAGTGAGCACATGAGAATTCTAAACAAAAATGACCATGCTTGTATTCAAAAATATGAAAGAATATGTTCAATAATTGTTTGTCATATTAAGCTACATTGTTTACCAATTATCCACTCTATTAAAATATCCTGGTGAAGAGAAATTTATAGAAAGAGTGAACTCACATGATAAGTCATGGTGGAATTGAATTTAACTCACTATTAAACTCATAGGATAACTCACAATGACACTAAGTTGAACTCTAGGTGGAACTCACTCTCTCACCCACTTAGCCTCTTTATCACACCTAAGTAAGCTGAAGATAAATGTGTAGGGATAATCCATTTAATAAATAAATGGAATAATAAATATCCTAAAACAACACTCCCTTAATCATATGTTAGGTGGGTGGAAAAAAATGGGTTATGGTAATAAGGCCTGATGAGGTACTCATGTACAATGAAACTCATAAAAGGTGGAGTAAAAGGAGAAAACCAAGTGGAAAAAAATTCTCCCCCAAAAGAGAGACAAAGAAGAGAAAGTATGATGAGAAAGCCCACACCAACACCCCCCTTAATAATAGCTTATGTGGTTTTGAGAATTGGTTCCTGACAGTGAGGCCTGATGAGGTACTCAAGTACATAGTGATGATACTATTATCCTACAAAATATGAAGGATGTGTGCCTTTATAAAGAAGAGAGAGAAGGTACATGAAGTATGTCACATGGAAAATGTTATAGTAGGTCCCTTTACAATAAATGAGGTCTCTTCTTTATAGAAGAAAGAAACCTTGAGCTATCAAACTATTGAATTCCCACTCAAGTGGAATACAAGTAGTAATCATGATGTATATCTTTGGAAAATTCTCAAAGGTCTCTTGATAGTCCTAATGTGCCAAAGTCTGATCATGAATCACAAGCCTAACTACAAACGATGGTAATAAGGAAGCATATGATAAAGGGGAGAGAATAAAAGAGTTTATAAGTACCCTACTTACATATAGACAAGAAGAGTGGCATCGAACATTCACTAAATGAATGTCCATGGGAAGTGGAGAGAAAGACCCAACAATTATCAAGATTGAAGACTAGTATATAAATAAAGCACTCATATCTACAATATGAAAATAGATTATGATTTATCAATACTCTCAATGTCTATACTCTTACTAAAATCAGTAACATCCTATGAAATTAAAGTATGTGAAGGCTCTAAAAGAGGAAAAATCTACACAAGAATGGAAGTAGAATCTATAATGAGACAACTAAGGTATGTTAGAATCTCATCTTGTAGTGAGGACTCACTAAAAGGAAGAACATTGTCCACCATGGATGTATCATCATAAGAAATAAAATAAAAATGGGAGATTTCAACATTCTCAAAATAGACAATAGGAAGAGGAGGAGGAGGTGTGACATAAATCATAGTAGGATCACTAAAAAGACTCTAAAGAGTGCTCCAAATAGTGAAGGGACACTCTATGTGCTCCATATGGTGGTGTAGACCCTATGAAACATGTATCAATAAGTGACCATAGACATAGTCATAAGAGTTGTTCTAGTCATTGTATTGACCCTAGGTTAAAAGGAGTGGGTATCTCTCCATATAATAATGGAATAAGCCCCTGATCCATGAGTAAACATTCCATGTACACACACCATGAAGAATAATTAGTCTTATTAAGAAGTACCACTGGTGTAGAATCAACCTTCCTCCTCTGGAGTCTCTAAAATGGAGTCATCATGACTAAGATAAGACACCAAGGAAATGCAAGACTACATAAGATACTTTTAAATGATGCTAGAATATTTCACGCTCATGAATGGGACTATGGACACAACTGAGAATGTGTTGAAGTGAGAAACAATTTCAAGAATCAATACAAATAGTGCATGTTCAAAATAGGGATGTTGGGCATAGTTAAAAATGCATCCATGTGTGAGCAATTAGTGTACAAAGTACAAATCATAAAGTAGTAATGCAAATAACATAGGAAACCTCTCCGAATATGGGACTTTATAAATTTTTAGTGAGTTTACAATAAAAATAGGACCAATTGAATGGGAATAAAAAATTAAGCACTTATGCAAAAAGTGGCACTCAAATCTAAGTTACTGAGCAAAAGTTATGGCTAATAATATTTCCCATCATTAATGAGCTATTTAATGAATTTATATTAAAATTCTAAATTCTCAAGTGGAAATAGAGTGAGCATATATTTCCATCTAGTCATTGAAACTGGAATGGCACCACGGATTTCTTCAAAATAACTAAAGGAAAAAAACATGCCCCTACACACCCCTATAAGATCTAAAATGATAAATAGTTTCACTTTAAGGGGTAAATACAAAGATAAATTTAAAAAATCCCAATATAAAAAAATAAAGGTATTTCAATTTAAATTAAAAAGGCTTTAATTGTTTTAGGGTTCATTTAATAAAAAACTAGCTATTAGGGCAACAAACTTTTTAGGTTTTCATCTTTATGACTTTGCAAATGAGATTGAGTAGGGAGAAGAAATGTGCCACCACTTTTCACACACATAGGTTTGAAAAAAAAAAAAATTGGGTGCCATCATGGGAGGTTTACAAGAATTGAAAATTAGATGTATGCCACCATAACAGGTCTACATTATTTTTAGGCTAATTTCTCCAAGCTATCAATAGCCTTAATACATAGTCAACCAGATCATGGAGAGGTGGTTTCCACCATTATGCATGCAAAGGTATGGAATGAGCTTAAAACACCATTATTAGGGTTGGGAGGAGATTAAAACTCCATGAGTAGGTTCAAAAATAGGCTGTGGTGACTTCAATAGGTTGTAGTATCCCCTAAAATTCATTGAAAACGTTATTTAGCTATGGAGGCCAAAAAGGGCAATCCAAGGAAGGGCAAAAAATGTTGGAAAAATTATTTTTATGGTGATTGGCACTAGATGGTGTGTCCAATAAATCTCATAAATTATCTTCAATACAAAAACATAAAATATCTTTTTTTTTTACATGAGGGTGGCAAGTAGAAACTCTTAGAATCTATAATGAGGATTAAGGGTATTAAAAAGTAAGCCACCAACTAGAGAAAATTTGTTGAATCAATGAACTAGGATAGGACGAACATGTTTTGAGTCCCCATTCTAGGTCAAATAATTGAGAGGCATGCCATATGATAAAGAGGTGGGTTTTATGACCCAAAACAAGCCAAGTAATGAAATAGGAATGCCTAATAACTTAGCAGAGCTATATGGAGATGCTTGGTTGGAGGAAAGTAATGTTGAAATGGCACCAAAAGACCAATAATCCATACTATCTCCACCTTTTCATGACATTTATGATTTTCAAATTTGAAACAAACCCTTGCACGCCAATACACAAACATGCAAATTACAATACAAATTATATGCAAATTCCTCTTAAAAATACAAAAGAATATAAAATAGAAATCAAAGAGAAAAATTGATGCTCATTACCATAATCTAGACATATGATACCATGTTAGAATTGTGTAATAAGTGATCTTTTGTAGAGTGAGCACACAAGCATTATGAACAATAATGACCTTTCTTATATTCAGAAATATGCAAGAAGATGTGCAATAATTATTTGTTGTATTAAACTACCTTGCTTATCAATTATCTACTCTATTACAATATCCCAGTGAAAAGGAATATATAGAAGGATTATTTGAAGTGTTAAAACTCACATGAGAACTCATGATAGAATTGAGTATAACTCACTGTGAAACTTATAAGAGAACTCATAATGACACTCAATTGAACTCTAGGTAGAACTCACCCTCTCATCCACTTAACCTATTTATCACACCTAAATAAGTCTAATCCAAATATATAAGGACAATCCATTTAATAAATATCCTACACCAACATCCAATGCTAAATTATTCTTTAATTTTACAATAGTGGAATATATATATATATATATATATATATATATATATATATATATATATATATATATATACCTATACCTTACATTTGAAAAATTTAATACTTCTTTCCGATTGTTAAATAAAAAATAACTTGTCCCTCCAATAAATTTAACCAACAAACCCACATGGTTTGAAATTATTCAAATGAAATATTTCTTAAAACCAGAATGGGCTTTGGTTGAAACAACTATAATGAAAGTCCTCGTGGAGTTCTAATTTACCTATCTTATCCTTTAATGATGGGTGATAAGTACTGAAAGAAAAAAGTTTTGATATAAAAAGGCTCTAATTTATATTAGTATAAGTAATATATAAATATTATTTAATGTGATTACATGTATTATTTTCACTTTATAATATAATTTGATGAGCTTTTCACCTTAGAAAGCAGATATAATTTGATGAGCAAAATTTTGTAGTTATTTTTTATGAAACCACAAAATTATTAATAGGAAATAGAGTGAAATATTTACACTTTTCTATCATAGATGATGAAGTAATAGAAATCATTAATCATGTTGTTGGCCAACATTTTCCTTTTACACTCTCAATCCATCTACAACAATAACAATAACAATAACAACAATAATAAAAAAATTGTTATTTGGAACATCTATTAAACATATTTTTATTTTTAAATTTTTTTTAGGTCATAGCTTAGATTTTTAATCCTTCTTTACTACCCTTTTTTATCTACATAATTTTGTATATGTCAAATATTATATAATACTTTATATATTTTATTATTTTCATAAATATTGTCACCATTTTTTTTAAATTTTATTGTATATCTAATGTCCCATTTTCTATTCTTACCTTCATTGTGCATTATATATTTATATTACACTTCAAATAATATTTATATGCCCTTATTTATGGACACTTATAAGTAGTTGACTTTTATCTTTAACTTACAGTTTAAAATTCCAAAGTACTTGATACCAAAAAAATTGTAAATATAAATTTGGTATTATAGGTGTTTTTTAATAACTACAGATTTATTATTCATTGAAATTATGGAATTAAAGTTAATGGTGTTATCTATATTAAAAAAAATAAAAAATAAAATGTACTTTTCTAATTTTTAAGGCAATGAAAATGTCAAATCCTCTTCTCAGTGTATTTTGTTATTTTTTCCCTGTTACTATGTTTCACATCTTTTTGATATATATTATATATTTTGAGCTTATTATTTAAGTAGAAAAGTTTAAAATAAATATTCTATATTTATTTTTATGCCTTTTGGATTTTATATGTGTAAACTTATGTTTTTTAATTCATATAAATCATTTTAAGTGATTTATTTTTTTGTGAAATTAAATTTATTTATTATTTTTTTTTTTGGAAATAGATATTAATGGCACCAATATTACGAAAAAGTTAAAGACTATATAAAATATGAACAATGTTATTGCTATCAAAAAATTAAAGATATCATAAATAAATGCACAAAGAAAAATAGATATTTGTTGAACATCCAATCACATTTGAATAGTTCAAATCAAACATTACCTTCTACAAATAATTATGAAAATATTTAACTCCAATCAAATATTACTCAATATATTGTTCAAGATTTTATGTATGCTCTAACAATGATGGACCTCCCCCTCATGGATCCATCCATGGAACACTTCAAGCCACCTATGAAGAATTCTTAAATAAAAATCAATCCTTATATGATACTAGAAGTTTATCATTATCTCAAATGCCCAAACCTTTAACAAAATACTGGTTTGCCATGCATCCATCACTTCCCCTCAAAAAATTCCATCCACAACAATTTATAATAACTATTATAATTACAATTTTTTGGATACACAAACACTTTCATGAAAGATTAGATTGGTAGTCACATGTTCAGACATGTTCTATATGCTTGAAATCCTAATTAAGCATGAATACTAGATTACAAAATGTGGCTCAGAATTGTTATATATTTATATTTATATATATATTTTTGATCAAAATATCAATTGTTATAACGAAATAAAATAATATAAATGCAAGAGAATAGTTTGTAATTTTGTTTTCACTTAATTTAGTTGAATAAATACTTATATTAAAAGTAATTTTTTTCCTATTAAACCATGCATATGGAGGCCCATACAAATACAATGATCATACCATAAGATTATCCCAAGACATTAGTATAATTTCAAAATACCTTCCATGGAAAACTAAGAAAATAGATATAGTCTTAGTTAAAAGATACGGTCATAAAAAAAGGTATGAATTTTATCTTAGTATATTGTGTGTCTTGATGTTTTTGGAATAAAATATAGTTCATGATCCATATTAATGTAAAGACACAAATATGGTTATAAGTATGTATGACAATGTTAACTATTGATACATATTAAATTAAATGATTTTTAACCAAATATATGACTTTTATTTATTATTTATTTAAGTCATTTTTTAATATGTGGATCAACATTTTCTTTTTTAGGACATGTTTATTTTAAAAAAAACAAGACTGTTATTATGGGTTTGTCTATTTAGAGAGGTCGTGTCCTGCACTAAATAAAGATTAGTTTTTAATTTTGGAATTATTATTTTGAGTCTTCTCACATGTTTTATAAGGTAGAGTACAGAAAATTAATAAAATATTTTTTTATATATACACATCAAAATTCATTCATTATTATTAGCATGGCACTATCTAATAAACACTTTTACAGTATTGCACATTCAAAAATTCTACCATAATCTTCCTAAATTCAAGATCGATCACAAAGAACAATGATAATCCAAGTTTAAATCATTTTAAATAAAATAAATAGCTATCATTTTCAAGTATCAATCCATATTTATAGTTGTATACATATAGTCAATGAGTAAAATTGCACATTTACTCTAGATGGGAGAACTATGTGGTCTTGATTTCCTTCATTGTGAGTATTGGATGCTTATGTAGTGGTGAATCATCAAGGGGTGATTAAGGTTGGCTAAGCCCATTACACCACCCTGACCCCGCCTCCCGGCCCACCCTTTTTAATTTTAATAATTTCAAGGTGCCCTTATCATTTAAAATATAAAATAACAATATTCATGGGGAATAATTTGAATTGTAATATCTCAACCTACTTAGCAAACACAAGCATAAAAGATGTAAAAACCAAATTTTTATCTTAGTCAATGTAGATTATAAGTCTATGGTAAATGGATAGGATTGACTTGCATTATTGTCTACATAGTGTGGTCATATCGAAGAATATTCTCATATCATGTTATTGATTTCTTACTAATAGATTCTTGCTTTATTTGTCTTTTCCAATCAATCACTAGTCATTGTCAATTAAGACAAGTTCATAGTCAATAGACATAAACAACCTGATTATCAAACAAGCATTTACCTATTTAGACATAATTTCAGATTATAATCATGTACGGTCACATCATTATTTATTATCACTTGTGTGTGTGTGTGTGTGTGTGCACGCGCGCGTGCACACACACACACACATCGTATCATCATTAACTAGATTTGATTGTGTGATTATCTAAGATTTATCTTTGAACTAGGCATTTTAATTTGAATACCTCAATTCCATGCACAAAAAACTTCACCTTTTTGGTTTTTAATTTTCATTTTCTTTTCTTTCTATAAATTGTATATGATAGTTTTAAAACTCATAGGATCTGTTGTTATTGGCAAAGTGGTATTTAGTTTTACTTGTGCTATGGTGTGAGGGGTATTCCTCCAATTCTCACACTAAACATCACTATATGTATATTTTAGTTTCCACACACCTCATGATATATCTAATATTCTTAGGTTATTTTTCATTTCACCCATATGAGTCCTTCAACTATTTTTTTTATTACAATGTATTAGTAAGTAGTTAGCTTGGAGAACTTACTCTCAATGTAATCTAGAGATGAGATAGGGTGGCTGTGAGATGATATAATTTTATGTAGTTATTTCCCTTTAGTTTGTGTTCACATTTCATGATTGGGATCAGTATATCTAAGAGCCTACAAAGTAAACACACCCTGCCTAGTTACACCTATTTAACTTTTTTATTTTACACATTTGCATTTCACTCAAGAAGGTTAAATCCTCTATTCCTCTAAGGCATAGTGATAGATTAACTGGAATCCCTATATAACATATTCACATTCTTTTAATACCTTTTAAAATGGATAATATGAACACTCTTGATCAATATGATAATGAAAACTATTTATGTTTTGTACACACTGAAGATGTTGTTAGTGATGAACATGATAATTAAGATAATGAAATTATGCATAATAACCAAGATAATCCTAAAATCTATAATATAATTGATTTCAATGATCTCAATGGATTGAATCCTAAGCAAGTTAAAGAGTTGTCCAATTTCCGTCAAGGAATTTGACAATGTCCCAAACAAGTGGATAAATTTGTCTACTTAGTCCTAGCATTTAAGACTACACATAAAGAAAATATTACATCATCTCATACACAAAAAGAGGTGAATTTAATATTTTTTAATTTTCTAATTTAACATGTTCAATATCCTACTATGGATTCTATTTGTATTTCAACACCTCTAGTTACTTATGTGCCATCATATCTACGTATGGGTGCATCACATTGTTTAAAACAAATTAAAGTGCCTATTTATATATTGGAATAATATAAAACTAACTTTATTTATACATATGGTCCACCACAAACCTCCCATGATTCACACTCTCTTGAGCAAATTTTTATAACCTTACATGGTAAAGTGTTATTGTTGACAATTTTGACCTCACAAGTTAAATTATCACCCCAATAACTTGAAAATTTGATTTTCATATTATTTTTCCTATTGGTTACTATGTTTTTCTTATAATTTCCTTGAAATGGTCATCCAAAACCTTGATTAGTAGAGTTTAAGGTAAATTTGATGAATTTAAGGTTTTGATCATCATGACCATGTGCTTGTCTAGCCACTTCTTGACATGTTTCAAGTTGTTCCAAGTGATTAAAGGAGTATTTAATAGGCATCATGGATTGTGTCAAGGTCATGTAATGCTTATAATCTGATTGAACTAGTTGTGGATATGCTCAACTAACTTTATGACCTAGTTGATTGCTTTTTGGATCACTTTGTGGCTTCAAGAGTAGGTTTTGCATGTTAATGGTAGTATAATATCAGAATAAGGACATGGTGTACCTATTTAGGCATTAAAATGTCTAATAAATATTTTTTTTTATAGTTTCATCAAGTTTCTCAAGTGATTATAACAATTCTAGTACAAAAAAGCCTATTTTGAGGTTATTTACACAGTTATTCAAGGTAAAATTCACCTCCAAGAACCTTAAATAACTTATTTATTCATGAAAATATAAAATCCATGGTTTATAAGGAGTTTTATATATCAAAACTCAAAAAACTAACTTATCTCTCATATCGACTTCCTTGGCAGCTCTAGGAAGGCCATCAGTTTTTCCTCAACATGGTCAGGAGAGAGAGTCAGGTCCAAATATATTGGAAAATGATAGGTACCCTAATTAGATCAAGTTAGTTTCATTGGTTTTATGTTTAATCCCACCATATTTATGACTAATCTCTAAGAGTGTAAGGGGGTCACTATGATGTAATCATCCAGACAGGGTATATGTTTGTCTCCATTTATTCAATTCAAATCTCTATGGATAAAAATGGTTATATGGGGAGGATTTCAAGTTAAAATTAAAAAAATAATTATGGACTCATCAGGTACTCTATCTTAATAGGGAGTCTTTTGACAGGAAACTAGATGCATGTCTTGAACTTGAGATTTGGTAGTTTTCAAGCATGTTTGATATATTAGTTCAGTGTATTCATATTTAAACATATTTTAAATTCATGTTTCAGGTAAAATACACATATTAAATGAAAATTAAAGGATCATGTACCTTGATATTGAAGAGGGTCTTTCTTGAGATGGGGTCTTCCACCAAGTTACAGTTGCAGATCTAATGAACTTCTAATGTGTGAGAATATATTAGTAAGGTAAAAATGATATTGAAGGATTACTAAAACATGATAAATCCTATATTTACCTTGTTAGGATACTACATATGAGGTATTAATACTATGTTCTCTCAAATCTCAAAAGAGCACTTGTAGGCCTAATGAGTAGGCTATAAGGACATCATGGCAAATGATAGGAGATATGAAGACTCGTGAAGATGAAGAAGTTTGTTTCATATAATGAATTCATTTTTAAAATGATCATAAGAGTCTTCAAGATGACCCGTGACACTATGAGAGTAAAATATCTCTTTATGCCTTCAAATTCCTGAATTACATAGTCAGGACTGTGTATCACTGTATTACCAACTTGAGTGACCTCCATAGGACTTAGTGCCTTTATGAACATGTTTATGAGGTGCTAATATTAATTTTAATGGTTATCTAATCACCTTAAATTAAGGATTATGATCCAATTTTCACCAAGATACATCAAAATCATAAACTAAAGGGTCTCAAAACATAGTTTAGTAAAAATTAAGGTAAATTAGTAGTTTTTAAGGTAAAGTTTATGTTTCATTTCCATGTTTATCAAACTCCTTGAACACTTATTCAAGTTGGTAGGGTGTTTTTGGTCAATAATAAATTTTGGAATCATATTTTTCATGCTAATAACTATGTCATATCTTCCTCCCTTGTTCGTATAGAGGCCTAAAAGGGTAGAAAATGCACACCTACAACAGTCATAATTCAAAGCAATTTTAAGGAAACATCATGTTGTATAGAGGAGTCTTGAAAGGTTGAATTTTTTACTAGGAAATAAAATGATATCCATGATAATAATTTTATTTTCTAGGAGTAATGAGATATTTCGTATGATATTTTTTATCTACAATCCACTAAACACTAAAATCACTACCTACAACCATATATTTTTAGCAAAATCAAGTTTTCTATGCAAAAATGGACTTGTCACCAAGAGCAAGAGGTTGTATGAGATGGATATTATATATGAGTAAGGTACAAGAATGAATTTATTGAGACCAAAAGGATGTTATAATATTAAAGAGAAATAAAATTGACTATTTAAGTACAACATTCATAATCATTAGGTGGCATGTATGTTACCACATGAGGATATGAGTAGACAAGAGGAGGAAGTTGAGTTTAATTTTTTTAATAAGGTGTTAGAGGTGAATTAGGTAAAATTTAAGACCTATTAAATTTTATTAGTGCTTTTACCTTCTCACCTAAATCCTAAAAACTCTAAAATAGACACCTACAACCAGCGTGTAAGTTTGATTGAGCTTGAGCTACATGGATGCAAAGCGTGCAATGATGAGGTTTAGGTTTAAATGAGAAGTAAATTCATAAGAGTATATAAATTTAAAAAAATATAAAAATGAATATTTAAAATCATGAATATCTCTCATGAATTTACTCATAGCCTATTGAACCTATAGTCAAATAATAGCATAGTCAACATGCCTATTCAAGCTTGCCTGAGGAGGTTTGTTTGAGAGTAGAGATTTGAGGAGTTTAGTTATTTTTAAAAGGTATTAAAAAATATTAAATACATTTCATCACATTTTAAATGTATTATTTCAATCAAATTCCTCCATATGCACCTATAGGGAGCAGTAAATGTGGATCTACATCATATGCATCTACAAGCAGTCTTTGTGAAAGAATGAAAATGCCATCAAGATTTTATATGTGATGGTGATGAGCATCAATGATATAAAATTGAATTATATTTATGAGTAATGAATGGAATAATTTTCCATTAAAATGTGATGAATATCATATTCATAAATAACCTTTCTCATCCCAAACTAACATAGTCCTTTTGGAAACCTACAAGACCACTCATAAGCAGAGTGAAGAGAACATGTTTGTCTCATTAAGATTGATTTTATAATATTGAGAAAGAGTGTAGATGACTCTAATGAAAATATATATCAATTTTTGATCATGAGAGGAGGATATATAATTAGGAGTAAGACATCTAAGGTCAATATACACTATTTGCATAAAAACCCTCAGTCTTGAAGTTCAAATGTTTCAGACCTATTTAGAAGGTTAGTATTATGAATCAAAATTATGGATCATTAAATATTTATTATAAAACTATTTTAGGGTTTTTTTGTTGTGAGGGTGAGTTTAGAGGATTTAAGACTCCAAAAGACCTTCCTCGGCCTTCACACATAGTCACCTCAGTCCTATAGGTAGTTCTGTAGGGGTTAGATATTGCTTCAAGATAAATATGGTAACTTGATATTTATTGAGTTGTTTGAGGGGATCAAATTATTCAAATAAATGACATTGTTTTAGTCATTGGGTTTCATAATTGTATGAATAATCAACTAGAATACAAAGAACACTATTTTACTTGAGACGGAGCTCAAAGTGGCCATTCTGTTTTCTCAGAACTTTTATGAGAATATTAATGGGAAATCAATACAATATTATATTTTATAGGGTTTATAATACTAAAAAAATATTTCCATTCGATTTTAGAATGAACTCCTATCCTTTATGAACCATTGTTAAGAATATAAACCTCTTAAAACCTTCCTTAAACCCTATAACTAACCTGATGGAGAAGATATGATTTAAAATGACTTTAGATTCCATGATTTGACCTCAAAATTATACTATTTATACTCACACCTCTCTTTATATTGACTTCCAGGTGTTTGTTCGCATGTGTAGGTACAATATCATATGGTACAAGGTAAAATAGGATGTTTTTAGGTTATTTGTGAGGGTATAGGTAGTGGACTAACATAAAAATAGTTTATATATATTTATGTGGAATTTTAATAGGTTTAAAAATCATTAAAAAATCTTCTATAGGTATCCCAATTTGTTATATAGTCCTTGCAAGTTGGCCACTAGCTCAAAAGGTGTCAAAAACTCAGTTTTGCAAGCCCAAAATCAATGGTGAAGGCATATGAGTGAAATAAAGGACATAAATCTCAAGGTATGGTGTTTTAAATGGTTATATATTTCTCATAAAGTCATTTAAAGTCACCAAAACCTATAAGTTTCATGAAAAACATCTCAAACAACCCCTCAAGCACGCAAAAGCATCTAGGCTTACCAATGACCATTTCATGGTTTGCCCATCTACACAAGGCCCCAGAACTTGAAATTTGGCATGAAAGATAGAATTAGTATAGATAAAGTGAATCAAACTCTTTTGGTAGGTTTCACATGTGTTGGTATATAATTTTTAAGATTAATCACAATTTAATGATTGATATATTTTTAATGATAATCATGAAACAAAATCTAATTTAACGATAAGTTTCTTAATATATTAAATTAATGGTCAATAATTTATTATTGTGGTTATTGTAAATCTCTCTCTCTCTCTCTCTCTCTCTCTCTCTCTCTCTCTCTCTCTCTCTCTCTCTCTCTCTCTCTCTCTCTCTCTCTCTCTCTCTCTCTCTCTCTCTCTCTCTCTCTCTCTCATTCTCTCTATATGTAATCCTATTTTTGGCATTTGAATGACACTTAACCTAAGTTGTGGCAAGGCCATGCTCATAAAAACACTCATACTTTCCACATTATAATGAAAGAGATTCAAATTATGCCTCCTCAATGCTTGTGATTAGTGTATGTTCATGGTTAGTTGATAAATGATAGTGATATTGCATGTTTATTTTCATTTTATCCTCTCTTCCTTACCTATTTTTATGTGTTAGTTAATCCTTATAGTTTGCATAGTGTGCTTGAGAAATATTGTATGTATGGCAAGTGTAAACTTTCCTTAGTGTCTTTGAGAGACCTATTGATCAGCTACTTTAAGTCATGCATTAAGATGGGCCGCTATGTGAAATATTGATGTTTGGAGATCTTAATTTTAGAAGTGCAATCAGGTCCATGTCTCTATTCATCCTTCTTGGTGCATATTACACAAGTGAATGGCACATTTTGGTGTATCAGCTTAGTTAGATAGGTTTTTTTTCATTTTATATTCCTCTTTTTTCCCTTGAAACATGATAGTGTACAATAGAGAGTCTAAATGATACATCAGGGCAGATAGCCCTTAAAATCTAGAAAATCAATCCATCTATTAGGCCAACCACATCCTAGGATTGTCTTCATGTTACTTCAAACTATGAAGGCTTAAAAATACCTTCACAAGGGTGCAAGTCTAATAGATAATAGTTTTTTGGCACCTCAAATTTGACAAAAGTCCAAAATATTATAAGGATTATTGGTGTTCTTATTTTCCATATTAGCCTTTGAAGGCATTCAAAACATCAATGGTGTCTTCAAGTTCTATCAGCTAATTCTAGCAACTTAGGCACTTGTTCAAGTAACTTATGTTTTGATTTTACTATCTTCATGAAGTTTGATGGCTGTATATGAGGATAATTTATATTCTATACCTCCTTATCTGCCCTAGAATGAGTCATAATAGCCTTGTCATGATCCGTACTAGCCTTGTTATGAGCCTAATTATCCTTACCAAGAGTCTTATCAATCCTATAATCCATTTTTTTAGGAGTATGATGGTTCATATTAGCTTTATAGTGATCCTTATAATCCTAACTATGACCCTAACTATATGCCTCAGAATCCTTATCAAGACTTTCAATAGTCATACTCACCTCATCCTACTCCATTTCCAAGTCAAAATCATATTTTTCCTACCATATTCTTGTTGGCATTCAAGCCATATGCTAAAGTCTGAAAGGGTGATGAGAGTTTGGGATAGAGATTTATATGTGATACATTTTCACATCATAGAGAAGATGAGAAAAATAGTATAGATATTGACAAGTAGGTGGACAATAGTTGGAGAGTAAAATCAATATGTTATGAATTACAAGTTGTGTGAAATGAGAACCATGATCCAATGGTGGGTAGATAGGTTAGTGAGGTGGGAGAATCAAGAGATCAAACCCAAACAAATTCAATCCTCTCTTCCTACCCTTGGTCAAACTTCTTCTATTCCAATTTTCCTTCTAGCTACATCTACCCTTCCTCAAGAAAAAATCTCACTTCATATTGGAGGCCTTCTTGGGATATGATTCCTGGTTATGCCATGCCAAGTCTTGTGGATGAATCTTGTCCCATGACTTTGTAAGACCCCCCTTGTTTACCATATCATCCCTCTTGTGCTTCTTTCCCTCATGAATTCATTAGCCATTCTATAATGGAGCCTCCAAGAGAGCCAATTCAAACTCCAAGTGAGCCTAATAATTTTAAAGTCCTACCTTGGAACCAAGTAGTTAAATCTTGAGATAATCAACAAGAAAAGAGTGAATATTTAGAATTTGATCCCAAAGAAGACCTTGTGCCTATTCAATCCCAATTTACCCTTCCTAAATAATGTAAAGTTATTCGTTATTAGAGGTTTATCCAATAAAAACATGTCTTTGTTGATAAGGTTGATGAAGTTGCATCTGAGATGGAACCTCAAGAAGACTATAACAAGATTGAAATGGTTTTTGAGAAGGATGAAGCACTCATAAGACAATTGAATTTGTTTTTCCTTCAAGCATTATTACAAAAATATTCCATTTCCATGACTTGAGATTGCAAGAGTACTCCCTTGTTTTTCATTAAAACTCATGAGCATATCCATTTCTCTCCCACCATCTCCCTTCTTAAAGAGGAGCCTGTTTTATGGAGGATAAATGAAGAAATTACAACTGCAAGTGATTTTCTAGTAGAGTGTGATGATTCAAGTGTGCATGAAGAATAAATATTTATTAGTACTCCCCTTGGTGAGAGAAAAGGTAATTTAATTTTAAAACATGATGAAGAAGTTGTAGCAGATATAAAGGAGATGCTAACTTGTTTCAAGATCTTCCTTTTGGTGTGATTGAGTATGAAAAAGAGCAAGGTAAAGGGATTGAAGATCTTTTTGCAGTATAAATTCAATTAGATGCTCCTTGTGATACTTAAAATGTGTAAGAGAATGTAAATACTTGTTTTGATATCCCTTATATCAGTCAAGATAATAGTGAATACTTATTTAAATCCTTGGAATCAGGATACTCACTTCTTCTAGGTAATTATGACTTGAGTAAGGTAATAACAGACAATTTTGGTAAACTAATCAACCAGCTTGAGAGAGATAGTCTTGAAAATTTGTCATTTCAAGATAAACCTCACTACATGAGGATTTGTTTGAAATACTCAACATGGATAATCATCCTTTCACCTCATTTATAGATTGTAGTGCTCTTTTATAGGATAATGAGCCATAATTTTTCAAGGAACAACAAACTCTCTCTTTTGGGGAAAATGATGGACAAGTTGAAAGACTTCAAGATAATACAAGGATCCATGTATGCTACTTAAACTAGTCTTATTAAGTTCATGATGCATCATTTGTTACAAATGAATATTTGTCCATCTTGGAGACTATTTCCAAAGAAGAAAAACAACAAAAGGTAGAGGTTGAAATCCAAGACCAACATGTGTTCATTGGAGATCTATTTGCTGATGTAGACCTATTATAGGATATGTCAAATGTATTGGTAGTCAAGATGATTACTCATTCAAATAAGAAGTCAATCAATTATGATTTCATACACCATTCCATACTTCATGAAGTAAGTGATCCAAAAAAATTTATTTTTGTTCCTAGAGGAGGATTCATTGTATGTTAGATGTAGTTAGTTTAGATTTCCTCAAAGTGTTTCTTATCACATTAGTTTTCTTATGACTTATTTTAAATATATGCTTAAAAATTATATGTGTTTTGTTAGTCTATTTTCTTTGCTTCGTTGTCTTTTCTTTTCTTGTCTTGGAGGAGCAAAACAACTATTTTATCTTAGGTCAAGATTTTTGGTCATTGGTCAAGGTATAATCATGTTAATTTCATAATTTAAGAGTAATTTTATGAGTCTAAAAGATATGTCAATTGTCTTCTTCATAATCATAGCAAGCATGCTTCCTAGCTGAGTCATCAAAATGTGTACAATTTTGACCTCATAGGTCAAATTATCACCCCTGTAACTTGAAACTTTGATTGTAATATTGTTTTCCCTATTGGTTATCATGTTTTTATTATAATTTCCTAGAAATGGTCATCCAAAACCTTGATTATTAGAATTTAAGGTAAATTTGATGAATTTAAGGTTTTGATCATCATGACCATGTGCTTGGCTAGCCACCTCTTGACCCATTTTATATTTTTTAAAGTGATTAAAGGAGTTTAGAACATATTAATAGGCCTCATGTCTTATGTTAAGGTCATGACATGTTTAACATTTGATCAAACTAGTTGGTGATATGATCGACTAACTTTATGTCCCAATTGATTGATTTTTAGATCACTTTGTGGCTTCTTGATTAGGTTTTACATGTTAATGGGAGTCTAATATTATAATAAGGATATGGTTTACCTATTAAAACATGAAAGGGTCCAATGAATACTTTTTATAGTAATTTCATTAGGTTTTTTAAGTGATTATAGAAATTTTAGTGCCAAAAAAGCCTATTTTGAGGCTATCCATATAGTTCTTCAAGGTAAAATTAACCTAAATGAATATTAAATACCTTATTTATTCATTAAATGGTCAAATACATGGTTTTCATGGATTTTTAGGTGTCAAAATGAAGAAAACCAATTTATCTTTCATATCAACTTCCTTGGTAACTTTAGGGAGGTCATAATTTTTGCTCAGTATGGTCAAGAGAGAGAGATTAAGGTCCAAATATATTTTGAAGTGATATGGAACCTATTTATATTCAATTTAGTGGCATTGGTTATCAAATTAACCCATTGATCTCTATGAATAATCACTAAGAGTGTAAGGGGGTCACTATGACCTAGTCATCCAAATAAGGTATGGGTTTGTCTTTGTTTCTTCACTTCAAATATCAATGGATAAAAAAAGTTATAAGGTGATGATTTTAAGGTAAATAGGAAATTTTTCATGATATAATCATCAAGTAATTTTTCTTGATAATCAATCTTTATAGAGGAAACTATTTGCCTATCTTGAACTTGAGATTTGGCAGTTTTCATGCATGTTTGATATATCAATAGAGTGTATTAATATTCAAAGGTTTATTAAGTTAATTTTTTAGGTTAAATAAAAATATTTAATTAAATTTAAATGATCAAGTACCTTCATCTTAAAAAGGGTCTTTCTTGAGATATCTTAAGTGAGATGGGGTCTTCCACCAAGTTACAATTTTAGATCTAATGAACTTTTAGTGTGTGAGAATATATGAGTAAGGTTAGCATGATATTGAAGGATTTATAAAATATGATAAATTATGGATTTACCCTATGAGGATATTACCTATGAGTTCTTAATACTATGCTCTCTCAAAGCTCAAAAGAGAACTGATAGGCTTAATGAGCAGGTTAGAAGGACATCATGGCAAACGATAGGAACTATGAGGACTCATGAAGATGAAGTTTATTTTGAGAGCATGAATTTGTTTATAAAATTCTCAAAATATTATTCAAGATTACCAATGACACTATGAGAGCAAAATATCTCTTTATGCCTTCAAATGCTTTAACTGCATAGTCAGAACTGTGTATGACTGTATTACCAACTTGAGAGACCTCCATAGGACTTGGTGCCTTTATGAAAATGTTTATAAGGTGTAAAGATAAATTTTTAGGGTGATATAATCCCATTAAATTAAGGAATATGATCCAAGTTTCACCAAGGTACATCAAAATCATAAAATAAAGCCTCTCAAAACCCAGTTTAATAGAAATTAAGGTAAACTAATAGTTTTTAAGGTAAAGTTTATGTTTCATTTCCATGTTTATCAATCTCCTTGAATAATTATCCAATTTGGTGGAGTTTTATTGGGTTGATAATAAATTTTATCATCATATATGTCATGATACCAACTATGTCATATCTTCCTTCCCTATTTGTATAGAGGCCTAAAAGGGCAGACAATGCACACCTACAACAATCATAATTCAAGGCAATTTCAAGGAAACATCATGTTGTAGAGAGGAGTCTTGAAAGGTGGAATTATTCACTAGGAAATAAAATTATATCCATTATAATAATTTTATTTTTTTGGAGTAATTAGATAATTGGTATGGTATTTTGTATCTACAATCCAATAAACCTAAAATCACTATGTATAGCCATATATTTTTAACACAGTCAAGTTTTCTATGCAAAGATGGAATTGTCTCTAACAGAAAGAGGTTGCATGATATAGATTTGATATATGATTAAGGTACATGAATTAATTTATTGAGACCAAAATGAGGTTATAAAATTGAAGAGAAAGTAAATTGACTATTGAAATACATCAATCATAGTCATTAGGTGGCATGTATGCTATCACATGAGGATATGCATAGACGAGAGGAGGAGGTTGAGTTGTAATACTTTCATAAGGTGGTAAGTGGTAAATTAGGTACATTTTAAGACCTATTAAATGTTATTTATTCTTTTACCATCTTTCATCAAGCCTAGAAACTCTAAAATAGACACCTACAACTAGCTTGTAATCCTAACTGAGCTTGAGGGACATGGATGCAAAGAGTTAATGTTTAGGTTAAGGTTTCAATGAGAATTAAATTTATATACTTTATAAATTTAACATAAGATACAAATGATTCTTTCAAATCATGTATATATCTCATAAATTTACTCATATCCTATTAAACGTATAGTCAAATAATAACACACTCAACCTACCTATTCAAGGTTGCCTAAGGAGTTTTGTGTGAAAGAGGAGATTTGAGGAGTTTTGTATAATGTTTATAAGGTAATAAGGACTGTTGAATAAATTTAATGACCAATTAAAGGTCTTTTTTCAATCAAATTACTTGATATACACCTACAGGTAGTAGTAAATGTGCATTTATAACATATGCATCTACTGATAGTCTTTCTGATAAGATGAGAATGTGGATAGGAGTGCATATGTGATGGTGATGAGTTTCAATGAGATAAAGTTAAATTATATCCAGGAGTAATGAATTGAATAAATTTCTATTAAAACTTGATGAATATCATATTCATGAAGAACCTTTCTTATCCCAAACTAACATAGTCCTTGTGGAGACCTATAGGCCCATTCATAAACACAGTGAAGAGAACAAGTTTGTCTCATTAAGATTGAATTTCTAATAGTGATAAAGAGTTTATATTAATTTTATGATGATATTTACCAATATGTGCTCATGAGAGGAGGAGAGAAACTCAGGAGTAAGACCTCTAGGGTCAATATACATTGTTTTCATAAAAACCCTTAGTAGTGAAGTCTAAATGTTTCAGAACTATTTAGAAGGTCAGCATTATGGATAAATTCATATGTCTTTTAAAATATTATAGGGATTTTTTTTTATGAAGGTGATTTTATAGTATTTAAGACTCGAAAAGACCTTCCTCAGCCTTCATACATAGTCACCTCAGCCCGATACATAGTTTTGTATGGGTTAGATCTTGTTGCATGTGATGTATGGTAAATTGATATTTATTGAGGTATTGGATGGCATCCCATTATTAAAATAAATGAAATTGGTTTCATACTTTTGCGATCCAAAACTTAGAGGTTTTGGTTTAAAGATAATTCAAGAACACAAAATGACACAATCATATAATGCTATCTTTGGGAAGAGATGCTTTATTGATCACAAAATTGCAGAAAACATATGCATATCTATGGGAAGAGATGTCTAATCTCCTTCTTAGGATACATATATTTTTTTACATAATTTTAAAGTAGGAGGAGGATGTTTAAGGTCACCAATATTGAGGGAGATTAATTGGTTTGACTTCCATGATTTACAACAACACATAATTCAAGAAATTACTATTTTTAGAAACTTTCTATTTTTAGACAACACTATTAAAATTGAAATTATGGGCACTTACATTAGGTTTTTGAAGGTTAAAAACCCATAGATAATATCTATATGCCATCTTATCACATTTTAATCATTATTAGCTTTCCAACATTTCAAACGGGAAGTCAAATGGCATTATGGCTCAAAAGTTATGGCTCCCAATAATTTTGCCACCAATTGGGGTAGAACCGTCACCCAAATTGTCACTTGAAGTATCACCCAAATTTTCACGTGAAGTGTTTCCAAAATCATTCCTCCCTCCTTGAGAATCAATGGTTCCCATTTCATCAAGATTCATCATCAAGTATGGAAGTTGTGTCTTGATTTGATTCTTTGTGAATCAAACTCATTAATGTCTAGTTGTTCTGCTATGACTGAAGTGCCCAACAAAGGTGGATGATATAATTTGAAGAGATCCATGTTAAATATTGGATGTAAACCAAGATAGGATGATAGGTTCAAATAAAAATCATTTTCTCCAACTTGTCTGATGATGGTGTAGGGACCATATCGTAGAGGTCAAATTTTTCTTTGTGGGCATGTGAGTTATTCCTTTTAAATCCACAACCAAACCTTCTCACCTACATCAAAATGGTGTGAAACCATATGTTTGTCATGGAATTTATTATAATTCTGATTCATATTTTTCAATATGTCATGAAATTGCTATTAGATGTGTTGGATTTGTTCACTTAACTTTGTTGATTTTGCTACCTTAGATCTCCCATGAGGTTTATATTTCATGGTGGAGAATGGAATGGATACATCAATTGGTGCCATGGGTTGGAACCCAAAGCATAATTAAAATGGACTTTTCCTATTATAGATGTGTAGGGTCCAATTGTATCCATGTTGTATGAAAAGAAGCTCCTCATCCCATGTGCATAGATGTTTAGAGTGATACATCTGAAGCATGTGGACAATCAGGCGGTTCAACACTTCTATCTAACCATCAGTCTATAGATGGAAGTTCATGGACTTCACCAGCTATGTATCCATCATTTTCCATAGAGTGGACTAGAAGATACTCAAGAACCTACTATCTCTATCTAAAATAATGGACTTGGGGAGACCAAAATGGAGCCATACATGACTAAAATAAAGTTGAGCAATTTCCTCAATAGACATAGTTTTCTTATAAAAATCATGATAGCCATTTTTTAAAAATGATCAAATACAAAAAAAATATATTCTTTTCAATATTTTGAAGTGGGAAAACCTGAGAAAATATGCATTGAGATATACTACCAAGGCTTGTTGATTTTGAAAATAGTGTGTACAAACCTTGTTTCTTATTTGTTGGCTTGGATATCTCACATGGGGTGAAATATTTGAGGTACCTTTCCACATAATTTAACATATGGGGATAGTAGAAGTGATTTTGAATAACTACCAATGTCTTCTCTACACCAAAGTGTCCAATTATCCTACTAAAATGTGTTTCCCATATCATCTTCTATTGCTCTACATCTAGAACATAAACATGCCCCATGTGACAGAGGACATTATCTTGAAAATATATATCAAATACATGTTTAACTTCTCAAAGTGCTTGATATGTATTATAAAAGGCAAGATATGCTTCATGCAGATCACCCCACATGGTGGTCTCGTGTCCACATAGATTAAGAACTATTATGAGTGAAATAATTGGTGGATGGCTAAGACAATCTATGATAGTATTTGAACTCCCCTTTTTGTGTTTGATTATCAGATGGATTTATTTTAGATATTTATCCCACTTATGGTGCCTCTCATTTAGTATTTTTCTTTGTATCTAGATGAATTCTAATGGTCTGTGGTTGGTGTGGATGACCATCTCTTTCCCCAAGATGTAGTGTTTTCATTATTTTTTGGCTTGCACAATGGCATAGATCTCCTTATCATATGCCAAGTATTTCCTAACTATGTCATTGAAATTTTCACTATGATATGCAATAGAATGGCCATCTTTCATTATGATATCTCTCATGGCATATTTAGATGCATCTATCATCAAATCAAAGTTTTGATGCAAGTTTGGCAAGGCAAGAATATGAGTTGAACAAAGTCTATTTTTCAAATTCTCAAATAATATTTGTTGTATTTTCCCCCACTGAAATGTTTCTTTAGCTCCTTCTTTAGTCACTTGGTTTAGTGGCCAATCAACATGTGAGAATCCAAGAACAAACTTATGATAAAAATTTGTAAGACCCAAGAAATTACAAAGTTCTGTGAGGGTCCTTGGTGTAGGTCATTCTTGAATAACCCAAATCTTCTCTAGGTTGACATGGACCCCTTCCTCATCCACAATGTACCCCAAGTACTAAATTATTTTCATCTTGAATGTTCACTTGTCAAGATTTCCATACAACTTGTGCTTTTGAAGAGTCTGAAGCACCTTACAAACATGTTGCAGATGTTCCTCTCATGTTATATTGTAGATGAGTATGTCATCAAAATAGACAACCAAAAATGAGTTGGTGAAGGGTCGTAGGATGTCATCCATCATCCTCATGAAGGTTATAGGTGCATTATTCAAGCAAAAAGTCATAACTAACCATTCAAAGAGCCCCTCCTTAGATTTGAATGTAGTCTTCCAAACATTGGTGGGATCGATAGGAATTTTTTGATAGATATCTTTGAGATCAATTTTGGTGAAGAACTTCAAATTATGGAGTTGGTCCTATAGGTCATCAATCCTAGGGAAGGGGTAGTGATTCTTCATAGTGATTTTGTTCAAGGATTGATAGTCAATGTAAAGCCTCTATGTTCCATCCTTCTTTGGCACCAAGACAATTGGGTTTCCATAGGGTGAAGATCTTAGCCTAATGTGATGCTTTTGGATCAATTCTTGAATCTACCTTTTTGTCTCATCATTCTTTAGAATTGATCTGTGATATGTAGGGATGTTAGGAAAAGATTCTAGGACCAAATCAATACAATGTTTTACTTGATAGTGTAGTGGAACTCTCATGGGTGACTTGAATAGGTCATCATAATCTACTATGATTTCACCCATCTTCTTCTATTATTATGTTAATTGTGTAGTCAGGGTTATAACATTAGCCTTCTTGGATCTCTGTGGCTTGACCACCATGAGAACAAATTGCTTTGTCTTCTCCACCAATCTCTTATATTGCTTGACCCTAATTAGGGATACAAATGTGAGAGGTGGTACCTTTGGTACCCTGTAGTGTCATGTTCTAAGAGTGAGGGTGATCCCTCATGTTCTTGATTCAGAGATGCCATGTTGATCATACATGAATGGCTAACCAAGGAGTACATCACAATAAATCCAAATTGATCACATCACACAAGAACTTATCTTGGAAAGATTTTGTTGCATTTGAAAGAAGACACTAGTGGGTGACACAGAGGTCTCTCCTTGATATCAAACATCCAATACTATATTACTTTGGTTGAGGATTCATGGAAAGATTTAAAATTTTCACAACATTAGTAGAGATTAAATTATTTTGACTCTCACTATCAAGAATGAAATGCAAAGGCTTACCTTTCACCCACAACTTAGAGTGAAGCAACCTTTCCTTGTCATATAGCCTTTTCTCGTAGGTCTATGATGAAGAAATAATGGTATCCAAATTAGCATATATAATCTCTTATTCATCCTCTTTGACTATAGGATGTGTATGAGGTAGAGCAGTAAATGTCAAGAATTGTGACTTAGAAAGTAGGGACTTGATGGTTCGACATTCTTCTTTGAAGTGAGTTGTAGTTTTGTGGTAATCACACAATTTCTCAATCTTCCCCTTCTAGGGTTTCATATCTTGGAACTCCTTTTAATTCCAATGTTGGTCTAGTGTTTGGCCTTCTTTATCATTTTTCTATTTTAAAGGCTGAATTTTTGTATTCTTTCTTCCATGCTTCTACTCAATCTTCATCATGAACTTGTATGCCTCACTGAGGGTTTCCAAATTGAAGAGTTTTATTTCCCCCAATATGTACCATTGTAGTCCACCATGATATTTGAGAGTCTTTTGTTTCTCACTTTCCTAGATGCCTCATCTTATAGATAGAGAATGAAAAATGTCAGTGTAATCTTGAACAAACTATTCCTTACCTTGGTGAAGTTGTTGCCACTATATGTACAGATCATCATATGCTCAAATGGGGTAGTATTCTTAATTTACAGCTTCCATGAAATCATCTTAGGTAGGTTCCACCTCAAGGCCAATGTCATATGCATTGAACCTCTTCTTATACACTTCCCATCAATTTTTGATAAACAATGATGCTTTCAAAAGAGTAAAAATGATCTTCTCTCCACTGATGAATTTATTTATAGAAAAATAGGAAGATAATTGATCCAACCAACTTTTTACTACATCAACATTGATTTTTCCTTCAAAAATAGGTATACAAAAATTCACCTGAACCTTGAAGGGTGTTGGGGCAATGAAAGGATGTTTCATGGATGAGGAAACAGGGAGTGCAGATGAGGAGCCCAAATTTTTCATCAAGATTTGTTGGAGAATTTGGGTAAAATGTTGAAACATCTATGTTTACTACCACTGGAGGGATTCATTTACCATTTCCTTGAAGGGATAAGATATCTCAGTGTTTTCCACCATTTGAGGTCATTTGAAGTGAATAGGTGGATAGTCTGTGAGCTCTCTTGTTTTCCACCTAAGTTTCTTGTACTCTAACCTTCTCCTTAGGATTATACACTCTCAATACAAACTACTATGATACCACTAATCCAAAACTTAGATTTTTTGGTTGAAATATAATTCAACATAATAAAATTACACAATCATAAAATGCTATCTCTGGGAAGAGATGTTTTATTGCTCACAAAATTGTAGAAAACATATTCTTATCTCTAGGAAGAGACATCTAATCTCCTTATTAGGATACATATATTTTTATACATACTTTGAAGGTAGTATGAGGATGTAGAAGGTCACCAATATCAAGGGAGATGAATTGGTTTGACTTCCATGATTTACAACAACATAGAATTTGAGAAATTATTATTTTTAGAAATTGTCTATTTTTAGAAAGCACTATTAAAATTAAAATTATGGGAAATTCCATTAGTTTTATAGGGTTAAAATACCACATATAATATATTATTACCATTTCATCTCATTCTCTTCATTCTTATCTTTCCAACGGTTCAAATGGGGAGTCAAACAGAGCTATGGTTCAAAAGTTATGGCTCCTGGAAGTTCTGCCACCAATTGGGGTAGAACTGTTGCCCAAATTATTGCCTAAAGTATTTCTCAGATGATTTGGTTTGACAATTGCATGAAAAATTAGCTACAATACAAATAACCTTTTTTTAGTACTGGAATTGGTTTTTATAATGGACCCCTATGCTTTATGAACTATTGTTAATAACATAAACCTCTTAAAACTCTCCTTAAACCTTACTACTGACCCAATGGATAACATATTATTTATAATTAATTTATATGCCATGATTTTACCTCTTAATTATCTTATTGATAATCAAAACTCTCTTGAGATTTAGTTATATGTGTTTGTTTGCATGTGCATGTATAGTGTCATACAATATAAAGTAAAATAGGTAGTTTTTAGCTTGTTTGTGAGGGTATAGGTAGTGGAGTGACATCCAAAAAATTTATAAAAATTTATGTGGAATTTAAAAGGGTTTAAAAATCATTCAAACTCTTATAAAGGTCTCTAAAGTTGTTATACAGTCCCTACAAGTTGGCCACTAGCTCTAAAGCTGTGAAAAACTCAGTTTTGCAAGCTCAAAATCAATTGTGAAAGCCTATGAGTGAAATAAAGGATATAAATATCAAGGAATGAGTTTTGTAAGGGATATAAAGGTATCATAAATTCATTTATATTCACAAAAACCTATAATTTTCATGAAAAACATCTCAAACAACCCCTCAAGCACATAAAAACATCTAGGCTTGACAATGACCATTTCATGGTTTGCCCATCTACACAAAGCCCCAAAAATTTAAATTTTGAATGGAGGATGGCCTTAGTCTAGGTAAATTTAATTAAATACTTTTTGTAGGTTTCACCTGTCCAAAAGTCCCTGGGAAATTTGTGTGGGAGAAGCAACTTGCAAGTCTCAAAAATTTAGTTGCAAATTATGGTCAACTCTACCAATCCTGCTTGTCAAAGCTTGGAGAAAAGTCAAATCAAGAGGAACTTCAAGGAGATCTTGAGAAGAAATGTAATTTTGTAATTTTACACTTGTGTAAATTGAAAATTTCTATTAGTTTTCCCAAATACCCAGTCGATGGTGGTCAACATGGGGTCCTAGTGCAAATGGGAACTTTCAAGGCCATTTGCAATTTTGAAATTTTGTAAATTGAAATTGAAAATTGTAGTTGGAGTTCCCATTTCCCTGAAGAATACTTTCAATAAAATAGGAAATCCAAGCATAATTTTTAATTTTATATTTTTGCAAATTACAAATTGTAATTAGAGTTCCCATTTCCCTAAAAGAAGCCTTTCAGGGAAATGGGAACTCCAAGTGCAATTTTAAAGTTTTGCAAATTTTAAATTACAACTAGAGTTCCCATTTCCATTAAGGAATCTTTTCATGAAAATGGGAACTCCAACTGCAATTTTTAGTTTTGTAAATTTGCAAATTATCAATTGCAGTTGGAGTTCCCATTTCCATAAGGGAACTTTCTAGAGGGACTACAACTGTGAATTAAAATTCTATATTTTACAATTCTACAATTTGTAATTTTGACATTTAAAAATTACAAAAATGCTATTGAGTTCTAGATTTCTCCAATACAAAATAATTGCAAAATTATCAATTGGCCCTAGATTTCCACCAAAATTGCAAATTTGCAAAAGCAACCAAAATTTTCCTAAAAGGTCAAAAAGTTAAAATTAATGCATTTATTAACCCTAAAATGCAAAATTTGAAAAAATCAAAGGTGAAAAATGCAAAGTGTTGCAAAGCATGTTACAGACAAAAAGCAAAAAAGGTAAAATAATCTAACTTTTGCATTTTCATTTGCTTTTCTTATTCAAACACTCCATGGGAGAAATATTACAGGTTTGCAAGGCTAAGGTGGGCCGTTAGAGGAAGATCATTTAGATGGCCATGGATCTAGAATATTCCCATGAAATTGTTGTAAAGGAGGTTGTTCTTTAGCATGCATATGAGGAAGGGAAGCTATCAAGAAGACTCCAGTTGTGTTATTGAGTGGTCAAAGACATCTCTAGACAGTTGCAAAAGAGGACAAATGAGTTTGTTTGGTCTCCAAGGGCATTTTTTCTCCTTATGGCTCATGTAAAATTCATCTCCAACTAAGAAATCAAAGGGATTATTGTAAATCTTCAACATTATTTACAATGGTAGTTAGAACAATCATTTTCCTTGTAAATGGATGAATATTCTAGGCATGGCAAGGAATATTTTCTAGATGAGAGCATCTTGACAAAACTTGGGGGGTTGTTTTGAAAATTTTCAATATTACAAATTATAACCCACATCCCCAGATTGGAAAAGGATAAAAAAATGTATAAATAAAGGGATTGTCCTCTATTCTAAGGTGGTTGTTGTTGGTCTTTGTTTTTCCTAAGTATAGGCTTTTCCAAATTTTGGAATCATTGATGTGTGAACTTTGTATCTCTTTCTAAGGTGGTTGCAGTTGTACAACCATTAGCAAGCTCTAAGAGCATTTGTAATACGTCTCCCTTGTCCAACATGGAGCCAATCCACCATGCTTGCTCCCATGGCAGCATTTAAAAACATTGATGTATTTAAGATTTTTTTTCAAGTTAATGAAATTCTTGTGGTTATTAATTTTTTATTGTTGATGAAATATAATGATGTGCATTACAAATAATGTTGATTAGATATCATGTTTTGTGCTCACTACTAGTTGTCATCTTGGGCATAAATCTAGATTATAAACCTTTTCTGTAGTTTACTTTAAAAATATGTTGTTGAATAACTCTTAGGGCACCCTAGGTTTATGAATTCAATAAGAAGTATATGAGATTCTAGTTTTAGTGTATGTTCTAGTATTTTAAGTATCATTTGGGTATTTTCATTTCATTAGGACCAATACAAGCAAATCACTGCTGGTAGTCCCCATTAGCCTGCATTTTAGTTATTCTACATCTTTGCAATAAGTGATCTCATGAATATTGAGAGAGTCCCTAGTGTTTGAAAACCACCAGAACACCACCCCATTTTTATTACTATCAATTTTCCTACCTATCCTACCCTACAAATAATACCCCTTGTTACATATGTTAAGTGTTATTTCCCTTGAAAATGCATTAATATTGTATACTCAAAATGTGTTTGCATTTTTGTGCTTTAAATACCAGTATTGTAGTCTTCCTTTCAGCCCCCTATTGTTGTAAATTCTTTAAAATGAAGGTTGAAAGCACATACTAATATGTCTTTAGTAGCCTGTGTGTGACCTAGTGTATTTTTTCATCCCATGTGACAACCCTTCCCAGGTGGAGTGAATACTTTTGGTTGTGCCCTGATCATATTTGTGTTTCCTGGTGACAAAAATCCTCATGGAGATTGAATTGTAGAATCACTTTATGTGAGAAAGCTATTCCTTAGGTCCTCTCACCTTGCTTTAGGTATATACAAAATTAGCAGGGATATGACCACACCCTCTATCAGTGCCTCCTAGTTATTTTTTTGCATTCAGTCTAATCTTGATTCCAAACCCTTCCCAGAATATAATGACATATCGGTGGTTTTTTCATCTTGTTTTCCATTTTCTCAATTGTGCAAGTCCAAGAAAAAGAGGTTTACAACTAGTAAGAAACAATCAACTAGCATCATTACCAGGGAGAAAGAAGATCTTAGTTACTTGTGTTGTTGAGGAATCTTGCAAAGAGTTATAAGTATTTTAATTTGATCAAGTTCTCTACCTATATTGCACTAATTTGACTATCTTTGGTGCATCAATGACACCAACTCAACTAGAACCATTATTAGGGATAAACTAATAACCTTGGCACTTGTGTTCTCAAGGACTTTTGCAAAGAGCTGAATGTAAATTCAGGTTTGAAAAAGTTCTATGCCTACATTTGATGCAAGTAATCTCATGTGTGTTTTCAGACAAGTTTATTCATATTATTTCATGTGTTTTAAATTTGATATTATTTGAGTATTCTTTGTTATCTTGGGTATCAAAGTCACAATAATCCACTAGGGACACATTAGAAATTGAGAGATTTGACGAAATTACCATATGATGAATTTATTACAAAGAATTGTAAATTTGTCATGTTTTGAGGAGGTTTTCCCTTTTTGAATATGAATCTAAAATTTCTAGTGTCCTTGTTTTCATATATCATCACTAATTTTAGTAAGGTATGGTTTCAGTAAGTATCACTACAATTCTGTAAATGGTTATATTCTAGAAGTTTGATTCTAGTGATGACTCTAAAATATCATCTAGTTTCAAATAAAGATTAGTGCCTACTTCAAATATATTTATCTTTGACAATTATTTTTCTTGAAAAGCTAGAAGGACTGAGGCCATCCTTCAAAGTTAACTCATCAAAATAACTTGTCTCACCCTTAAGTATTCATCAAAAAACAAGGAGACAAGTTTGGAGGCCAATTAAAGAGCAAAGTTTAGCTACAAAAGAATGTTTGGGCTATCAAAATTTTGGTAATCCTAAACTTTTGTTTGTTGAAATTCCTATTGTTGAGGATTTTCATATTTATTCTGACTATTTAGTAACTTACATCCCCATTTACTATCAAACACCTTCTTAACCAGCTGAATCCCCTCTTAAGTTTGATCCACCAAGTCCACCTCACTCACCCCCTCACAATCCTCTGCCATTTGTTCTTGAACCTACCATTGAACCAATAATGAAGAATAGGGACCAAGATGAGAATGAGCATCCTGTATTTTGCATTCTTAGATTTAGACCTATCAAATTTGATGAAATGGAAGGCTATCCCAATGAAGTCTTGAATAAAGTAAGGACCTACCTTCCTAAGTTCCAAGGGAATAATGTAGTGATTGGTGCTCATCACTAGAGGGAATTTCACATTATCATTAAAGATTACAAGGTTGAGCATGAATATGTGTGCATTAAGTTGTTTGTGCACATGGTAGAAGAAGACACATGAGAGTGGTTCAATTCCCTTCCCTGTGGATGCATTGACTCATGGGAAGAGATGAAGAATGTTTTCAAGATTCAATATTGTGATAGGATTGATCCAAGATTTCTTTTGGACAAGTTTGAAAACATCAAAAACAACCCCAATGAGTGTGTGCAAGATTTTAACACAAGGTTCAATAAGACCATGATGTAGCTACCTGAGAACATCTAGCCTAGTGATACAACATGCTTGATTAAATATTGTGATGCCTTTGACAATAAGGTTGTGTATTACTTGAAGGACAAGGCTCCCACAAACCTGTGGTTGGCATTCAATTTGGCCATCCAAATTGACAATAACATAAAGGCTATGGGTGAGCCCTTGATTAAGTGGGCAGATGTAAAGTTGGTTAATCTTGAAAAAACACAGTCCACTAAGATAGCCAACCTTGATAAAATGGTTAAGACTTAGGCATCTACTGTCAAAGAAATGTCATAACAGTTGGCCATGGATGAGAAGGGGCTACCTCATGTGTATAAAAATCAAAAGAGAGATGTAAATCCAATTCAAGCAAAAGGAAGGCCTACTTTCCATAACTGATACAATGACCGAACAAATAAGCTTGCATGTGATGATAGAAATTAGAACAGAGGGGCTAAGAAACAAGTGCTTGATTTGTTAAATGCCAAAGTGAATGCTATAAATTATGATTTTGACATTGATTGGTGTGACAAGTACTTCCTTCCACATCCCCTATGTGATATAGCTGAACCACGTGATGAAGATGCAAATGATACCAAGTCTACATTTGATGATGATGATGATGAGATTTTGATGTTCAATTGTCAAGACTCGCAAAGTAAGTTTTCTACCCCCATGGAATCGATGAGTGCTACTATTGTTGATCAATTTTGGAGTGTATTCAAGAAGGTATGTGTCCCAACTTCCAAATTTTCTTATGATGTAAATATGACACAAGCATATGAATTACCCAATCATGATGTAATTGAAGATCTGAAGTGTGCTCTAAATGAAGTGTTGTGCACGGATGTGGAATTCGGTAATTTCATTGGGAATATGATGTTGTTGATCAACCAACTATTTTTTATTCTTGGATTGATATCAATGGTGCAATTTGGAAAATGTCATTATATAGAGCTAGACCTATCTTCAGTTCCTCTAAGGATGAATATTTTTAGTTTTCTTTCAAGTCATTTTTCGATTGCATTGATAACATTGTTGATCATGAGGCACTCCTACTTGGTACTTGATTTCAGCGAAGAAACAAGCCTATTTATAGCTTCTGAAAAGGTACCGAGATCTTTTGGATTGGTCATATCTAGATTTGAGATCAAACAAGAAGGATTTGTTTCAACTTGTCATCTTATTACAACCTAGCAGCAATACTTTCAGAAAGTGCAAAGATTAATTTAATTTATCTTGGCCACCAAGCTACTAGAAAAGTTTAAGAAATAAAGAGATGATGAGATACTGGAGCTGCTAGTTAATGGCAAACATCTAAATCATTTCCTTGACTAAGCCCATGACTATGTACAATATTATATAGTGTATAGCTTTGTTGTTTCTTTGCATTGTTTCCCCTCTACTTTAGGCCTTCTTTGTATGGTTCCTTTCATGTTTCATGTGTTATGTTAATTTTCAGATCCTCTTGATCTATTTTTCTCAGTTTCCCTCATTTTGTTGAGTTTTCATGGGTGTTTGCTGATAAGTTGCTAAAGTGTTGACTCCATGGCCCAATGGATTGGCCCCTGGGCTTGTGTTCTGAGGTTCTTTACACACCTATAGGGGGTGTACATCCTCGAGTGAGTGTTAATGTTGGTGCTCGAATTTGTACCATGTGTTTATGAAGTTTTGTGAGAGAGGAACACACGGGAGTTATGAGTCCACGTGGACTCATAAGATGAACAACAAGAAAAATGTAAAGCTACAACCACGCCATCATGGAACCTGCCTACATATACTTGTTTTGAAATCCAGCTCCACACTAATGAAACCTACCATGTGGAATAAAGGCGAAGGAAATAAAACAAAGTTGAAATTTTTGCTTTGCTGAAGGTCCGTGGTAGTTGGCAGAGATATTCACGTTGACTGCAGTTTGAAAAATTTGCTAAATTGTAAACAGTACCATATTGTTCCACCGAAAGTATGGGAGGACAAATGCAATTTGCATTTGAGGCATAAAAACCCCACAGAACATTCACCCATTGACAACAGTTTCACCAAAGTCTAAATTACAAATGACACCATACATTTTCACTGGAGGTATAAGGGTCAAAATCCAATTACAAATAGGGACGTGGAAGTCCACAGGAGAATGTTGGTGGAGAAACACATGGTGAAATGCAATTTCTAAAATTGCAAATTGTTGGATCATCTCCAGATCCCGAAATGCAAAGTAGACAAGCGTGGCAGAAATGGGAAGTTGAAGTGCCATTAGCACTTAGAAAAATTGTAAATTGTAATTTGTGTTCCCAGCTTCGGATTTTGGCAAAGGAAGAGAACGGAATAGGCAGGAAGAAGTCAAACGGAGAAAAGGTACACATGCCCAGCTGCCTGACATCAAGGGCATGCATGTGTTTCATGAGCTTGAGGATCATTTCAGTATGAAAATGCCTTACATGAAGGGGTTGCTTCTGGTTATATCTGCAATTCATTTCATGCTTACAGACTAGGTCTCCAAAATGAAGCATACTAACGTGTGATATTTCATCATCTATAACTTCAGGATCATACATTCTTAATGGCATAGAATTATTTATCATATCATACACATTCCCAATAATAGCTTGATTCTTAGCAAGTTGACGTAATAATTTCTTCACTAATGAGTCAACATCAAAAGCTCCACCCAAGTACCCCACAGTGGCTTGAACGTGGTCTTCTGGTGTAGAATCAGAAGGAAGATAAGTTTTATATATACAACAAAGGTGAGAACAACCCCAAGATGAGTCGAGTTCAATAATTCAAATGGACTGGTAAAGACTGCCCTTCCGCTTGCTCTAGCATGCAGAATGTTTTCACGATCTTCCTTCCCAAACATCATATCAAGAGATGCAATATATGAAATAGTTTCTTGTGAAAATATGACAGTCCTTGTAGTATATTCTGCAAAAGTTATCTGATGCACTGCTAGAGGAGCTTGTATTTTTGTAATGATAGTTGAAAGCATGCTTGTTAAAGGAAACGACACTATTTTTTTTAGTTTAACCTCTACTTGTCAGGGCTATAACTAGAAAAGAGGTTTCTATAGAGGATTTAGGTGGATGGCATGATGGAAACAAAGCAAAATCGAGTAACCTGGTGATTGAAGAGCTAAGATAGAATTTGTCTACATTGCTTAATTCGCACTTTATGCCTAAAGGCAACAATATATTTTTATTTTCATATGTTGTACTTGGACCCTAACTCCATAAAAGTTCAAATTAGAGCTGCAAGATGCTATCCTGCACTTGGGAAATGTGAGCTTGCATTAATATTTTTCAATGACTGCATAAAATCCATGAAAGAGTTTGAGACAGTGGACTTGAAGTTAGAATCTGAAGCTTTAGAAAGCATAAATAAGAACCCATCAAGTGTTTCCATCAGGTGAATATCAAGGATTTGCGTCTTTTGAGAAATATGTGGATTAGGGTTTTGTTCTTCCTCAACTGGTGAATGATTCACAATATATTAAAATAGATCCATTCTATGGTAGTAAATGGGGTTGCCAATTAGATGTAAGGTCTTCTTGAGATTCATATTTTTGGTGTATGAGAAAATTTAGGATTCATCATATATTGAAGAGACATCTATGAATGTTTTGCCTTCTATTGACATTGAAACACGCAAGAAAGAGGACAAGGTAGTTGAAAAATCTTTTAATGTCTTTGCATGGGTATATTGATTCTAATGGTGTTGATGCCTCTAGTAATACAGTTGTTGCTAGATATGAAGCAAAAAATGGATAATCAAGTAATGGCTAGAGGAAATAGATAAGTTTCTCGAAAAATCTTCTACAGGGTGCTTCGCAAGAGCAGAAATGGAGTTGGGTGAAAAGTTAAAAAATCCAAAAATTTGTAAGTTTAAAAAATTGCAGGAGAAGCTCAAAAAGTCCTTGGGAGATTTGTGTGGGAGAAGTAACTTGTAAAATGCAAGTATCGAAAATACAGTTTTAAATTGTGGTCAACTCTCCCAATCTTGCTAGTCAAAGCTTGGAGAAAAGTCACTTCAAGAGGAGCTTCAGGGAGATCTTGAGAAGAAATAAAATTTTACAATTTTGCACATATGCAAATTATAAATTATAGTTGGGTCTATCAAACCCCCAGTCAATACCATTTAACATGGGGTCCCAGTGAAAATGGCAACTTTCAAGGTCATTTGTAATTTTACAAATTTGCAAATTAAAAATTCCATTTGGAGTTCCCAATTCCCTAAGGAAGCCTTTTACGGAAATGGGAAATCCAAGTGCAATTTGTAATTTTGTAGTTTTGAAAATTACAAATTGCAGTTAGATTTCCCATTTCCCTGAATGAAGATTTTTAAGGAAATGGAAACTCCAAGTGCAATTTGCAATTTTGTAGTTTCTTTAGGAAATGGGAACTCCAACTGAAATTTGTAATTTTACAAATTTGTAAATTGCAAATTACAACTGGAGTTTCCATTTCCCTATGAGAACTTTATAGGGGGACTATAACTATGAATTACAATTTTGTAATTTGTAACTTATAAAACTTCTGCAGAGTACCAGATTTTCTCAATACAAAGGAATTACAAAATTGTAAATGGGACCCATATTTCCCCAAAACAAGGAAAATTACAAATTTATAAAAGTGACTAGAATTTCCCCAAAAGGTCAAAAACTAAAAATTAATACATTTATGCATTAAAAAATGTGGAGTTAACTTAAAGAATTAAAATTTGAAAAATGCAAAGTGTTGAAAAGCATGTTGGACACAAAAAGCAAAAAGATACAATAACGTAAGTTTTGTATTTTCATTTTCTTTGCTTATTCAAATAGTCCATGGGAGAAATATTTTAGGTGTCTAAGGCTAAGCCTGGCCATTGAAGGAAGATCATTCAGATGACCATGGATCTAGAATATTCCCATGAAATCATTGCAAAGTAGGGTTGTTATTTGGAATGCATATGAGGAAGGGCAACTGTCAAGAAGAGTTTAGTTGTGATAATGAGTGGTCAAAGGCATCTCCAGATTGTTGCACAAGAGGACAAAAGAGTTTGTCTGGTCTCCAAGGGCAAATTTTCTCCTTCCAACTCATGTAAAATGCATCTTCAACTAAGAAATCAAAGGCTTTTTACAAATATTCATCATTACTTGTAGAGGTAGTTAGAACAATCATTTTACTTGCAAATGGATGAAGATTCTAGGTGTGACAAAGAATATTTTCTAGTTAGGAGCATCTTGGTAGATCTTGAAAGGCTATTTTGCAATTTTTCAATATTACAAATTGTAACCCACACTTTCAAATTTGAAAAGGGTAAACAATTTATAAATAAAAGGCTTATCCTCTATTCTAAGGTTATTGTTTTTGGTCTTTATTTTTCATAAGTATAGGCTCTTCCAAATTTTTGGATCATTGCTTTGAGCATTTTGTTTCTCTTGTTAAGGTGGTTGTAGATGTACATCCATGAGCAAGCTCTGACAACATTTGTAATATGTCTCCCCTGACTAACATGGAGCAAACTCACCATGCTTGCCCCCATGCCAACATTTTGAAACACTAATGTATCTAAGGTTTTCTTTCAAGATAATGGAAAATACTTGTGGTTTTTACTTTTTCCTATTGATGAAATGCAATGATGTGTTTTGCAAATTATGGTAATTGAAAATCTGGTTTTATGTTTATTACTAGTTATCATTTTGAGCATAGATCTAGGTTATAAACCCTTTTCTATAGTTCACTTTGAAAATATGTTGTTGAATAACTTTTTAGGGAACCCTAGGTTTATGGATTCAATGGGAAAAAGTATATGAGATTGTAGTTTTAGTGAATGTTCTAGGGTTTCAAAATCATTTGGGTATTTGTATTTCATTGGAACCAATAAATGCAAATCAATCATGGTAGTCCCTATCAACTTGCTTTTATGTTTTTCTACATCTTTTCAAAGTAATAATGTCATGAATTTTGATAGAATTCCTATTGTTTGAAAACCACCATCACACCACCATTTCCATAAACTATATAACTATCCTACCTTATTCTATTGTAAAAAAAATACACCCTTTGCATATGTTAAGTGTTATTTCCCTTACTGATGCATGAATCTTACATACTTAAAATGTATCTATAATTTGTGTTTTAAATACCATCACTGTAGTATTCTATTTAGCCCTTTATTCTTGAAAAATTATTTAGAATGAATTTTACAAGCACATCCAAATCTATCTTCAGTAGCTTATATGTGACCTAGTGCATTTGTTCATTACATGTGATAACCCTTATCAGGTGGAGTGAACAAGTTTGGTTATGCGTTGGTAATATTTGTGTTTCCTTGTACCAAAAATCCCAATGGAGGTTGAATTGTAGTATCACTCCATGTGAGCAAGCTACCCTATAGGTCATGTTAGCCAAATTCTGGCTCACTAAAGAACATTTGCCTAGTTGTGGTTTGGACAAATGAGTCAGGTTCCTGTTGAAAGAATGGTTCAATTTGAGAAAATTTATGGATGGAATGACTAGACTATCAAGATCATGCATCTTGCAAAGCCCTTGAAACACTTTAGCATTGTGACAAAAATCCCTAGAATATCATTGTATTCTTAAATCATTCCTAAAGAAGAAGACCATTGGCAATAGTTGTGCCATGATGTCATGAGTGAAATTAAAGAGATTAATATGATAGAACCTGATGAGAAAATAGTGTAGCAAGTTGAATCTTCATCTAGGGATACCACTAATGTTCTAGAGATTCAAGAAGACAATGGTACTCTAGGGATGCCCAAGCAGAATTAAAAGATAGATCTTAATGTAGAAGAACTACATAAGGAATTGATGTAATATGATGTCATAAATGAGGTTGAGACATCTCCACTTGAGAAAGATCAAGATATGATTCAGGATAATCCTATTCAAGTTGATCAAAGTGAAGAGCAAAAAGATTATTGATAACTATATCTTGAATCTATGCAAGATATAGAAGATATTTATAGAGATATATTATCTATTAGAGAGCATGATATTTAGAAATTTGATCAATAATCACCTATTCAAGATCAAGATACAGGTTGGGTTGATTATTTAGAGGTCTTTGAAGAACTGAATGAACTTGCAATAGTTCATAATAAGGACAAGGTCATTTAAGGATCATGAATAGATGAGATGTCAATTGAAAAGGGTGTCATTGACAAGCAACATGAAAAGGATCCAAAAGTGTAAGATAAATTTATATTTGTTGGTGACTAGTTTGTTGTTGATGGATCATTTTAGGAAATGTTAAGAGAAATAATTGGAAAAATGAGTGCCTCTTCAAAGGTCATGTTAAATAGACCCCATACTTTGCAACTTGTACCATCTTTTGTAATACAAATGTTCATGAATTTCCTTTTTGATCTAGGTGGATCATTTTTTTATATTTAATTATGTTAGTTTGTTTATATTTTCTCTCAAATAAGTGCTTTGTTTGCACATTTATTTTGTTAGGATAGTTTCCCTACTTTTTTTTTATTTCCTTCCTTGTTTTGGTGGAGTCCATTATCTTTGTAAATCAAGAGGTTCCTTATAATCATGAAATAGATGTAGTCATGTGTTATGAGTTGAAGAGTAAAAGAGATGATCTGAGTTCAATCATAGCAGGCATGTTGCCTATCCAAGTCACCAAAGATGTTGCCAATTTTTGGCTCACATAAAGAAATTTTGCCTAGTTGTGGTTTGGAAAAATGAGTTAGGTTCCTTTTGAAATAATAGTTCAATTTGAGAAAATTTATGGATGGAATGAGTTGAAAATAAAGGCATGCGACAATTTAAGTCCACTTAAAGTGTATTTTTTCATCTTTTAAGGACAGGTCTAGAGTTACAGAACCCCATGAGGTGTCAAAAGTGCTTTGAAAAGATATGAAAGTGCATGGAGTTCATCCTATTCCTCATTGTGTTCATCTTGACATTTGAGTCCAGTGGCACAAAGTCCAAGTAGGTAGTTTGTCGATATTATATCTCACACATGTGGATGAGTCAAGAAGAATTGATCACATGGGTCCATTCATTTTTGTGCCTAAGACATATGCACCAATTTTCAACCCATCTTCCAAAGTGCATAAAAATATATTGAGGTCCTAATTTTCCATCTAAAAAAAAACTCTATTAGTTTGCCATACTTAACCATTTTCATAGGATTTCAAAGAGAGCCAAGTGGGTAGTTTTTTGGAATTAGATCTCACATGTGTGATATTTTATGAAGATAATGATCACAAGGGTTTGCTCAATTTGGTCCCAAGTTTCTACGTGCCATGTTTCAGGTCCTATGGCAAAGCATAAAAGAATATACACATGTGCAAAGTTGGGCTCCCATGCATTTTATTTAAGTTTCCCATACTTAGCCAAATAAGATAGAAGGTCGCAAGGACATCATGTGAGCATGAATGAATCGGTCAAATTTATATCTTCACTCAAAATCCTTGCCCATCCAATAGGTCAAATTGGTTTGTTCCTTTTAACATCATGAACATCTGCAATAAATTTGGCCCCTCCATGATTCCTGCCTTTCAAGATATAAATTATCAAAATTAATCAAATAATGAATGATAGTCACATGAGAGTTAAAATAAATCTCGGGCAAAAATCCATTAGAGCTTAAAATTAAATGTATATGGGACATCAAATATAGTCTACATAATGTCAAAATAAATATTAGGGGAAAAAAAATCAATCGAGCTTAAATTTGATGGTCTACAAAATGTCAAATACATCCTTATGGACATCAAATGACGTTCCCATGAACATAAATTTTAATCATGGTAAAGAGTTATTGGGTGTTAAGCAGTGGGTCCAAGGAAGATCTAAGTGATCACATTTAATCACTTATCAAGATCAGATGATGAGCATGAGTTAAAGAGTTTAGTGAATCCAAGAAGCTAATGAGTCAAGGATAAATGGCACTAGAAGAGACAGAGTTAAAAATTCAAAGATAGATGTGAGGACTCACATTCATTCATACTTGGTAAATCCAATGAAGCGAGGGCATGAATGGAGTAAGTGGGACCAAATGAATCCAAGGAGCTAATAAGTTGATGAAAAGTGTCTCAACCACATTGAGATGGTAGAATATTGATGAGATGCATTCATTCATACCATGAGATATGATGGTGTGAGATAGTCAAAGCGAGGAGACTTAGTTTGAAGGATGATGGGGTAGTTTTTGACTGAGATAGGCAAGAGCATGGATCCATGTTTGAATACAATATGGACAAGTTATGCCATGATGGTATGCTCCATAATAACTATTTTAGTGAGTTTCTAGCTTTTATGATGCACATAGGTATAATATGTTTAACCTAATAGAGTTCAGAGTGAGACTATATGACCTATAAGATTCCATAAATAAGGCATTGAGCTATATAAAAACCAATAATATGATTGGTTTTCAAATATATAAAGAGATATATACTCATAGATTGTAATATTAACATGTACATCCAACCATTCAAAAGAGACCAAGTGAGACTCTATCATTTCCAAGGCATAAAGGATTGGACCTCATCATTAGATTAGATAGAGGTGGTATGGAGTCCTGAGATGAAGACTTGGTAGTTTGACAAGGATCATGGAGCATTAAATTATTTTGAAAATCCCTTTGAAATTATGCCTTGGTATGATCATGAATCAAAAGCATCCTTGAATTGGTTCTAATCCATCAAAATTAGTTTGTCCTTTTCCAACAGACAGTTCTCTCTCTCTCATTCTTTTTATATAAATGTAGGATTTTAAGCCTTGAAAATAGCTTGGAAATACTTCTCTTAGGTATGACTATACTCTACCTATATTTGATCTTTGTAACCTCTAGAGATTAAAAAAGACTATTTTTCATATTTTGTTATTATGGTAGAGTGTGTCAATGTCAGCTTGATTAGCATATGTGGTAGAAATATCTCCCTTGTCAAATCTTTATCTCACCTAACTACTAGATTATATTGTTTTACAAGTCATGTTTAGTGTTAAATATCATTTGATCAAATCTATCAAGTGAATACATTGACTAGTTAGTGCCTTAAATTAGGCCTCTCCAGCATTTCCCTTAGTTTTTGATCATTTGATGGACTTTTGCATGAAATACTCATGCATAAAAAACCATTTGGAGTTGCATATCCGATCTCATTAGTGTTTTTTATAGGTTCAGATAGAGTGGGTGCACAATCACATCACTGGTGCATCACCTTTTTTACATATTTTATACTTTGTTACCCATTTCTCTCTCCCTTTTCCCAATCATATTTTAGTTTAGGTGATAGATCTAAAAGGAAGTCGACCTTATCTGGAGGTCTGACCCTATGATAGCTGACCCAAAACCTAAGGTCAGTCCCATGTTGGACTCGATTTGAGCAGAGGACCTGAACAATCCCCTTCTCAGCTAGGGTGAAAATTTAAAAACCCAACATGTCCTTCCACCTTGGTTTAGACAGAGCCAGAAGTAGCAGGGAGTTGACCATGCCCTTTGTCGGTGCCTCTTATTCATTATCTACATTCAGTCCATTTTTGATGCCAAACCCTTCTCTATCTATAATGACATGTCAACAAGCTTTCCATCTTTGTTTTCCATTTTATGAAGTGTGCAAGGCCAAACAAAAGAGGTGTAAAACTTGGAACCAACACCATCCTCATGTTACCCTATCACTCCATAGAAGGCATTCTCAAAATTAGCATGTCACATTGGTCTTTGTCTTAGTTATTATGATTAGATTACAACTCTTTCCATACATCTTCTTGCATGCAATAGAAAAATGCTAACATATAGTGGAGTCTAGAAGCTTGTCCATGCTAAAGTCTACCCTAACATTGCCTTTGGAATACAAAACATTTGCATGCCTAAAATAAGGTAACTTTGCTCACTTATCTTACTCCTTTGGTGATGAGCCCTTACATCTCACTAGTTGCATGGGGAAAAGATTTTTGGGTGAAGGCTTTGTAGATAAAAAAAAGTAGACACTTATATGAGAATCAAAAACTTATGAAATCACAAAATTTAAAATTACACATCCATCACCCTCTGATAATATTAAGTGTTGATCCCTCACATCTTATTGTTTGGGTGGGAATAACATTGGATAGAGATGCCCTTACTCACCTACATATAGTCTTTGGTGATCAGCCCATGTGTAGTCTTGGTCACATGATATTAAGTGTAGGGTGTCATGAAAATAAGTCAAATTTAAAGTGTAAAAGTATTATCATATAATAAAAAGCCTCTAAGGAGAAAGTTCTTCAAGAAGATTTCTTAAATGTCCATGTTGAAAGAGGGTAACCTTTTTTCTATTTAGTGATTCTATTAGGACTAAGTATCTTTAGATGAATCTAATAAAGTTAGTGCTTTATAATTTTAGCAAGAAGTACACATTTCCATTTTGGTCATAAGGATTATGGTATCTTCTTTTTTCTTGCAAAGTTTTGATTTATGGTTTTCACCCCTTTATCACCTCACAAGTAATGCCATGATGTTATGATACAGAATAATTATTCTAGTGAGTTTCTAGCTTTTATGATGCACATAGGTATAATATGTTTAACCTAATATAATTCAGAGTGAGACTATATGACCTATAAGATTCCTATAAATAAGGCATTGAGCTATAAAAAAACCAATAATATGATTGGTTTTCAAATCTATAAAGAGATATATACTCATAGATTGTGATATTAACAGGTACATCCAGCCATTCAAAAGAGACCAAGTGAGACTCTGTCATTTCCAAGGCATAAAGGATTGGACCTCATCATTAGATTAGATAGAGGTGATATGGAGTCCCGAGATGAAGACTTGGTAGTTTGACAAGGATCATGGAGCATTAAATTATTTTGAAAATCCCTTTGAAATTATGACTTGTTGGTATGATCATGAATCAAAAGCATCCTCAAATTGGTTCTAATCCATCAAAATTAGTTTGTCCTTTTATAATAGACAATTCCCTCTCTCTCATTCTTTTTATATAAATGTAGGCTTTTAAGCCTTGAAAATAGCTTGGAATTACTTCTCTTAGGTATGACTATACTCTACCTAGATTTGATCTTTGTAACCTCTTGAGATAATAAAAGACTATTTTTCATATTTTGTTATTATGGTATAGTGTGTCAATGTCAGCTAGATTAGCATATGTGGTAGAAATCTCTCCCTTGTCAAATCCTAATCTCACCTAGCTACTAGATTATATTTTTTTTATAAGTCATGTTTAGTGTTAAATATCATTTGATTAAAGCTATCAAGTGAATACATTGACTATTTAGTGCCTTGAATCCGTCCTCTCCATCATTTCCCTTAGTTTTTGATCATTTGATGGTCTTTTGCATGAAATACTCATGCATAAACAACCATTTGGAGTTGTGTATCTGATCTCATTAGTGTTTGTTATAGGTTCAGATAGAGTGGATGAACAATCACATCACTGGTGCATACCTTTTTTACATGTTTTATACTTTGTTACCCATTTCTCTCTCCATTTTCCCAATCAAATTTTAGTTTAGGTAATAGATCTAAAAGGAAGTCAACCTTATCTAGAGGTCTGAGCCTATGATAGGTGACCCACAACCGAAGGTCAGTCCCATGTTGGACTAGATTTGAGCAGAGGACCTGAAGAATCCCCTTCTCAGCTAGGGTGAAAATTTAAAATCCCAACATGTCCTTCCACCTTGGTTCAGACAGAGCCAAAAGTAGTAGGGAGCTGACCATACCCTCTGTTGGTGCCTCCTATTTATTGTCTATATTTGGTCCATTTTTTATGCCAAACCCTTCTCTGTCTATAATGCCATGTCAATAGGTTTTTCATCTTTGTTTTCCATTTTATGAAGTGTTGAAGGCCAAGAAAAAGAGGTGTAGAATTGGGAACCAACACCATCCTCATGTTACCCTATCACCCCATATAAGGCATTCTCAAAATTAGCATGTCACATTTGTCTTTGTCTTAGTTATTACGATTAGAGTACACCTCTTTCTGTACATCTTCTTGCATGAAATAGAAAAATGGTAACCTATATTGGAGTCTAGAAGCTTGTCCATGCTAGAGTCTACCCTAACATTGCCTTTGGAATACAAAACGTTTGTGTGCCTAAAATAAGGTAACTTTGCTCACTTATTTTTCTCCTTGGTGATGAGCCCTTACATCTCACTAGTTGCATGGGGAAAAGACTTTTGGGTGAAGGCCTTGTAGATAAAAAAAAGTAGACACTTATATGAGAATCAAAAACTTATGAAAATACAAAATTTAAAATTACACATCTGTCACCATCTACTAATATTAAGTGTTGATCCCTCACATCTTATTATTTGTGTGGGAATAACATTGGATAGAGATGCCCTTACTCACCTACATAGAGTCTTTGGTGATTAGCCCATGTGTAGTCTTAGTCACATGATACTAAGTGTAGGGGGTCACGAAAATATGTCAAATTTAAAGTGTAAAAGTAGTATCATATAATAAAAAGCCTCTAAGGAGAAAGTTCTTCGAGAAGCTTTCTTAAATGGCCATGTTGAAAGAGGGTAACCTTTTTTCTATATAGTGATTCTATTAGGACTATGTATCTTTAGATGAATCTAATAAAGTTAGTGCTTTATAATTTTAGCAAGAAGTACACATTCCATTCTCGTCGTAAGGATTATGGCATCTTCTTTTTTCTTTCAAATTTTTGATTTATGGTTTTCACCCCTTTATCACCTCACAAGTTATGCCATGATGTTATGCTCTAGAATAACTATTTCAGTGAGTTTCTAGCTTCTATGATGCACATAGGTATAATATGTTTAACCTAATATAGTTTAGAGTGAGACTATATGACCTATAAGATTCCTATAAATAAGGCATTGAGCTATAGAAAAGCCAATAATATGATTGGTTTTCAAATATATACTCGTAGATTGTGATATTAACAGGTACATCCAGCCATTCAAAAGAGACCAAGTGAGACTCTATCATTTCCAAGGCATAAAGGATTGGACCTCATCATTAGACCAGATAGAGGTGGTATGGAGTCCCGAGATGAAGACTTGGTAGTTTGACAAGGATCATGGAACATTAAATTATTTTTAAAATCACTTTGAAATCATGCCTTCTTGGTATGATCATGAATCAAAAGCATCATCGAATTGGTTCTAATCCATCAAAATCAGTTTGTCCTTTTCCAACAAATAGTTCCCTCTCTCTCATTCTTGTTATATAAATGCAGGCTTTTAAGCATTGAAAATAGCTTGGAAATACTTCTCTTAGGTATGACTATACTCTACCTAGATTTGATCTTTGTAACCTCTTGACATAATAAAAGACTATTTTTCATATTTTGTTATTATGGTATAGTGTGTCAATGTCATCTTGATTAGCATATGTGGTAGAAATCTCTCCATTGTCAAATCCTTATCTGACCTAGCTACTAGATTATATTGTTTTACAAGTCATGTTTAGTGTTAAATATCATTTGATCAAAGCTATCAAGTGAATACATTGACTAGTTAGTGCCTTGAATAAGGCCTCTCCATCATTTCCCCTAGTTTTTGATCATTTGATGGACTTTTGCATGAAATTCTCATGCATAAACAACCATTTGGAGTTGCATATCTGATCTCATTAGTGTTTGTTATAGGTTTAGATAGAGTGGATGAACAATCACATCATTGGTGCATCATCATTTTTACATGTTTTATACTTTGTTACCCATTTCTCTCTCCCTTTTCCCAATCAAATTTTAGTTTATGCAATAGATCTAAAAGGAAGTCGACCTTATCTAGAGGTTTGACCCTATGATAGATGACCCACAACCTAAGGTCAGTCCCATGTTGGACTCGATTTGAGCAGAGGACCTAAACAATCCCCTTCTCAGCTAGGGTGAAAATTTAAAACCCAACATGTCCTTCCACCTTGGTTCACACAGAGCCAGAAGTAGTAGGGAGCTGACCATACCCTCTTTCGGTGCCTCTTATTTATTGTCTACATTTGGTCCATTTTTGATGCCAAATCCTTCTTTGTCTATAATGACATGTCAACTGGTTTTTTATCTCTGTTTTCCATTTTATGAAGTATGCAAGGCCAAGAAAAAGAGGTGTACAACTGGGAACCAACACCATCCTCTTGTTACCCTATCACCCCATAGAAGGCATTCTCAAAATTAGCATGTCACATTGGTCTTTGTCTTAGTTATTAAGATTAGAGTACACCTCTTTCCGTACATCTTCTTGCATGAAATAGAAAAATGCTAACCTATAGTGGAGTCTAGAAGCTTGTCCATGTTAAAGTCTACCCTAACATTGCCGTTGGAATACAAAATATTTGCGTGCCTAAAATAAGGTAACTTTGCTCACTTATCTTACTCCTTGGTGATGAGCCCTTACATCTCACTAGTTGCATGGGGAAAAGATTTTTGTGTGAAGGCCTTGTAGATAAAAAAGGGTAGACACTTATATGAGAATAAAAAACTTATGAAAATACAAAATTTTAAATTACACATCCGTCACCCTCTGCTAATATTAAATGTCGATCCCTCACATCTTATTGTTTGCGTGGGAATAACATTGGATAGAGATGCCCTTACTCACTTTAATATAGTCTTTGGTGATCCATGCATGTGTAGTCTTGGTCACATGATACTAAGTGTAGGGGGTCATGAAAATAAGTCAAATTTAAAGTGTAAAAGTAGTATCATATAATAAAAAGTCTCTAAGGAGAAATTTCTTCGAGAAGCTTTCTTAAATGTCCATGTTGAAAGAGGGTAACCTTTTTTCTATTTAGTGATTCTATTAGGACTAAGTATCTTTAGATGAATCTAATAAAGTTAGTGCTTTATAATTTTAGCAAGAAGTACACATTTCCATTTTGGTCGTAAGGATTATGGCGTCTTCTTTTTTCTTGTAAAGTTTTGATTTATGGTTTTCACCCTTTATCACCTCACATTTATCCTATTTCTCCTTTCACTCCTTGCTACAAATCAAAATTCATAAGTTGTGTGAATAAGCAATTGAGTAATTGCCTACAAAACAATTGTTATCATAATTATTGTCACTTATATACATCCATTGCATTATATCACTTGCATATATTCTGTTTCCACATATACATAAACATTTCCCATAGAAACATATCAAAAACAAAGAGATACACATACACATACACCATCACATGTCTATTCATCTAGAGTGCATAAATTGAAAATCTAGTATGAAAATTAAAGTGACATCACATAACACATAATAACATTTCATTGAAAGGTATGCCAAAAACATGTGTGTGTGTGTGTGTGTGTGTGTGTGTGTGTGTGTGAGATATGAAAAACTATCCAGTTTATACAACAAAAATGTTTGATATAAACAACTCCACAAAGGGCCAATATGCCTTAAGGCATCTCAAAAAGAATCGACATATACAATGGTACAAAAAAAGCATCTGTAACAAGACTCAAGAACCTATCATCCTCCTGTAGTAGGATCCTAATATGTAAGAGTGCCCAGGGCTTTGGCTCTAGTGGTGTCTCCTATAGCTACCTCCCTCCAAAGTCATCCCACTAGGGCTCTGACTCTAGTGGTGCCTCCTTTTGTTGAATGTGTAAGAAACATTCTAATGTAGAATTGATTGAGATGATCTTCGAAGTGTGTTACACCTTAAAAAACATAAACCTGAAATGTATTGGGATAGGGTTGTATTAGGGAAGATAAAGGCACATTGGCACATTGTGGTTTTATTTGTTTGAATATTAGAAATGTTGAACCAAGAATTGAGGGTTGGGTGTTACATATGTCTCAAATAAATACATTATTATCTTCAGAAAAAACTTTCATTTTTCAACACATTTATATGTAACAAATAGTTTTACTATCATATATAATAAAGAAATGTTAAAATCATTAAATTTGCCAATTTAAAATAATAATGTAGAGCATTCTAGGAAAAAAAACATAGTAAACCTGCATGATGATCAATTAGAGACTAAATTTCTATTATGCTAGGGAGAACAAGTTATGCTTATTATGACTTTGTGGGTGGAGGCCGGCCTATTGAATAGCATTCTCAGACAAGTTGATGTTATTATTTACAAATCCCTTTGATTTACCAATATTTATGGTTATCTGATTCAAAAAATATATTGATCAACACAAGACGTTTACAACTACGACGACGGTTCTGTGTTCGCGAGATGGGTGAAGTAGACGAGAGCTCCGCTACAGGCTGGGAGACCTCGGTTCGAAGCTCACACTCCTCTTCACCTGCGAGTGTTACGGAATTGGAGACCAAATTCTTTGTATATAGTGCTGCTGTAAGGAAAGATCCAAATCGCTACTCGTCTCGAGTATATTACAGATCAAATGTGAATACAGGCGAGGGAGTTCCATTCCGATGGGAAGCACAACCAGGGAAGCCCAAGACTAGTAGTCCACATGATGGCTTTGATGTTGCGCCTCTCACTCTTCCTCCCGCTTTTGTGGTTGACAAAAACTTGAGATCAAAGCATACAAAGCACACTAGTAGGGAGTCCAGAAAAACTCATGGCCATTGTGTGAGTTGTACTTGCATTCCTTTCAGTATTAAGAACGTTTGGCCATAATTTTAGATCAGTGTCTTGATTACTGTTATCAATATTTGTCGGAATCAATTTGACTGGTAATTGTTATCTGTAATTTGCTTGGAATTTTGAGCTGTCTTGTTAACTATAGATTTCAGGGCGAATAGTTTGTATTAATTTCCTGACGATGGGCTAATACTGTTAAATATGTACCATCTTTATATATCAGAACAATTGTTTTCTGATTTGATGTTTTCTGTTTCATCTTCCTTTTATAAAAAAAAAAATCTTCAATACTGATGGCTTTTCTTGACCTCCTGGGAACATTATTATATTTAAATATATTACATTCTTTTTTGGCTCTCTAATTTAGACTGAGCTTTAATATATTTTAAAGTACTGCTTTCTGTATAATTACAAAATAATGTTATTATATTTTTTTATAATAATTATAAAATAAATTTAATTTAAAAATAAATATTTTAAAATATTAAATTATTAGTCAAAAATTTACAAGTATAATTATGGTAAAAGAATAATCTTTTTATGTAAAAAAATAAAATTACTTATATTCTAATTATAATTGATGGTCATTTTCTAATATATTGGATGATGGCACAATGTTTACTACACTTCATCTCATCAGAGAAGAAAAATTAAATAAAAGAATTTATTATCCAAATTTTAATGATTATTATATTTTTTTATAATAATTATAAAACAAAATTTAATTTGAAAATAAATATTTTAAAATATTAAAGTATTAGTCAAAAATTTACAAGTATAATTATATTAAAAAATAATTTTTTTATGTAAAAAATAAAATTACCTATTTTCTAATTATAATTGATAGTCATTTTCTAATATATTGGATGATGGCACAATGTTTACTACACTTCATCTCATCAGAGAAGAAAAATTAAATAAGACAATTTATTATCAAAATTTTAAATTACATACTATTTGAATCCAAAACCTCATAAATTAAAGATACATTGAATGTTTAATTAAACTTAACAAACACAAATGTCATTTACCTCTCTAGATTTTACAAAGTTACACCACTCTCAAAAAGATTCATTATTATATATGATAGTGAATAGATGCAACAAACCATAAAACTACGTACAAATTGAAAAAAATTGGAATTGAAGTTTTAAATCTAAATAAAATAAAACATTTCTTTAAATGTACATTTAAAAAATAAAAAATAAAAAATTGTTTAGCCAAACAAATAGATATTTATTATAAGCCCAAAAAAAAGTTTTAAAATTGGGTTTCCATATCCTTTAAGGTTTTAGAAATATTTAGTAAAATATTAAATTTTATTAAAGATTTGTTATATTTAAGTTATGTTCAGCATATTTTTGATGTTATTCTTTATGAATTTTATTTCTCTTCATGTAATGATTTAAAATTATTTTTCCCAATTTTTTTAAATTTTCAAAAATATTTAATAAAATATTAAATTTTATTAAAAATTTGTTACATTTAAATTATGATGATATATAGAGAGAGAGAGATACTTTTCACGATTTTCATTCCCCTCCATTACATTATACTATAAAACCCTGTATTTATTAGCAATGGGTGCACCATTAACAAACAATATCATTCCTTGCTTATTTGAAAGAAATATAGATGTATAACCCTTTACCCAAATATTATAGCTTTTCCCTATCTACTCAAATCTAAGCTTTGGGATACATACTTTTCAATGGGTTTCATTTGCAAATATACTTTTAAGAAACAAAATTCAATGCCCAGGTTGCATCAAATGAAATCCAAGAATGCTCCATTATCCACGTAACCAACTACATATAACACAAGATGAGATGTAAGCCGAGTGTTTTTTCTTTTGGTACATAGAAGTTATGTACTCTATCATGCATTTTCTATCATGTATCGTTATAACTTTCCTTCGTACACGACTAGAAATTATTTCCTCCAACACGAATAGATTGGTAACATAGTACATATACCAAACACGTCCTATAACCATTTAAATCCAGGTTCATCATTAGACCATGGCTCTTTAAAAAACAAATTTTTTCTCTCGATATTTATTGCTAGGTCAACAATGTAAAAAGGCACCACATTTATAGTTTTTCTAGTCATAAAGTTTAATATTGACCAAACAAATTGGTCAATAAAGGGAGAACACTTACAAAATCTATACCCTATGTTCATATGATAACCTAAAATTTCATTTTTTAATAAATGATAAGGGAAATATATGTAAAATATTTCATTGAGATCGATGAGAAATGCTACGACCAAATTTAGAGGGGCAACATTTACATGCTTTATAATAGAAGGGTTAATAAAAGGGTAAAAGAAATAAATAAATATTATGCTCAATTAAATATTTTATGAGAGATACTTTTACAACTATTATCAACAATAAAATATTATTATGAGGAAATTAAAATTATATTGATTCAACAATTTCATTTTAATAAAATAAGTGATATTTTATAAATTTCCAATAAATCTTTAGTAAATATTATTGGTTTTATGTTAATTTCTTCTACTATTATATGTCAGAGGAATAGATTAAAAGATATGGATAAAACACTCCAGTCAAAAGATATGTTTGAAAATATCATTGTTGTGACATTTTTGGATGTATATTTTGTTACATTATATGTAGAGATTACTGAATTTCTTTTTGAACTAAACCTTCTTAATTGTGTAAAATAAGGATACACATATAATTTTTATACTATTAAAATTGTGTCTAGTATTAAATTATTATTTAATTTTCAAATGGTGGGGGAAAAAAATCCCTTTCCTTATGTTTGAAAAATTTAATACTTATATTCCATTATTGAATAGTAAATACCTTGACCCTCCGATAAATTTAACCACCAAACCAACATTATTTAAAATTATTCAAATGAAATCTTCTTTAAAACTAGGATAGGCTTTGGTTAAAGCAACTACAATGAAGGTTCTCATGGATTTCTAATTTACCTAGCTCATCCTTTTATGGTGGGTGATAAGTACTATAAGAAAAAAAAAATTGATAGAGAAAAGCTCTACTTTATATTTATCTAAATAATATATAAATATCATAGAATGTGATTAATGCATTCTTTTCATCTTGGAATGGAGATACGATTTGAGCAAAATTTGGCATTTATTTTTTATGAAACCACAAAATTAATAATAAGAAATAGAGTGAAATATTTACTCTCTTTTATTATAGATGACAAAGTGATACAATAAATCATTAATCATGTTGTTGGTCAACATTTTCTTTTTACACTCTCAATCAAGAAGGAAACTTATAATTTTTGAGATAAAATTATTTTTTTATTTTAAAATTGAAAAAGGGAAAAAAAAAATTCATTTATAAATTATGTTGTATTAAATTTCAAATCATAAAATTATTTAGAACATTTAATAAATATACTTTTATCTTCCACTTTTTTTTTTTGGGTCATAGCTTAGATTCAGATATCCTTCTATATTGTCCTTTTATAAAGTATAAAAAATTAGACATTAGATATACATTACAATTAAAATAAAATGATGACAATATTTATAAAAATAATAAAGTATATATATATATATATATATATATATATACTTTATTATTTTTATAAATATTGTCATCATTTTATTTTAATTGTAATTTATATCTAATGTCCAATTTTCTATTTTTATCTTCACTATACATTATATAACTATATTACACTTTAAGAGAATATTTCTATACTCTAATTTCTTGTACACTTGATAAATGATTAACATTTTATATTTAATTTATAATTTGAAATATCAAAATCCTTGATAAAAAATTGTAAATATAAATTTGGTATACACTGCAAGCACTTTTTAATAAGAAGAGATTAATTATTTTATTGAAATTATGGAATTAAAGTTGGTATTTTTATTTATGTCAAAAAAAAAAAAAACATTTTTCCTATTTTTAAAAGCAATAAAAAGGTTAAAGCCTTTTTCAGGAGTATATTTTTTTTTTAATCTATATTTTAAGCTCATTATTTTAGTAGAAAAGTTTAAAATAAATATTTCATAATTTTTTGATTATATATATATATATATATTTATATTGTTTAATTTATAAATGATTTACTTATTTTTCAATTTAAATTTACAAATTAAATTAATGATACTAATATTATGCAAAAATTAAATACTATACAAAATATGAATAATATTATTACTACCAAAAATATAAAAATATCATTAAATATACAAAAAGAAGAAAACATTCCTTAAACATACAATCATATTTGAATAGTTAAAATCAACTAGCACCTTCTATAAATAATCATGAAAATGCTCAACTCCAATTTAATACTACTCAATGTATTATTCAAGACCTTATGTACACTCCAACAAATAGTGGACCTCCCTTTTGGATCCATCATGGAACACTTCAAGCCACCTATGAAGAACACTCAACTATAACTCAATCCTTGTTCGATAATTGAAGTTTCTCGTTGTCTCAAACCCCTAAAACTTTAACAAATTATTGGTTTGCCATGTATCCATCATTTACCCCTCAAAAAACCCTCCATCCACTCCAATATACAATAACTATTATAATTATTATTATTTTTATATACACAAACACTTTCATGAAAGGCTTGATTGGTTGTCACATGTTTAGATATATTTTATATGCATGAAACATTAACTAGGCAGCCATTCCTTAAACATACAATCATATTTGAATAGTTCAAATCAACCAGCACCTTTTACAAATAATCATGAAAATGCTCAACTCCAATCTAATACTACCCAATGTATTATTCAAGACTTTATGTATGCTCCAACAAATAGTGGACCTCCTTTTTGGATCCATCATGAAACACTTCAAGCCACCTATGAAGAACACTTAACTATAAATCAATCCTTGTTTGATAATTAAAGTTGCTCATTGTCTCAAGCCCCTAAAACTTTAACAAATCATTGGTTTACCATGTATCCATCATTTACCCCTCAAAAAACCCTCCATCCACTTCAATATACAATAAATATTATAATTAAATTTTTTATATATTCACAAACACTTTCATGAAAGGCTTGATTGGTTGTCACATGTTTAGATATATTTTATATTCATGAAACATTAACTAGGTAGGAAGACTAGATTATAAAATGTGGTTTGGAATTGTTATATATGTATTTCTTAACAAAATATCCATTGCTTTATCCAAATAAAATAGCATGGATGCAAAATAATAATTTATTGTTTTGTGTTCACTTTTAGTTGAATAAATTCGTATATTAAAAGCAATTATTTTTTTCTATTAAACCATGCATATGAAAGCCAATACAAATACAATTACCATACTATAAGATTCCCCCAAGACATTAGTATAATGTCAAAATACCTTCCATGAAAATAGATATAGTCTTAGTTAAAAGATAGGATCATAAAAAAGAAATGTATGAATTTTATTTTTTTAGATTGTGTTTTGAAGGTTTTGGAATAAAATATAGTTTATATTTCATATTATTATAAATAAAAATATAGGCCTGAAAACATTAATTATTGATACATATTTAATTATATGACTTGTAATTAAATATATGATTTTTATTCATCATTTTTAAAAGTTATGTGTATATGTAGATCAACCTTTTGTTTGTCATTATCATTAAACTGAACTTTCCAAGTCAAATACTCAAAATATTTCATACCACCTTCAAACTAAGGTTTTATCTCATGATAATTGTGCCTTATTTTTTTGGACATGTCTGCTCTATACAAATAGGACTATTTTTGTGGGTTTGCCCACCTAGAAAGGTCATGTCCTGCATTAAACAATGGTTAATATATAATTTTAGAATTATTATTTTAGGTCTTCTCACATGTTTTATATGGTAGAGTAAAGGATACTATTAAAATATTTCATTATATATACACATAAAAATTCATTCATTATTCATAATTTGACACTATCTATTGAGCACTTTTACACTTTTGCAAATTGAGAAAATCTACCATAATATTTCCAAATTCAAGATCGATCACAAAGAAAACCATAATACAAATCTAAATCACTTAAAATCAAGTGAAGTGATATCATTTTAAAGAATCAAATCTGTATTTACAGTTGCATGCATATAGTCAACGAGCAAAATTTCACATTTACTCTAATTAGGAGAACTATGTGATTTTGATACCCTTCATTGCGAGTATTGGATACTTATTTAGTGGTCAATAATCAAGGGGTGATTAAGGTCAGCCAAGCCCATTACACTCCCTCCTTTTTTCCACTTTTCATGATTTTAAGGTGCCCGTAGCATCTAAAATACAAAATAAATAAACTAACAATATTCATGTGGAATAATCTGATTTGCAATATCTCAACCTACTCACCAAACACAAGCATAAAATAGGCAACAACCAAATATTCATCTTTGTCAATGAAGATAGTTTGGTGGTAAATGGATATGATTTGCTTGCATTGTTGTCTACATATATGGTCATATCCAAGAATATTCTCATATCATTTTTATGATTGTCACTATCAAATTATTGCTTTATTTGTCTTTTCCTATCAATCTCTAGTCATTTTCAACTAGGACAAGTTTGTAGTCAACAAACACAAACACCCTGCTCTATTATTGAACAAGTGTTACCCTGTCTAGAAATAGTTTTAGATTATATTCTTGCTTTTCATCATGGATGGTCACATCAATTTTTTTATTATCACTTTCATATATCTAAATCAGTCAATTAGAATAATAGATCTAGCATAATTGTATTTCTTCTTAATGGCTTTGAAAAATAACATATTTCCATATTTTTCAATTTCTAAAATTATAATAGCTAATTATTGTACATATTTAATAATATTTTGTTATAATTAAAGTTTTAAACCTAATATTACACCACATTTATTATAAAAAGATAAGACATATTGGTAAACTTGTACCTTTTTTCTTAGCACTGCTTCATTTTTAAATTTTTGTTTTGGGGTTTCAAAATTCATGATTCCCATACATTAAAGATAAATTTTATCATCATTAATTACATTTGATTGTGCAATGATCTAGAATTTATCTTTAAATTAGGCATTTTAAATTGAATTTTTCAATTTTGTGCACAAAAAACTTCACCTTTTTGGGTTTTCATTTTCCTTGCTTTCTATAAATTGTATTATGATAGTTTCAAAAATCATAGGAGTTGTCATTATTACCAAAGAGGTCTATTGTTTTACTTCTGCCATGGTGTGAGGGGTACTCCTATTATTATCATATTAGACATCACTATATGTAGATTTTAGTTTCCATGCACCTCACGATATATCTAAATTGCCTAACATTTTTCATTTCAGTGATATGAGTCATTCAACTATTTTTTACTATAGTGTAATGATAAGTAGTTATCTCAAAGAAGTTACTCTCAATGTACCCTAGAGATGAGATACAGTGGCTACAAGATGATGTAATTTATGTAGTTAGTGCCCTTTAGCTTGTATTCACATTTTATGACTAGGATCAATATATCTAAGAGCCTACAAATTAAACACACCATATCTCGTTACACCTATTTTCTTTTTTTATTTTACACATTTGCATGCCACTCAAGAAGGTTAAATAATCTATTCCTCTAGGGCGCAATGATAGATTAAATGGAACCCCTATATATTATATTCACATTCTTTTAATCTCTTTTAAAATAGATAATATTAACACTTTTGATCAATATGATAATGCAACCCTTAAAATTTATGTACACACTGAAGATGTTGTTATTGATGAACATGATAACCAAGATAATGAAATTAAGCATGATAATAAAGATAATCCTAAAAGCTCCAATAGAATTGATCCCAATGATCTCAATGGTGTAGATCTTAGGCAAGTCAAAAAGTTGTCTAATTTCCATCAAGGACTCTGACAATGTCCCAAACAAGTGGATAAATTTGTCTAATTAATCATAACATCTAACACTACACATCAAGAAAATATTGTATCATCTCACACACACAAAAAAGAGATGCATTTCAGAATTTTTAATATTCTAATATCATGTGTTCCATATCATATTATGGCTTGTATTTGTATATCAACACCTCTAGTTACATATGTGCCATCATATCTAGGTATGGGAGCATCGCATGGTTTAAAACAAATTAAAATGCATATTTATACATAGGCATCATATGCACCTACTTTTATTACTACGCATGGTCCACCACCAACCTCCCGTAATGCATACTCTCTTCAGCAAATTATTATAACCTTACATGCTAAAATGTTACAATTAAAATAAGGTGATTCTTGTGCTAATAATTCAATCGACTCACATACTTTTACTTCACAATCCTTTGCCACACGAGACAGAATATTACCCATCCCCAATAAGCTTTATAGATCCTAACCTTTTTTATGTCTATTTTTATTTAACAATTAAATGTAATAAATGTTAATCAATTAGCATATTATTCAAACTACAGAATCTCCACAATGTAAATGTAAAAAACAATAAATGATAGAAACTAAATGAACTATAAATAGTAATTTCCAATGAAACTTGCAAACTCAGCTCAAATCTGATTTTTGTTAAACGTGTAAGCAAATTTTTAATGTAGAACTAATTGAAAGGATCTCCGAAGTGTATCACACCTGAAAAACATAATCCTGAAATGAATTGGGACAGGGTTACATCAGGGAAGACGGGTACATTGCGGCTTTATTTGTTTGAATATTAGAAATGTTGAATCAAGAATTGAGGGTTAGGTGTTGCATATATCTCAGATGGATACATAATTATCTTCAGAAAAAAGTTTCATTAAGTACAACCACAAAACCGATGTGTCGGTGGAAGAATTATATAATACCAAGAATTCCCGAAACACTCCAACCCACGGGGAAAACGAATAACTAAACACGAGGAGGCTCTTTATCGCATTCAGACATATCACATATGTTATCCTTTTTCCCTTCAACTCACACCACTTGAAACAGCCATTTCGATGAAATATAAAAACAAATAAATACAGGGCCCCAAATTTAGTTAGAGAAATATTT